>JANCMC010004801.1:14051030-14353058 GCA_024363005.1 Charaxes varanes
TTCATGGTTATACCTTCTTGGTTCTATCTTCCTGAGTTATTATTGCGCTCAAATGTGAAATCCACTTTGTTATATACCTTATAGGATATTCACAAATAAGCTATAAAAAGTGTTTAAAATTTTGGAACGAAAGATCTTTATAGGGTTAGCAGACGTACATACTAGTACATATATGAAAGAATATGTATTGTCAATTGTTCCTATAGGAACATTCTATCTTCATGGTTATACCTTCTTGGTTCTATCTTCTTGAGTTATTATTGCGCTCCACTTTATTATATACTTTATAGGATATTCACATATAAGCTATAAAAAAGTGTTTAAAATTTTGGAACAAAAGATCTTTATTGGGTTAGCAGTCGTACATACTAGTACATATATGAAAGAATATGTATTGTCAATTGTTCCTATAGGAACATTTAAGTAAAATAATCTTGTTTATGTACGTGTTACTTTGAGGAACAATATAACTGAATTACAAAGTTGCCCAAGATTGATAGTACCACGAGAGAGGCACTTTGTTGACTCACGTTGACTCATGTTCGTATAAAATTGCTTTAATTTTACTTTCATCTTTTATTTATTAGTGTTACATTTAATTTGCTAATTGCTAATTACTCTTTTGCAAAGTAAAAAGATATTTCTATAACAAAATTCCACAACCTGTTTTAAAGAATTTTTAAATGTATAGGTATAAATAATATTCCTCTGCATTTACAATTTCGTAGAAATAAATAAGACAGTTATAAATTCGCAAATATTTTTAAAGTCATAATCAGCTTCCTTGCGGGTTTTTCGTGGTCACTTTCCGAGTCAGAGGTGAATTCTACAAAAAATTATGGTCCAAAGAAATGTTCCAAAATATTACCTGAATAAACTTCGATCAGTACATATTATAGCTAAGTTGCCCTCATGTTCATGCCAACGCTGTCGGAAAATAAACTTTCATGGAACGTAATTGAGTTTATAATTGGTTTTCATTATATGCTTAATCATAAACAGCTCAACGGTGTCGTAGGATTTTAGAATACTTTAGAATACTAACAAAAGCTGAAGGGTCAATACCTTTATTTCCAACTGTGCAATGCTATCACTAATCACTCACATCAGAAATAACCAAAGCAATCACAAAGGATGTATTTTCTATTTAGAAACCAAAACGCTGCAGAAATGTTGTAAGACAGAAATAAAATAAAAAATGTTTTATTCGGCAGCGCACAAAGAATAAACAAGAAAATTATACATGCTACTGAAAAGCCAGTGAGACTCAGCTTTAGGAGATGTTTTTTTTACGATTATATTTGTAAGAACTAGTGGATTCTTCAAAAGAAATCACCATATTGAAACGGAATTCAAACTTTAATAGGTCATTGCAACCAACATAAATATTATTTATTGAAAAGATTTGTTTTTAAAAATGAAATATTTTCACGGCTTGCACGGTATTGAGTGCAGCTGTAACCAGCATTTCGCAGTTCGCAGAGGGGCGGTTCCGTCATATTTCATAATTGAACGGTTTCGAGCACTCTGCAATCTCGTTTAACACCCATTAAGCATTTTAATAGCGCTGAACAATATTGACAATAAAATACAGGGGCCGAAAGAATAGCGCTGTGTCAACGCTTACAAATTGCGATAACTCTTCATTGTGACATTTTATTTTTTTAATTCTATGAATTATAGGTCGCTGTTTATTCATCTTGGATAGTACATATATAACTTGCCATTTTTAATCTAATTGCATACTTGTATTCTGATTTAAATAATCTTATTTCTTATGATAAAAATACGACTATATACACCAGCACTTAATTCACTGATCTGAGTATATGATATGATTCTACGGGGTTCATTGAAGTTGAGTATCATATACTCAGATCAGTGCGGCAATAGATGTAGATACATTCCGGGTCTCAAGAATAATGGCCATACCAAAAATGAAAAGTATACGTACACAATATAAGATAAGAATATATTTAGACCCGTGAAAAGAGTTTTCCAATGAACCCCGTTCGCTTTTATTCAGTTTTTGAGCGTGCCATAAAATATTGATATATGAAGCTTATGAGGGATCATGTGGCTGCATTAAGTAAGCGCGATCGTAATCCTGAACGACGTTAATATGAAACGTGAGGCCTCGCCGCGCGATTGAGATAAAGCATTTCGTTTTGCAAACAATTACGCCTACGACCGTTTTAGCCTATTTGTTATAGGTACTTTGGACGTACCAACGATCGCTAATATCTTCGTCACAAATTCCACAGTTTGTTCTATATATTATGATTAAAGATATAAAGATTAGGCTCATCGTTAGCCTACTTATGATGGCGCAGCGATCCAAATCGGATCTTTGCCTCCGAGTGTAAGTGTTGCCATTTCCGCCGATCTTATGTCGTCTCATGCCATTGCGTGGACAGAAGCTGCCTCAAGTTCCCTTCTGCTTGGTTTTTCTACCTGTACTTGGGTCGTCCGACAGATCGTCGACCATTCGGAGTCCTAAGTAAATCAAATGTTATATTTATAAAAGATGATTTTGAGAAGATCGTGGCCTAATCATTTGAGTCGATCGCTAGGTTAAGTAGCTCTTGCTGCAACCGGGTGATAGATGGGTGGCCCATTCTAACACTGGTTTATATTTGAAACTTGTGGTTCGGAAGGCACGTAAAACAGTGGGACCCGATTAATGTCAATAAGCGATATTAGTCGAGAGGTTGTGAGATCCAGGGGTTCCGAGGATGACGTCAGATGGCGGTTGGTTAACTTAAGGCCCCACAGCCATATCCTCTGCAATTTAAGCAGGCCCTGGTACTACGCCGGGTTAATGCTAGGAGGGAGTATATAAAATGTGATTTTAAATAGTGTTAAATACTGAATTTACGTAAAAGTATTATTAAAGTTTTCTCCGATCCATAGAGCCACATGACATAATATATTGCCTATCTAAGGAGAGATAGTGTTCGAGTATAAGATTCTCTCTTCACATAATTTCACCTATTCGTTCGATATTTAAAATCTATTAACCGAAATAACCACAAGGAAACAAATTGAATTACACATTGAAATATTCAGAACATTTTACTTTCATAACGAACGGTAAAATGGAAAATGCTTCTGGCGATACAGGCTTTACTTGGAGAAATCCAATTACACTTACTTCGAGTTTATTGTGCGGGTATCGCAAAGAAGACTGCTAATTACGATATTACCGCGCTTTGTAGACCGCGTTCATTGTTAGTCATTGACGGCCTGGAAATAATTAAAAAGTATATACTAAGATATGCTGCCAGTGTCCGATAATTCAGTCATTGAGAAGATTACCTAATCGATGAATTAGTCCACGTATCAAGTACGATGTCAATTCGGCCAGTCCTAGATATTAAGACTTGTGTTGTCGCCTTCAATTTAACCCCGGAGAATAGAGTTGTTCACTTGGATGATAAGTGTTGGTGCGTCGCTACACGGCACGTGATCACATTGTCTCCAGTGTAGTGGAAAAATGACAACGACACTGAAAAGTGTGATACGCCTGAACTGTCAATGAGACCGATACCAAAGAGACACGCCTGAACTGACACACCTCTTTGATTTTTGTTCATTCGTTCAGAAATTACTGATAGAAAATTTTTGTCGATATTTATAGAGATGTAGCGCGAATTACGCGGACGGAGGAGTATGAAAGTTGAATAATTGTAGTATAGCGGATGGTGTGTGAACTTGTGTGTACTTTTATAATAAATGCATTATTAATAAATTAAATTATTCGAATAAACCCGCACGCACACTAACGCCACATGATTCACACACATGTAATTATATGTAAGTAAAAGCTTTTATTTAACTTGCAACGTTTGTTCGGGTGGAATCTTACAACTCAATTGTGGAGTATATCTTCTATCAAATGACGGATATCTTATATCAAATGAGCTGAAATTTTGCATTCATACATATATATGTATATCAGATGACAATGCTTTATTATGATGACATGGAGCTGATCTGATAATGGAGCTTGAAGGGTGGCCATAGAGACTTCATAATAAAACGACATAATTCCATCGACTTTTCGCTCGTATGATTCGTCCTGACGAGTACTTTGTCTTTAGTTCTTATCTAGGGTTTGATTATGGGACTGAAAGGTAGTTATAGGATTTCCGTAATAAAATGACATTGTCCCAAAAAAAAGTTTAAAAAAAATGGCTTTACATAAAATTTACTATAACAATATTCATCTAATATATAGAATTCTCGTGTCACGGGGTGCGTTGCCAAACTCCTCCGAAACGGCTCGACCGATTTTCATGAAGTTTGGCGTGCATATTGGCAAGGGTTGAGAATCGGTCAACATCTATTTTTCAGTATGTAAAAAGTTTATTTGTTTGTTTACTTCCTTGAGCCTGCTAACCACAGGAACTACTGGTCTGATTTGAAACAGTATCATAAAGTGACCTAAATGAAAACAGCAGATTTTTGGGATATCGCAAAAAATGTTTTGTCATTTACGACTTATTCCATCTATAATTCGATAAAAACGGCATTATAACAACAAATTATGTATTTTAATAAAAGTTAACAAACTGATTAAGGATAAAGATATTTGTGTTTTTAACTAAAAACTTATTTTAGTTAAAAAGACAACAAGAGGTGTAGTCAGTGTTGGGTGGCGATATCAAAATAATTCTTAGATCGGCCGATAGAGGACGTTTAAACGAAGCTGCCTGTATTATTAACTCACTTTACACCTATAACGAAAGCGGACAGCTTCTGATTAAACGTGCGATATATATAAAATAAACATAACTCAAAAGGTATAATTAACACCTTTTTTTTTATATAAAAAACTGATATCTGTAATATTAAATGTTACTTCTTTAACGAAAGCCAAAAATACCTTGACAAGGGCTTGGCCGCCATGACGCCGCTTCACTCCCAACGGTATCGGCTAGGGTATGCATCGCACAATCCGCTCCACACGGAGTGGAATCTTTATGCGGACATGAGGCAACCTGGCCCTGTATTAAAAGAGCAAGCATGAACAGGGATTCCTTAGTCCCTTAAACTAAGCTAACTTTAACTTTCCTGTTGTTATCAGATTGACAATCTCCGTTCATGTTGTTCTACCTCGATAATCTACTATCTACCTCCCACGTAAATTGTAGTAATCTCAAATTCTCAACTTCACAATAGAGCATTACAAATATGTGAATGAAAATAAAAACGTCATTATATGACACATTAGTGTATACAAATATATATTCAATATTGAAGATTACATTATTGTATACAATAAAAGAACAAATACTTAAAAAGTGATTGTTATAATACAATTAAGTTGTTTGTAACTCTCTACGGTAAAGGTGGGAATTTGGGGTTACAACAACTTACATGGGAGGTATCGTTCTATAGGATATGAATGTAAGATTAATTGTCTAATAAGACGATTGCTGGTAGTCGTGTACACCCAGACTCGAGGTGGGAATCGAACCCACGACCCCCGGAGCAGAAGGCAGGGTCACTGCCCACTGCGCCAACGTGCCAGCCATTTTTATTTATTTATTTCTTTATTTATTTATTTCTTCTTCCCGTTGTTATTTCGGTCTAGTACCAAGGTCTGCTTCAAATATCAGAGGATGTGGCTGTGGAGCGAGTTAAAATGACCGAATTCCGTGCCCAAAATCTCAGGACTAATATCATTCGGGGACATTGGTTGGAACCGACTGTTTTATCAGCCTTCCGAAACACCAGAGGAGGTCAGCAAATTTGAAAATCAGTGTTAGCATGGATCAACCATCTATCACTTAGCTGTGGTAATAGGTACTTAACCTAGCGATCGCATCAAATGCCGTCCATTTAACGCCTCCGTCCATGATTAAGTTACGACCTCCTCCAAGGTTTCTTTATTCACTATATGTAATTAAAGCATAGTAACTATAAAAATGTATTAAAAATGTCCTACCATACATTCTTCTTTAATGAAGAATTCAGTTCAATGTATAATGGATCATAAATGCTTCTTCTAAAAACCAATTCCATCACGTGCCTCGATAAGAGCCAATAAATTATCCTTCCAATGGTGGTCTCGTTACAATTAGGGATGATACTCCATAAGGGTCTATAGTTCAAGTCGGGCATTTAATAATCGAACATTGTATCGTTTAGTCGATTTTTTCCGATTGATCCATTCTTATTTACTTAGGTTCTTTGAAAGACTCTGGTCAGACATTTTTTTTAGCATAAATAGTTTTAAATAATATTCGAATGATAATATATTCGACTTAAACGGGCGCGCACACACACACACACACTTTTGTTTTTTTCTTATTTTGTTTACTAGCTAACTCATATTTTATTAATCTATTGTTATTTGTACTAAGATGACTATTTTGTATTCTAGTTAACATATACTTTATGTAAATTTGAGAATACAATAAATAAATAAATATATAGGACTATATGACAAACGGACGTCTGTTCCTTGCGTCATATAGTCCTGTATATATTTATTTATTATTTAATTATATAGTGACAGCATCGCTATCTACAAGAATTAATTCCAATTTGAAAATGTATGACGATAGTCTTTTTTTTAACTGTAATCCTATGAAACCTCTCGCTGTGGCGAAGTGGTAACCACTGGTTTTTAGTGGGTATTCCGGCAATCAGCCGGCGAGCCCCACACTCCCAGTCGAGACTGTACCTGAGACCTGGTACAGTGTCGATTGGGGTGCGTAAATGCATGCATTTTCCAGGTTTAAAAAATGAGAAATTACAAATATTGATCGGTTATTGTAGGAGTGAAAAATACCTAGTCAGTGTTTAATTACTATTTCTATTAAAATACAAATATACATATATGTATTTTATTAGAAAAAAGTCATTCAGAAATTTAAGCAAAGATTTGTTAGATACCGATAGAGGAATTATTATCGAGGAAAATATTGTAAGTAGTCGTTAGTCTGAGTGAAATTTGCCATATTTTATTTTTTAAATTTTACAATGTTTCTATCAACACTTATAATAATTTTAAGTTGAGAGTGCCCTATACTACGTCTCAGTGTGTGTAAAAAATTAAAACTATCGAAAAATCCACGTACATTCCGACTTTAACACGTGAAAACCTTAATAGCAGCATTGGTCATAAAATTGCGTCGCTTTTATTAAAGCTTTTACGCATGACAAAAGGTCAATGTTTTATTGATATAAGAAACTTGTTATAGGTTTCATCATACATAGTTTGTCTTATATGTAGAGATGTATGAGATTGATATCATGTTGAAGATATGTATATATTATAATAACATTGCTGCAAACTGTACCTAGTCTAGGATGTTTGACCCTATATCTTCGGTTTTGAAACAAAATATTTTTTATATATACAACAATGGGTAAACCAGCAGGCGGTTCATCACCTAAGTGACTACCGATGCCTATGGACACTTTTGCACCGCCAGAAGGCTCGCAGATGTGTTGCTGGTCCCCTCTTATTAACAGAAGCGAGAGAAAAGTTTTTGAACGTTTTTTTGTTATCCCTTTCCACTCATCGTTCGGCTTTATAAGAATTTTTTTATTCATTATACGAGTATACTTGCGTGAAAAATATATGACCTCAGATATTTTCAAATTTTTTTTTTATTCTATTTATCTACAAGATTTGGTTCATTTTCGATAGTTTACAATTTTTTACAAAGAACAATAAGAATTTTCATAAGAACCATTAGGGTTGTCGTAAGAACCTTCTACGAAGTTCAAGGAAATTAATAAACCAGGCAAGTGCGAGTCACGCTCGCACTCTAAGGGTTCCGTACAATCACGTTATACTTTACCAGGCCATTTTAACATTTACACACATACACATACAGTCATCATAAGATTTCTTTTAATTTGACACAGTCACTGCAATGTTTTTTTCACTAATTTGCGGATTTCGGAATTTTACTACACTTTTTACGAAATTTCATATTTCTAGATCAACAGGAATGCAGGGAGGAACGTCATAAATGGCCGTATTTTTTAATTTCGTACACTTAGAGGGTTGAATTTTTTACAGCAACAAGAGACCCCTGACATCAGTATTTGGTAGTAATTTCAAATTTAGAGTTCTACGCTTTCCAAAGAAAAAGGGACGGCCAGAGCTTTGGAGGTAGGGAACCTTAAACAAATTAAATTGTTCCAGCATTTAATAAAAAAAACAGTTTCTAACAATCTATTAGAGTTGGATTAAATAGCAGTAAACTATTTGACTAGTTTGACCTAACCTATTTAAACAAACTCTTCAGCTTTATGTGTATCTTAATACACATAAAGCTGAAGAGTTTGTTTGCTTGAACGCAATAATCTCAGGAACTAGGTTCCGATTTGAAAAATTCTTTCAGCCCATTTATCAAGGCACGTTATATATGCTATATTTAATTTAAATTTTATACCTAATTTTACGCGGACGAATTCGCGGACACGCGGTTTTATTATAAGCATAGAGCTAACTGGATCAATTTAAAAAAAAACTTACCCTCTACAATGATGGATATCGACCACGCCCATCGATAGGAGGAATCAGTTTCTGTTCAGCCCACACGTGTATAGGAGATAAAATATACTATATAAGACCTTCTTCTAAAGCCTGATATGTCCTGAAGTCCACAATAATTTTCTAGAGAGTTTTTAATTCGCAATATTTCTCTGGGTAATCAGTTACAAGCTTCGGTGTTTCCGATATGACTTAGGGACCTTCAAGAAAAGAGCATACTCATTCCTCAAAGGCCGACGACGCATCTGTTAGCCTTTTGATGTTACAATTGTCGATGACGTTGGTAGTCAATTAGGTGAACCACCTGCCCGATTGAATTTTTTGTAGATCCAAAACGGAGGACGCACAGTACGGTAACATTGGCTTCTTGTTTTATAAAAAAATCGCCCACTTATTAATTTTGTGAGTCATTGCTTTTTACGTAATAAAAGCTATGGACCTTTATCACAGAAAGGTACGAGCACATAACTCGTACTTCGCATCGAGACCGATAATGGAACGGAAAATAGTGAAAAGATGGAAAAATATAGTAAAGATAATAAAATAAAAATAGCACGGGCTTTCAGGGTGGAGCATAAATTAACAAAAGAAAAAAAATCTTCGCGAACTAAATTTTCGGAACAAAGTTTAATATTGCTGATATTTTATGATGATATATGTAAAGAAAAAAATATATAAAGAGAAAAAGGAAAAAATTATATAAAATGTTGAAAAGAAATGCATAGGCACAAAACTCGAGTCTCGCTAGAATCTTGAGCCTGATCCAAAGCATCTGAATTTTTGCACATGTAGATACAATATATAAAACAAATATTGCATCTTAGATGAGGCTTGCGCTGATGAGGTTGTTACAAATCAGCGGCCGGCATTTGATGGAATCGCTAGCAGTACTTACCACGATTGAGCGATAGATTGGCGACCCATTCTAACACTGGCTTTTGAAATATCCCAACTTCCTCCGTTTTGCAAATGTTACAAGGGGCAAATGAGCAGGCAGCAGGCAGCTAAGTGCCCTAGCATTTCCAAACTATTAGACGTAGAGACTTGAAATTTTCCATGTTGATAGAACATGTTAAAAACTCATACGAATAGTTATTTTGAACGAAATCGGTAAAGGCGCAGATAGATCAACAGTTTGGCTACCTTTAATGAACAACTGCCCTAACAGAAGTGTCGCAGATGCGTTGCCGGCCTTTGACGAATAAGTGTGGTCTTTTTTTGAAGGTCCCAAAATCGTATCAGAAAACCGAAGCTCGAGTTAAACTCTGCAAAAATTAAGTATCCATTTAAAGTTTTAAATGGATACTTAATTTTTGCAGAGTAATTTTTTAAGTAGAAACAAACCTTACGTACATAAACGTGCAGATAAAGCCACGGTATTCGCGCAGACAAAAATAATCACAAGATATGAAATGGCGATTTGAAGAATTTTCTCCAATCAAAATTTGTCAAACTGATTTCCCGGAAGTTCATTGAAAATTTATTCAAATGACAGTGATCCCGAAAAGTTCCACTGGAACTTGAAGTTCCGTCAAAACGAATCTCCCCTTTATAATACGATCTCTAGCTTTTATTGAATCTCCATTATTAATGACATTTGTCACTTGGAGGGATTAATATTGAGATACGTAAAATTTCTCACAACCTTTTTAAAAACTACTGTAATATCGATGGCTCTCAAGTAAAGTATCGTAAACCACATTTTTGCCGTTTTCAGTTTTTTACGTCCCCTAAATGAATTTGATGTGTCCTATTATCTGTATAAAATTCAAAGTGAAAGAAAAGGGCCAAGAACGTGTCAATACACGCATAGAAGGGTTCCGTATCTGATACGCTATAAACGTATTTGTTAAATAGCTTCAATAGTTGTTGTCCGATTTCGTTCAAAATAATTTTCCTAATGAGTTTTTAGCAAGTTCTATCATCTATCAACATGGAAAATTCCAAGTCTCTATGTCTAATAGTTTGGAAATGCTAGGGGGGACCACCTTACGGGCAGACAGACGGACGGACGGACAGAGCGAAATTATAAGTTTAAACAACCTAAACATAAATTAGGAAAAAAGAATTATTTTAAGAAACAAAAATAATTATTCTGTTAGTTAATATACCGATGGACAGGTGTCCGAAGCGAGAGATCGAGGAGCTGCGACGGATGATCATCGTCGACGAGCGTGGAGCCACCGGCGGCAACCTCAAAGAGCACGTGGACCAAATTTTCGACAAGGACCTCAAGGTCATGTCCATCCGTCTCATCCCGCTTGGACTATGCGCCGAACAGAACACGAAGACCCCCAAAGCCATGGTGCCCGTCCAGCCCGGTCCCAACTTGCAGAACAAGGCCACGAACGCCAGCCCCGAATATTCCGACTATTTGGTGACGTTCGTGATACCGGCCATCGTTATTGTGTGCATGATCGTGGTAGCGGGTATCATCGCGTGCGTCCTTTACAGGAGGAGGCGAACCGGTGAGTTGATTTCCCTCAATCCAAGCTAATGTTTTAATAGCGAATGTGTGTTTGTTTGTTACGGTTAAACGCCTTAACTATTCAACACATCTTTCAAAATTTTATTAATAAAAAATGATGCTAAAAGTTCTGCTCCAGTGGGTTTGAAAGTTAACTTTTTGACAGTTGTTATATATATAAAATCAGAAAAAACTGTGGGGTTTTTTTTCAATTTTTTTTTATTTATTAATACGGATTTTTTGTTTAAGAAATTTTTTAAGTTGTCCCGTGTGATACCCTTCCTTCTTCTCCATCTTCCGTTGTTTTGAAATGCGAAAATTCCCATCAAAATCGAATAGATTCTACTCCCCATTGCCTTAGATAGAATTTAGACAGACAGAAAGTTCAAATGGTAGCTTTTAAGATTTTAAAGTTGTTATAAATATATAGAATATAGACAATCTAGAATATAATTTGAAGTGAATAGTTTACCAATTTATTTTCTACCGTTTAGATACCTATTTTTTTAAATTTTTCTTTCATAGTTCTGAAAAGTACTTTAGCCAAATATTTGTATAGATGTTAGCTGGGTACTAATTTATGCCCCTCGACCGATTAGGCATTTTAAACAAACGAATTAATGGGTCAGTTGAAGTTATTAAGACAAAAATCCAAATAAACCTATTCGATGTTTTATATCTAACATTGCTAAAACATTCCTAAATTCAACTTAAATATACTTACTGACTAATATACTAACCAGGTGCAGATGATATCCTAGGCCTCAGCAGTCCTCTTTCTCTATTCGACGTTTAACATCTAACATGGCTAAAATATCCCCAAATCACCCGAAATATACTAACTGACTAATACACTAACCAGGTGGTGGTGATATCTTAGGCCTCAGCAGTCCGGTGCTTGGTGGGATGCTGCACGCCCATCCAGCACTGCGTGGAGTCAAACCGGCAGCCGTGCACGCGTTAGCGACGCAAGGTCGGTACGTCCATATTTATGCAGCACTTTATCTTTATATATTTATTTATTTAACAAAATCCGCAATAACCTTTTTATTAGCTTGCAATGTCCCATTGTTTGACAATAGCCTTAGACCTCCCTCTTCTATCCTGAGCTATCCCATACCACTGTGTTAATGCAAAGGCATCTAGAGGGCCTAAAGGCTCTCGTGTCATTACACCACCTCTTCCTCGGCCTACATAGCTCACGTTTGTCGCAATAACCTAACAAAAATTTAATTTAATGTACTTGACGTTTAACTTAATTTTGCGCGGTTTAATGACAATAAATACAATAAACGGGTACCGCCAGAATTTACTTTATTGTGACGACATTTTAACCTAGTTACATGGATCACAAGATAATCCAAACCCATTATTAAACAATTACGAATTAGATAAAAAATATGCACTATTGTTTCGAGTAGAATCAAGTGAAGATACGTACATAAAAATCTAATCGCGAGTTGTTGCTAAATCGCACGGTTCTGTGGATCAAAGAATACATTTTGGAAATACCAAATTCCTTTGTTCGGCCGCAAAACATTTTAATCAAACAAATAACAAACACAGTTAAAGCCAAAGCAGCCGCAGTTTTAGATAAAGCCCTTTGTGTGTGCGTGTGCGTGTGTGTGTGTGTGTGTTTGTGTGTGTGTGTAAATCTAAGTTAATACAGTTGTATAACTGGTACAGTAAATACACCCTAACATACTTCTATTGTCAGTGATTCCTTACTTGGGCTCACCTTCCGTCCGCAATCCGATGTACCAGAATAATAGCTTATTGTTCTAACAAGTCACGATGCTATAGCGATATGCTACCACGCCATTTTAGTATCTATGCCCCTCATATACGGGCCTTCTTAGCGTGCTGGGTCAGCTAAGCAAACCGTGTCATATGTGTAAGCCCATAATTTCATTGTCCTAACATTACAAACCGGCGGGTTTATACTTGATTAAAGATCCTTGTCCACTGTATAGAATGATATACCACGAAATAAATATTGCACTTTACTTCACCGAGGCTGGAGTAACTTCATCAGTGATTTGATTTTGCATCGGCATTTTATTCGATCACTAGGTTAAGCATTTCGTGTGTGACAGACTTGTGACGCGTTCTGAGACTGATTTTTAAATATTTAACCTCCTCCGTGTTTCGGAAGGCACAACAATTTTATTTCGACGTAGATTACAAGTTTTTGAATCCTTATATCTAAGAAAAGGTGGCCCTTAGAGGAAAAAATATTGATACATTTTTTGCAGATATATCTACATTTTTAGTTGTACGAAAAAAATATCGATACATTGTTTGCAGATATATGATCTACAATTTTTATTTGAACGACTTTGTAATGAAACTTACTGTGAAGCTGAAAATCGCGAAAAACGGATTTCTGTAACCTTTGAACTCAAATAACTATTTTCCAGGTCTCGGATCGCCGAGGACGTTAGAGTTAGAGTTTATAATAGAGTTAGAATCCTGTAAATTTTCAGCCGTATTCCAATTTTGCAAGCATTTTGTCTCAAATGACTGGGTTATTAGGCCAATGGGAGCTATTGTGAAGAAAGCGTTCGACCATCATTTTTGCCATGCAGGTTATTCACTTAGAGAGGATGGGTGAGGATCGACAAGTATGTCTTAAATTTTATCACCAAAATATTAAATAGTGGATATTAAAAAAAAATATGTCTACACTAATACATTAAACTCCCATACGGGCAGACGGACAGAGTGATATTATAAGGGTTTCTTGTAGTACTACAGAACCCTAAAAAGCTGGCAACGCATCTGTGTACAGTACAGTACTGAACCAATAGTACAGTAGTTCACGGGCATCAGTAGTCATTGTACACTATATGTGATAAACATCGATTATCCTAAAAACTCGTAAGGCGGTATGTTTAGCTATGACTCCATATAGCGCATCAGATTTGTATAAATAAATAATTAACAAGATAACGGCCGGTTTAGTGAAAAAAAATGTCGTATTTAAACAGGAAATACTTGTCCACACTAAAACTGGGGCCAATACAAACGTGTGAACTACGCCATAAGTCATGTTTATCGGACCTCTCGTTCGCACTTATAAGCCTTATGGAACCGTTCTAGTGATGTGCGTTACAATAAAAAAGTGTTTTATCGATAGTGAAAATGAAAGCCCGAAGACTGAGAATATTGACCGTTTATTTTGTAGTTGTCAATCTTACATATCATGTCCGTGAAAAAGAAAACAAAAAGTAAAAAGGCACTATAGAATTAAAAAGACATTGGCTGTCTGTAATGTCGGTTTATGGACAACAATTTAACGTGATAACACCGAACGCTAACGGCCAACCTGCCTTGCCGTGCCGTGCCTCTCTATAGCTTGTCCCACACTCTCCTTCATTACTTCTTTTGATAACTAACGTGTTACTTCTCTTCTCCCTTTTACTCTATGCCTACCTTCTCAAAGCCTTAAATAATAGTTGATAGCCACCAACCATCATCACTATGAAGGCTAAAAGATGGATATAATAACATCAAACCAGTACTGGTTGCGTAAGGAATGTTACAGGGACAGAGTAACATAGAATATTGGTGATTACTTTAAAGAAATCTCTTAACTTAAACCTGGGTCACAAGTTCCAGGCACTGCCTTGATTCCTTCCCCTGCAATGTGATGAATCTGATAACTGCAAGTTCTGTCTATCATTTATACAGAAGATGACAAATGAACCAAACAACTGGGATTGCGATACGGTCCCTGTCTTATGAGCCTTCATACATTTTACCTAACTGCATTATTTCGTCGTCGCCGTAGCCTACTCCCATGCCTTTATCGATAACGAGTTTTATCGAAATTGTCACATTCCTATGACGTAATGTTTTATGACGTTGTCGCACGTCTGTATTGACCGGAATATAATTGTTACGCAATTTTTTTATGTCAAAGACATTGCTAGATCATGGTTTTATCTATTCTGAAGATTACCAGTTTTTTCCACTATATAATACCTCAACGGCGGTGGGGTTTGAACTGGGTACCTTGCGGATTTCAGTCCATACCTTACACCGTTGAGTTATTGAGGCTCATTATGTATGTCATTTTTATGTACGTGTTATTGTGAACCTTTTTATATAAAATAAATAAAAAAAATGTCTTATATTATTTCTTTATTTCACAGGTTCCCTAGGAAATTTTTTGCTTGGCCTGTTTTGGGTATGGCCGTCCTATACGTTGCAGCATTTCACAGACAGAAATTCTACAATATTGTCTGAACCAATGACGGATTTCGAAAGCTCTATGGTAGGCAGTCTTCCTGCCTTGGGAGCGATGGTGGGAACGGCGTCCGTTGGATTGGTTTTGAGCACGTTTGGGCGGCAGAAGAGCGGACTGGTTGTCATTACTCCAGTTATAGTAAGCGCTTTTCTATTTAACCTTTCAAAATAGTTACAAAGTTAGCTGTTACCCTCGATTTGGATTTGTAATAAAAGAAGCATAACTTCTTATACCGGAGCCAGACATAGCTCAAAGTGTCTGTACACTTTTGACTTCGAAAAACAAAGTCCTACAAATCTTTGTGAACAAAGGCCACACTACATGATCATTGAAATGATAATTTAAACGAAGCTATGTCTCGTTCCGGCATTACATACTGTGACAAACGACAATTAGATTAAACTAGAGATCGACCACCATCAACCACTAATCTTAGATTTACATGTTTACGAAATTTTAATTTTTTTGTCTACTGACATTGTAATATTTCTGTCGTTCTACGTAAATACGCTTTGACACAATTGTATACATGTGTGTGTAAATCGTTTGGCATTGGTGTGCGTGAAGCTTAAATTTAATTATTTAATGTATTAATAATTCATATTTTATAAAAATACTAGCATTCGCACACTCGCGTCTATATATTTTAGCTATAATTCTGCCAGATTTAATACTCCTTCGTTAGCGCAAATTTCGTAAAAATTTAATTAAAAAAAAACAACTACTTTTGAACATTTGATACTTTAAATATAACTGCTACTTTAAATCTCATCGAATTTGCAAATATATATAAAAGCGAACCTTTCACTTTCAAGAAATAACGAAAACCGCGGGACGTACAGAGATGAAATTTTGCAAGGATAGTTAATAGACCTTCGCTACGAGGGGATTTTTCAGGATTAAGGGCTGTCTCAAGTTGAATTTTACGCGGACGCAGTAGCGGGTACCTTCTAGTAAAATATATTTATCTATCTTTCAGCTGTCCTGGCTGGCCATATATTTTACAAGGCACTCCCTAGTAATCTTAGCAGCTAGATTTGTGTCTGGTATGTCAGGTGGAGTATTTATGGGACACTCGCCAATTTTCATTTCGGAAGTGGCTGAAGAGTCAATCCGTGGTACTTTGGCAGCTGGTAAGTAATATTTCTCTATCTTTTTATTACTTTATCTCTAGCTTTCTGTCTATTAGTCATTTTTAGGCGGCATGTCTTTCTTTTTATCACTTTTTGACTAATTGTATTTCGTTTTATCACTTTTAAGTAATTATCTTCTTTTATCACTTTTAGACTATGCAAATTTTTTATGACATTTAGGACAAGTATATTTCTCGTAGATTTGAGTTTTTTTATTATCCTGCCGTGTCCCTCTGATGGGCAAAGGTCACCATTTGCTTTTGCCACTCTCCCCTATCTCTCGAAACCCGCAACCAGCCATTTCCCGCCACCCTCATAAAGTCATCAATCCATCCTGGAACGGGTCGATCCGGATTTCTCCAACCCAATCCAGGCCACCACATTACCACTGGAGTACACCACCTGCCATCACCACGTCTAGCCATATGTCCCGTCCAGCCCCACTTGAGTTCAACCAGTCTAGTTCCGACGTCTGTGACCTTTATACGGAGTCGGATTTCAGTATACTAATCATAAATAAGGTATTCCTAATATTATATACAAGAAAACTTAATATTTTATACATTTTTTCCAGCACCTATGGCCTTCTATTGCGTTGGTACTTTAATCTCCTACATTTTGGGTTGGACGCTCTCATACTATCATGTAATTTGGACAAATATTGCATTCTCCGTGCTGTATGCGACTCTCATGATGACTGTCATTGAGAGTCCAGTTTTTTTGATGAGGCAGAACAGAGAAGAGGTAAGAAGGTTGAGATATTTAATGCTTATGATTTATGTAAAGTGAAACTTTATTATCAGGGGGCGAGAAGAGCCCCAACTAGTGAAGCAAAAAAAGCGGCACGGCCGTACCGTACTTTTCTGGTAGGAGATCATATACCCTATAACTTCGTTGTGGATGCAACTAGTAGCCTGAATTTTGAGTAACCAAGCTGGCAATGTATTAACATGGAATAATTTAAAATTTTATTCAATTTGACAAAGTACTTTCAGAACTGTAACTACTCAAACATACTTATTTTTGTCACTCACTGACTGTCCAATCATCAATTTTAAGGCATTTTTATCAGACATAGAAGCATCAAATTTAGAATACAATTAGTGTGTAGTAAATAAATCAAGGAAAATCTAAAATATTTTACAATTTTGGTTCAGTTTTCTGGATACAATAACTACATAATTTGAGGTCCACGTAATGCCAAGTCGGTTAATTTATTCAGGGCCTTTCTAATTAACCCATTGGACGCCGGCGACCCTCTACGTGGTTTTTGCTTAAGCACATCGACATCACGGAACCTCGTAGTGGGTCGCCAGCGTCGAGTGGCTTAAAACTGACATTTACTTGTTCTTATTCCTGCAATAAGACTCGCAACAGAGCGATTAATCTGTGGAATATGAAGAAAATTGACTCTTCTCAGACTTAGGAAACGTTTTCCTGGTAATGAAGTTTAACTCTCTTTAATTTAGGAATATAATAATTATATTAAATTTTAATTTATTTATAGGTTTGAAGATCTTTATTTTCCCTTAAAGACTAACAAGTTACTTACATGGAAACAAATTAATACGCATTGTTTTATATAAACGTCGTTCATACATAATATAAAATATTTTTTTTAATTATGAGTAATTTACTCGTTCAAAGCATTTAAGGTGGGTAACTTTAAATAATGCGTTGCGAAAGTTTAGACTTAAATACATTAAACGAATTTACATTTTTTAAACAATACGGTTGGTTATTTATTATATAACTGGCACCCCCATAAGTAAGCATTCGTTTCCCGAGCCGAGTTCTTGTTTTGAGTAGAACTAACAAAAGTAATTTATATTTTACTTTTTTTATTACAAGGAGCAAACGATCAGGCAGCAGGCACCTAAGTGCCTACCGACGCCCATAGACATCTGCACGACCAGAAGAAAGTACGAAACGCGACAACAATACCATCACTTGACATGACAGTATTGCCGCCACTTAATGCCCATCTCGTGTGAGAAAGAGAGGTACTGGTACCCGTACGCGCCGGCCCAATTCGGCTATAAGCGTGGCGCGTATTAGAAAGACAGGAGTAGGGGAAAGGGATGGAGAAAAAGGATATAAAGTTAGATGGGTTTAAATGGTAAAAGAAATATTACACGACTCTCAAAGTATTCCTAACATTAAAAATCTGACTTGTTTAAGACTTTCACATGAGATCGGCGTGAAGTGGCGGCAATGCTGTCACGTCAAGTGATTGTATTGTTGTCGCGTTTCGTTCGGTTTGTGAGACTTCCCGGTGGCCTAAACACCTCATTAAAGTCCGGCAACGCATCTGCTAGCCTCCTGGTCGTGCAGATGTCTATGGGCGTCGGTGGGCACTTGGCTGCCTGCACGTTTGCCACCTTGTAACATTAAATTAAAAAAGTCTTAATGCACGTTACGGCTACGTTCATGGGTACAAGTGGCTCACATACCCTACCTTGGCAGAGAATGTACGCAAACAATTGGCACAGATCAAGTTACCACTGACTTAATTTTAGATAATATATCCGCTAACACGTACCAAAGAATCGATTATAGAGTTGTATAAAAATTTATTCGGTCCGTATTCAACAGATTTACATACACACATACATAGGACTATAAAAAACGCGGTCGTCTATACCTGAGGTATTGTCCCTTGAGTCTATGACAGGATGCCACTTCATTATATTTGCAACGCTAGCTTGTGTGCGTGCAGCAGGGTGACCCTAATTTTTTTTCATTAAAACATATTCCTTGAGCTCAATAAAATTAACAAAGCTGTTGATTGTTTGTACTGTGACATGTTTAGTTAACCATTAACCATTTTTATTAGATTTATTACATTATATTTTGACATTTTAATAATATAAAATTAGCATCATTGTAATTGCAAGAGTATTATTGTAATTTGGATTATTATTCATTTTTTACTTTTGCATGAATAGATTGTAGATAAGTCCCCCAAACAATTTACCCTATGTACCTACAATTACGCATATAAATATTTATGATTTATATATATAGTTAGTTATATAGATTGTTTGTATAGTTGCTAATTGTTTAAATACATGAAATCTGGTAGAATTTCGTGTATATAGACTCCACGATACAGGTTTCCCTAGTGGTAGGTTTTCAATTCGACTGTATTCTTTACATCAGAACTTTCGCCTGGGTGAACCGATTTTGATGATTCTTTGTTGTTTAACTAATACCCAGAACATAATACATAGCAATGCCTTTAAGTTTTTTGACGTGATAACATTTTATATATCAAAGAACGCCAAATGAATGCACAAAAAAGCATGAATCTAGTCATGTTTCGCCTAACCAAGGAAAAGTCAGGGCGATTGCTGCAAGATCACCAGTCCCCTTTTAACCTATCCGCATAGAGGTGTTTTCCGTAGAATCAGTTATGTGCCGTTGAAGAAGGGCATTGCCGACACTTCACGTCGATCTTATATGGGAAGAGGTCCTGTTACCCGAAGGCACTTAGCCATCGGTTGCCGACCAAAAGGACTGCAACAGACTCCCTCTCATTAGATAAATAGATACGAGTAAAGGAATAAAGGATACTGTAAAAGGGTCTTTCCATTTATTAATCTGGCCTGTGAAAGTGTGGGAACCTTTATGGCCTGCGAATGTAATGTAAATGGCAATCTAATTCTTATAAACAATAATACATTATAAAAGTATAGGTTTTGTTGTGATGTGCTTAAATTTAGCATTTTTAATAACTCTTATACTGTCTTCTACATAAGCAGATAATTACCTATACCGTGTGGGGTCATACGGAAAGACCTAAATAAAAATCTACATCTAAGTAAGCTCTATATATATTTTTTTAACGAATAACTATGTGACGGCATCTCATTTTTTAACAATGTGGCCTTTGTCTACCAAAAAGTTTCCGACTAAATGATACAGTCCATCACATCAAATCAAATGATGTTTTATTCAAATAGACTTCTCATCTTCTGGAAGTACCTTAAGTTACCAAAGTAAAAGAGAGCTCCATCTGAAAGTAGTGGCACTATGACTTTACCCAGTCAACGTGGATGTTACCAGAGGGCAAAGACGAGCACCGCAAGGGGCTGCTGCACATGAAGATGGCGGAGGGCGCCAAGCTGCAGATGTGCTACCTGCTTAAATACGTAAATTTGTAGCAACATCACAAAAAAATTACCAAGACTGTCACATTCAAGAAAATCCCATGAGAAGTACTGATTTTTGTTTAAAATATTGTAATATAGTTTAATACTGTGTTACAATGAAAGTCATAATATATACCACAATATGTTACGTCATAAAAGATATTTGTAAAATATAAAACTTTCATGATGAATGTTTACAAATCAAATTATGTTATGAATTCTTCACTGCAGGACAAACAAATCAATTAGTTTGCATTATTCATTTGATTTATTTAAATAACATACAGTGGAATCTCAATAACTCAAACTTTGTTAAGTTAAATCCCTGGAAAAAAATGCAAATGCATCTGAAAAATATTTACAGCAAATGAAAATAGCAGATTTTTGAATATGTAATTAATTCCAATAAATATATTCGAAAGTAGCTTCTCCTTAGGTTGACATGTCATCAAACACTTGCACTTCTTGTTCAGTAGTTGTTCGAAATTTGAAGAAGTTCGGCGAGCGTCAGCATACAGTCTTATATTGTAAAATAACAAGTTCACTAGGTCTTAAGCTGTAGGCTTCACGCTGGTTGCCTTTTTATATCAAAATGGAATTAATGAAAATTTGTATTAGTTTGGTGGGAAATGAAAACAAAAAAACATGGTGCTTGTTTTAAAAATATATTAAATATTATAGAGAGGATAGATAAAATTTTAAATATATCAATATATATTATATAAGGAATAAAGGAATTACATCAAACAGTAGTTAACTCAATAGTTGAAGATTTTGCATTTGCCTTGACATTCGAGTTATTAAGATCCACTTAACAATATTACTTGCTACTTTCAATCTTTATAATGGTTTAAATCTTAATACTGGTGTGGTTGGAAAAAATGTACTAAAATTCTAAGACCAGGTTCAAATCCTAACTGCACTGGAATATTGTCACACCAACTCCTGGCACAAGTTTTACTTTTAATATGACACGTATTGTATTGTGTTACTGGGGGAATATTCTTAACTCCAGATGGAATTAGGGCCCTTACACCTCAAACTATTACAGGGTTTATGTAATTTGTAGGTTTTTAGGGTGAGTTATAAACTAGATAATTTTATTGATAAGCGAAATACAGCGTCGCTCGCGTGGAATTCTGATATAACAATGAATTATACTAATTATCCGACTGGAAAATGAAAGATGATACTCAGTTTGTATCTGTGTGATGTTTTGGCTAATGGAAAAATTGCAAATTCTAAAATTTCTTCAGTAAAACGCAAGATATCTTAACCCTCATTCGCACCAGAGTATAAAAAACGTTGCCTTAAATCTCGGCGTTAACGCATTTTCAAGCCATTGATACGAAAATATACCCTATACATATCTATGTATATAGCGTATATAGAACATTGCTCGATAAAAATGCGTCGCGTTATAAAAGCGCTGTCGTGTGAACATAAACTTGGGAATCCATATTTGAACGCTTTTTAACACACGTTAAAAAAACTCTGGTGTGAATGAGGGTTTACTTATAGTCTTTAAGAAAATCTCTTTCTTTACGGTGTAGATTATATATCTATGCTTTTCTTTAGGTATACGACTAATGATTATGAATATCTTTAAAATGTCATTAAAACGTTTATTCGTTGCGGGTAGCGTCAATATAGCTTTAGTATATACGCCTCTTCTAAACGCACCCTTTGGAATGCGCTATAGTTCGTTTACACGATGCTAGCTACTGGCTCCAGTAACACATGGATACTATAAATAAAGATTACTAGGAGTAGACATTAAAAAGATTAAGTTTCAGCGTGTTACATGTTAATGCTGTAATTAAAATATCGCAGAAATTTAGACCTATAAATTTAAACAAAGAGTACGGATTTCCGCACAACAATCGTTTAAAAGCCTCAAACGCCTGACCAATAAAATATAAATAAATATAAAAGATCATTTATTGCTGCCATAATTGTTACAATATAAGAATTAAAATAAACAGAGCAAATACAGAAAAAAACATCACAAAAGCAAAAAGACGCAAGCTCAGCTTAGTGCCTCTTCATGTGCTGATTTTCAGTATGCTCCTCCATTTGTCGCCGGGGGCAAAGAAACACATATCTCTCCTTTCCTTGAAACATTTTTCTTTATAAGATTTTGTATCCCACATAACATATTGAACCTTAGCCCGTATACAATTGACGTTCAAAATGCTACTAACAGTTCCAAATGGGTCTAATTTTCAATCTGAATGATTCAATAGAAGGTACTCTAATACCAGGAAGTGATGTTCTTAGATTTAATCATCGTAGCTCTAAGGCCCATAAATGCATTTTGAGGAAGCTTTCAACAGTTGTGCTAAAATAGTGTGTTAATGGTACATAATATAAATTGAATGTATATAATATCTATCCTTATAGGTACATGGAATTCTGGTTACACAATAAGTTTGTTAAGTCATAAATAATGAGCATTACTCAGCTGTCACGGGTCGACTCTGGTGCTGCAGATTTCTGCTATAACAGCGCTTGTATTCGTTTGTGCAGAGGTCAGCAACCTTTTAGCAGGCAAGGGCCACATCATTTAGAAATTCGATGTTGGCGGGCCACAGTTGTAAAATAATTATTTGGAAATAGCTGGCCAGTTATCTATTTACGAAGTTAGATATTGTAAGCGATATTAAAAATGGAAAATTTTAGTGCATCACAAGAAAACTATCGCTCTTTTAATGTAATTATTATCCATTCATAAGAATTAGATTACCGTTTACAATACAGTCGCGAGCCACAAAGAGAGGGGTCGCGGGATAAGCGTTGTCGACTTGCTGGTATAGCGTATAACAAATTTTACAATAAAAATAAACTACCTAAATGTTGTTAAGTATAAATTCATAACTAAATTAACGTAGATTCTGAATGCGTTTTTTTTAAAGTAAATAAGTCCGTTTTAAATTTAGAATTTCACGCAGATAAATTAGCGGGCTTATGCATTTAGAGGCGAGAGCAAAGAGTACACACGCCACTTAACCATAAAATAAATAAAAAAGAAAATGACAATAAGAAGGAGGTTTAAATTTTATGGTCAAGGTTTAAATCACTTGATTATAAAAAGTCGAATACGCCTTGATGACTTCCTCTCAAAAGACTGCTATCGTTGGGCGAATTAAGATGACCCACCGCCGTCTCACGTTATCCCCGAAACCCCACAATCTCACGACTAACATCACTCAGTGACATTAATCGGGACCCATTTTTTTTTACGCGCTTTTCTAAACACGGAGGAGGTCTGATAAAGGGCCGGCCCTACCATAGGGCGAACGGAGCGGCCTCAAATGCCGATCGCTGATTAGGCCACGACCGCCTCTGAAAAAAAACCTACCAAATAAGAATTACTATCATCATTGCATTGACGGTAGCGCCGGCCTGTGAATGAGCTATTTAGGCATCGTTGACAATTTACATTGTTCGGTTTATACTAGCTCTAACTTAACATTTATGAGGGTTCCGTAGTACTACAAGGAACTCTTATTATTTCGCTCTGTCCGTCCGTCCGTCTGTCTGTCCGTAAGGTGGTCCGTTCGTCCGTCCCCTAGCATTTCCAAACTATTAGACGTAGAGACTTGAAATTATCCATGTTGATAGAACACGCTAAAACTCATAAGAAAATTAGTATGAATGAAATTGGACAACATCTTTTGAAGTTATTTAAAAAATACGTTTATAGCGTATCAGATACCAAACCCCTCTATATAAGCGTGTCTTGACACGCTTTTGGCCATTTTTATATTTGACTGGTCCATTGGCGCAATGGGCAGTGGCCTGCCTTCCACTCCGGTTCGTGGGTTCGATTGCTGCTTTGAGTCTGGGTGTATTATCCATATGTATGTATTTATATATTTCCAAAAAAATATTTGTGTATAACAGGCGGCTGTTACATATAGCACAGGCATTAAGTTGTCTACCTTAGGAACAGACGTCAGTGTGTTATATAGTCATATATATATTCATTTATTATATTGATCATCTTTAAAGTATGCCAAAATATTACGTCTAAAATATTTTATGGTGCATGTTGGCCTGGTCTGCACCAAAAATAAATATATTCTTAACATGCTTGACTTGGAACGTGTAAAATATGCAACTGTCAGCTCAAGGGATAGATTAAAAATGGGGTCACTGCCCACTGCGCCAACGGGCCAACAAAACAGCCAACAAAACAGAGATACAGTTCCATAACTAAACTTAATATTACAGGTACCGTGGTATATTTTGGCCAAGCATATGCGATATTCAGGTAATATTTAGTGCGGTGCAGTTTAAGCGAGATTATTAAACGGCCGTAGCGGAGACGTTGAGAAATGGCGGATTACTTTCATATTAATAACACCAGCTATGCCTATGTTTGCCTAAACATTGTGTACTCTAGGTATTACATATTCAAATTCAAATGATATTTTATTCAAGTAGACTTTTACAAAGTCCTTTGAAGAGCTATAGGGTAACATTTACCGTCCCTACATTAGAGTAGCGTGAGTTCAAGATTTTGTTGCATTTAGTATTATTGCTAAAATAAAAAAGTCTATTTTTGTATGATTGACTCAAAGAGTACTTTCACAATTAATATTTTTCTGATATTCTGTAAGTTAACCATTACAAATTGATTAATTTAGGCTGGAAGAGGATAAACACTTTTCTACTAATAATTAACTGTAGATTGTTGCACCGAGCGGAAAGTGATTACTGCACAAGTGTTATGGTGGTGCCCGAGCGAACACGAGGGCACTAAATTTACACAAGTGCATCAACTACTCACTTAAGCAAGGTACGTAACTTCATTTTCTTTCTACTACGTCTATTTCCATTTTTTAAACTTTTTCCCTAAATGTGTATGTTGGTATGCAATGCTGTATACATATGTACATATAGTGATAGCAAAGTTCTACAACGATATAGAATGCGCGCTATTTGTGTTTTTTTGTGAATTTATTCGGTCGATTTTTATTTTAAGCCAATATCTTTTTGAACTAATAGATACATTCTTTATGAAATCTAATGGGCGATATTAAACCTTTGTGGTAAATGTATATGAGAGAGACGAATTTCTTAGCATTCCATGGATTCACCGTGCGGGTGCCGGGTCCATTGCGTGGCAAAGGAAAGAACTATACCAGTGCCCGGGACTTGTGACCCCTCGAGCCTGGATGTATTATCCATATGTATTTATATATATATATATATATAATTCCACAAAAATATATATTTGTGTATAACAGGCGGCTGTTACCTATAACGCAGGTATCAAGTTTCCTACCTTAGGAACAGACGTCCGTGTGTCATATAGTCCTATATATTTATTATTATTATATTGATAAACAGATTTGTGTTATTTACTCTGTGTCTTTTATTCTATTTTGAGTAAAATATATCTACCCCTAGTCCTCGACGTGGTGCAGGCCGGCCTTCTGCCAGGGGTCGTCGGTGCGGGCGCGGGCACGTTTGGGCCACGGCTTCTTGAGGTGCACGTGCTCTACGTGCGACCGCTGCTCGCCCACCGTCGTGAAGCACTTGCCGCACGTGTCGCACTTGAACGGTTTCAGGCCCGTGTGGATCTGTACGTGTGGACGTCTTGATTTCAAAATCGTGACTCGGAGCGGACTGAGTACGCGCTCCGTAAGGGCATTTAGTTAATATAAGTGTTTTCCTTTATAGTCTAACGACGACCAAGTGGGTAGAGGTGGCGTGATTCAAGACGTAGATTCAAATAGTCCAGGATAGGAAAGAATGATTTGTACATGTTTATAATATATACATTGTACATGATGCCCCGTTAGGGCGTCGCAATTTTAATAGATAAATTTTATATCGAAACTATTTATTATAATATAATTTTATAAGATATTAGAGTCGGAACCTGCTAACAGGTTAACGTTTCGTTTCGAACGTAAAAGTAAGTAAAACTATCGAGAATGTTCGAGCCCTAGAGGCCCTCGGACGCATATAACGGTCAGGGGGGCTGTTGAATACTCACAAACATGTGGCGCCTCCTGTTGTTGAAGAAGGCGAAGTGCTTGCCGCACAGCGGGCACTCGTAGCTGGGGCGGGTGGCGCTGTGGATGCGCATGTGGAACACGCCTCACATTAATCTGTTACTGATGGTATGTATTATTAGTGTTAACTTATGTAGGCTACTTTTTCGCTTTTTTTGATTGACGCTGGATGCTTCAAAGTCCGGAGATAGGTAACCACCTGTAATACACAATTTTATTTTGGAAATATATAAATACATACATAGTGTATATCGACCGGGTGATAAAAGGTGACCCATTCAAGTGCTGGTTTGTATTTGATATCCAACCACCTCCGTGTTTCGGAAAGCACGTAAAACAGTAGGACCCGATTAATGTCACTTTGTGATATTAGTCGTAAAGTTGCAGAAGTCGTGGTGGTTTGGAGGATGACGTCAGATGGCAATTGGTTATCTTAACTCGCTCCTCAGCCACATCCTCTACAATCTAAGCGGATCCTGGTATTTAACCGGGATAATGCTGGGAAGAATATATAAATACATCTTCCTTCCTTCAGCTGGCTGACGTCAACTGCTGGACATAAGTCTCCTCCATAGACTTCCACAGAGATCGTGTCTGCGCGACTGACATCCAGCGATTTCCTGCTACCCTAACTATGTCGTCAGTCCATCGTGTAGGAGGTCTTCCAGGTCATCTTCCACCGTTACGAGGACGCCATTCCGGAACAAGAAAAAATACAGACATACATATAATACATCCAGACTTGAGACAGGTATTGACTCCGCAACCCCCGGAGCGGTAAGCAGGGTCACTACCACTGCGCCAACGGGCATTACATGACATATTATAACATCTTAAATAGTTGTAGCTTGTAAATTGTACAATTGCGTACAACATTGTAAGTCCTTTGATCTATTCGATCATCGGCAAATAGGTATGATCATTAAATTTATTTCCTTATACATATATGTGCAATTTCTAACGACTGTATGTTACATTGCCTTTTAGAGTTTCTTTGTTACAATAGATAAATGACTTTTATAATAACCACATTGTTTGGAACCTGACATTTGAATAGGTCTTAAGAAAGGGGCTAAGTACCCAGACACAAAGTTTTTTCGTGACCAATCTATTAACCTCTGTAAAGATCTTGTCACCTTAAAACTAACTACAGAAAGAAAGGTTTAGATTGCTCTATCTAAAATTGCCGCCACTTCACGCCGATCTCATGTGAGAAAGAGGTACTGGTACCCGGACGCGCCGGCCCAATTTGGTTACAAGCATGGCGCTACCTCTAATTATAACTTATATATGCTCTAGTTATAACAACAGAGATAGTGAAACGTGTAGTCACTTCCAACTGCGGAGAAGGCAATAAAAGTGTGGTTCTACGCTTTATTATTCTAACTCGTACCCACTTTAAATTACCATAGCTATAAATAAAGACGCCATTGTTTACGTTGTTAGGATTTACACTTAACGGAAAATCTATCCAAGAAATTCTAGACAGACAGCATAACCACTTTCAGAATAAAATATGTTTCAACACACTTGCTCATGAAGTGGCACTAATTTTACCGCAATAAGGCACACAATGACACCTGTAATCGAAGTGTGACTTTTTCATTGCTATTTATTCACAAGTGAGTTATATATATATATATATATATATATATATATTTAACTTATTGGTTGAGTTGCTTTGTTCTTTAAAAAGTTTCGATACAAAAAAGGTCGTATTCATAAATACAAAATAAATGAATATAACTTTTGCTTGCTCACTTCATACAACTTCATATTGAAATATGTTTGTTTCAGTAAATAATCTGATGAGACCGCCATACCATCGGAAACAGTTAATTATAATTTTACTAACAGTACATTTACAAATTGTTTCTATAAATAAACTTTTTATCTACTATACTATACTAAATTATTTTTTAGTATTATTTTCTTCACAAGTGTGTTGAAAAACGTCGTATGATACACGTGTGTATTGATGATTACTGTCCTCGGCTCTCTTAAGACCCTCACCTGACAGCTCGGGTCTCAATGGTGCCTCAGCGGTGATGAACAACATTACACACTTACCACCACCACCATAATGTACTATTATTTTTAGGTAATACGGCGATAGAGATTGAAGATTTTCGCATGTAAGAAATGGTTACTAAACTGTCAAAAAGTGCATTCAAATGGGTCTTTAGACAAGTAGATATAAATGAGATAGGCACGTCTTGTTAGAAAGAGACGGCGATAGTGCTATCTCGCTCGCGTAAACACCAAATGTTACTCGTGTATGGTGCGTACTAGTGTCAGCCCCCATTTAGTAGATAAGCTTATGCCATATTGTTCGACAGCACGTTCCCATAGCGCTGTGATTAACCGGTGTAAATAAAAGTGCTTTGTAAATATAGTCTACGAGAAGATTATTGACAAGTTGGTGTATTATTAATCCCCAGGTTAATAAACCCCAGAAAAGACACCAACGTGTCCGTTACAATAATATTATATATTATAGAATAATATTAATGAGTGTTATATATAAGAAGGTTATAGGGGGCGATTAACTGTATAATTCATCCCCATACTTACGTAGATACTGTATTAAGACCAGCCGCACGTATCTTTCTCAAGCGGTCCCTCCAATATTCCGATGGTAGTCTAAAGTAATGAAGGGACCCAGACATAATCTTTAAGGGTTTTCCATCCAATATAAATTCATTGCCGACAATACTTATATTGCGGTTATTCTGTAACAATAAATTACATCAATACTAGCTGTGCCCGCAACTGCGTCCGTCTAAAATTAGGTAAAGGAAGTGGATTGAATTTTAGCGTGAAAGGCTATAGGCATATATCATATATGCCTATAGCCTTTCTCGATAAGAGGACTATCTAACACTGAAATAATTTTTCAATCGGACCGGTAGTTTCTGAGATTAGCGCGTTGAAGCAAACAAACTCATAATTAGCACATGAGTAGAAGATTAATCTGTGTCATCTATACACATCCATAAAATTTAAGTTTGTAACATCGAAATTATTAATAATTGCATATGACTATATTTACGTTGTCTATAGCGAAAACGCAAGTAGAAATATTTTTGTCTGTTTGTCTGTCGAACTGACTGTCTGTTTGTTCCCGGTAATCTCCGAAACGGCTCGACCGATTTGGACGGGACTTACACTGGCAAAGAGCTGATGTTAAAAGGAGTTATATAGGCTACTTAATTGTTCGAAAATTAATTAGGGTTCCGCACAAAAAGATGATAACCCTTAAGATTTAGCAAAAACACTAAATTCAGGTGGACGAAGTGACGGATTCCAGCTAGTAAAACATACTACCTTCGCAATTTCATCCATTCAATACCAGATTACATCCCTGAACCTCCCCCATCAAAATCGAATGATTTATATAATTGCGTATGAGAGGAGGCAACGTGAAAACTTGCACAACTTTACTATCTATGACGTAATTAACACTCAATATGTCCTTGTGGCCATGTGTTACGGCCAATATAAATTACTGTATACAATAACCAAACGCGACAACTGATTAGCAATGCGTATCAATATCTATCGATGCCTGTTAGGAGATTATGAAAAGTATGCCTGCGACTAATTAAGTGAACAATGAAACGAGACTCGTGTATAGAAAACTTTTTCAAGGTTTACGCATAAAGTACTAAAGCGATTTCATAACAGTTTTTATTAAAACATCATTATTATACATCATCGTATCATAAAAAAGATCAGAATATATTTTATAAGATATGATACGAAACTGACTGAGCACGAAAGTATGCACACACACGCACGATAACACACACACACACACACACACACACGTACGCGTGCACGCGCACACACTCTTTTTACTGTAATAATATGCATGTAATAGTATAATTCATCCACAATATATTTGTCATTTTTAACGGCAAGGAACTAGTTCCTGTAACACAGTTTAAACTAGCTCAGGAGCGGGGGCTACATAATTGTTCTTTGGAAGTGTTTTATTTCGAATAAAGATATTTATTATATTTTTATCATTATTATCATGGTCAGCATCATTTTATCTTCAGCCCTTGTTAACCCACAGCTGGGCATAGGCTTTCCTTTGCTTCTGCCACTCTCCCCTATGCCTTGCCAATCTCAGCCACCTCTCTCACATTATCCGCCCATCGAGCCAAAAGACGACCAGGGTTTCTCCAACCCAATCTAGGCTACCACTCAGTTAGGATCGTAGACCGCCAGCCATCACCATATCTAACCATAACGCCATATTACACTAAAGCATACAAAATATACTATTTATAAAAATTAAATTTCTATCCAGTTGTTTCTGATACCACAGGGATATGCATGGACTCAAACCCAAAGGGTTAAAAAACTGATTTTACTATATTATTTTAATTACTATATTTTACTATATTTTTTATTTTGATTTTACTATATTATTTATTACTTAATTTCGATAAAAAAAAACGCATTAGCTAGCCTTCTGGTATTGTAGATGTCCATGGACGTCGGTAGTCACAGAGACGATGAACAGCCCGTTTGCTCTTTATAATATTTAAAAAAAAAAGAAGTAGTTTCACACACATTACCTGGCAGTCCTTCTCTGAAAGTTGACCCTGATTCGTGGATTCCCTGACTTGAATAACCATAGGTTCTTCATCGGGGATGTCTGTGGTCACATTTGTAGAGTAGGTGACAAAGATTATCGACAAAAAGATACCGCTCCATGTTATGAGCATTATAACCGACTAATTGTCTCTGGAAAAAAGAAGAATATTACTGTAATTTTTATAATTATACGTTTATAAACATTCTGTGCTTACATATACTAGCTGCGCCCGCGACTTCGTACACGTAAAATCAGACAAAAAAGGTTAAATTTTAGCGTGATGACATATACCCTTCTTCTATAAATGGGCTATATAAGACTAAAAGAATTTTCAAAGTCAGACCAGTAGTGAGAGATTAGCGCATTCAAGCAAACTCTCATACAAACTCTTCAGCTTTATTTATTAGTATAGATATAGAGGATGGTGGGCGAATGCTAAAATTTTTAGAAAATTTGCATTATTAATACATTCAATTCTTAAAACGCATATACCTCACGCACACCAATGCAATACGATTTATACACACATGTCTATATTTTGCTATAGGGTTGTTTCAAAGCGTAGTTGTGACGACCGTCTATATATTAATTGTCAAATATAACACTGTCTTTGTAAAAAGAATTAAAATGTTATTGTTATATAGTTTTAAATGAGCATAGATTACACAAATTAAAGATTTGTGGGCGGATTTCGACCAGCCGACGATTTCTAGTTTTCTAACTTTACAAAAAATTCTGTAAATTATATGTTTTCTATAAATGAACTTTTTAATAAGGAATTAATAGCAGTTCTGAAATCTCATTCTGTAATAAATATTATTTATACAGTTATTTTCCAACCATTATCGGTTTGCCCTATAATGATCTGTATAGCTTTACCAGTGGGCGTAGCACGATCATTTTCCGACAATTCACTTCTGAGGGCCTGAAATATCATTATTCTAATCAAGTACACAATTGCAATTGAAAGTAATTACATAGCTTCGTATAAATGGAAGAATTTCTAAAATGGTTTCAGTAGTTCTAAAGAATATGTGAAGAGCAAAGACAAAATTATTTTTGTATGGTCGACCAAGGAATTGGTTTACTATGCTAAGGTCGAATGTCGTGTGCACATCAATTAGTTAAAAGGCTCATTTTTCTTGTTATGCATTACGTTAATTTCTAACAATAACCCTTAGCAAAATTTTCTTTAAGTAGAAACTGTCATCTAAAAAGGTAAAGCACTTTCTTGGTGTAATATACATATAATATTATGTCGTTTTATTATAGAAATTTTTTGGTCTCAGCAAGAGCTTATCAGGTTTTAGATCGGGTCTTGCTAATGCGTTGGAATTTAAACCCGATGTTAGTGTTACAATGCATGTGCCAATCGACTAAAGTAACTGTTAATTTTGATCGGTGATCAATTCGAAGTGTCTTGCAGTAAGAGTGTTTGATGTGTTTGTTGCGCGCAACCTAATGCCGAAGCCAGACATATCTTCATTTGAATGATCATTTCAATGATCGTGTAGTGTGGCTGGGAACTTTGTGTAACTTCACAAAGTTTTGTTGTACTTTGTGGACTTCAAGGATAAAAATGTACAAAAACTTTGAACTAGGTCTAGCTCTGGTATAAAGCTAATCGTAAAAAGCATTTACGCTAACAAAATATTTAGCTAATATTTAAATAAAATTATGCATATACTTTGTCATAAAAACAGAAAAGGTCAAGGGATAACTTTTCACCCCGATTGATTGACAAGATGTATAATAAAAAAAAAAACAAAACCGCATGTAAAAAGTTGACATGTAAAAATGAAATCTTTAAAATGAAGTAACTTTTATAAACAATATTAAACATGGTAAAATGTCTATTTTTAAAGATTTTCGCATTAAAACCTGCGAAATAGCTTTTTTGCAAGTCAGAAGAAACTAGTTAAATTTTAAATATCATTACAATCACTTTACCATTGCGTAAATAGAAATAAAAACATTTTTTTGAAATGTCTTAGAAGTCTGGCATAAAATATTGTTCTATATTTAACTTATTCGTTCATAATATTAGTAAGTTATTTAAAAATAAATATCCCTTGAATAGAGAAAGAGATTGTAAGTCCATTTAAAATGAATAACAGACTATGTAGTGTTAAAAAAATTAAGAATTAAAAAAAATAAAAACGATACATTTCAAGATTCAACGACACATCAAATCGTAATAAATTAAACGAACGTCGTAGGTTAAACGGGAATAAATTAACAAGCCACTAGACTCGAAACACAAATCAAGTGGTGCCCATATCCCACGTCATCGAATTAGTAGAACGGACGATACACAGAGTATAATGCATGCGGTACCTTACCGGTTGCGCGGCAATGACCCCGTCGCCGTCAGCTAGAGAATCCGTCTCAGAGTGCCAGTGAACTCTCCTGGCCCCGACTTGACAATCACAAGCGAAGCAGCCAGGTTATTAGAGCGGATGAAGCAGCATGGGACAGCAACACGACCGCTCGCTCTGCCAATGCTTCTAAAACTCGACGACTCTGTCTATGCAAAGCGATGCTGGTAATTGATTCCACAGAGGAATTGTGTTATTATATATAGTTATTCATATATGCGTAAAATTTGAACATTTCAGGTGCTATTCGATCATTTCGGTGATAAAGTAAAGGTGTGGATCACGTTTAATGAACCTCTATCGTTCTGCCACGACGGGTATGGTGGTACGGACGCGCCGGGTGGTGACTCCAGCGGATTCGAGGACTACCTCTGTGGCCACAACGTGCTGCGAGCCCACGGGATGGTCTACCGCATGTATGAGAGAGAGTACAAAAGGAAAATATGTAAGAAATTTGATACGTTCATCACCTCCCTATCTATATATGCCGTGCCCGCGACTTTGTGTCCCTAAAATTAAGTAAGAAAAAAAATTCAATTCTAGCTAGGTAATATTATAAAGCCGTCGCGGTAAAGAGGTCGTGGCCTAATCAGCGATCGGCATTTGAGTCAATCGCTGGGATCTATCTTAACAGGTTTAACCTAATTCGATAGTTAAGTTAACTAAGACAACGAATAATTAACAAAAACAAAAATGAACTTCAATTATTACCAATTAATATTCAGACTTATCTAAAATATACAGGGTAACCTTTATGAACTCGTAACATTGGAATAAATCCAGCTGCTCAACAACCGCGCTGAGGGTACGAATGTCTCGTGTGATTCGTGCCTTCTGCACTAGACAGGTGCGACCGCGTGGTTCTACCCGAAGCAGAGGTGCGCCGCGCTAACGTTAGAAACACATTTTTTAAGTCCTGAAGGATGGACGGGTTATACACCTTGCCCCTTAGCACTTCAAATAGGTACTTCACTAAGAAGAACTTTCTAAGAACCTCTAGTTTATTATATCCCACCATATCCATGACGAATTAAGAGGGATAAACTAAAAGGTAACCGGGATATACTCCATATATTTTACTGTATTATATCTTCTTTTTCTTCGCGTTATCCCGGTTAAATACCAGGGTCCGCTTAGATTGTAGAGGATGTGGCTGTGGGGCGAGTTAAGATAACCGATTTAAACAAATAAGACTATTTAGTTATCTAAAATACTGCTCTTTAACATTATCAATAATTCAATGGTATCATAATAATGGGGATAACGCTAAGTAAAATTCGTATCCTTTAGTCTATATGGCTAATGTATACAACTCGATTAAAGGAGCAACCGAAAAGAAATACAATGACGTATTCAACATGTTAAACTTTCAGTAAAGCTGTTACTGCTTTTCAAAGGCTTTGGCGCCTTAAAAGGGCCAGTCACTTGGTCACTTAAAATTCCCAGAAACCTTTTTTATTCCCGTTTATACAAGCTTAAATTAAAAGCTTGTCTTAGGAGTGACTGCAACAATACTCCAGTGACGTCGGGGTTTTATTCCTATACCTTGCGGGGCTTGGTCCATCCCTTCTACCGTTGAGTTGAGCTATTCAGGGCCTAATTTTCTTGTAATTCTTTAAAATGTAAATAAGGTAGCAAACAATCTGTACCGTAGACGTCGATAATTACCATGTACCCTGTAATAGCGTGCTGCCTACAGCATATCCCTCTCTCCTAAGTAGTTCTTTTAAGTCTCCTTACCAAACGGGACTGAAACTACATGAACAGCTTTTTGGATGTGGTTATCCGTAGGGTATTTCCCTGGACTAAATTTTTTTTCGCTGCAATAGGAGATATTCTTGATCGATGATTGTTTTAGAATGACAAGCCAGGTGTGTATGCGTCTATAAGAGTATTGTCGCTAGACATCTAAAAACAAAGAACGCTGGCACTCCGGCTTCAAAACAGAAGTTCTAACATAGCACGCAGAAGTCCTAACAGTAGTGAAAACGAATCGACAGAGGTGTCGGCAACGGTGACGTCAAAATAAAACGTTCGGTGGTAAAAAATGCCCAATCTGTTTATAAAAGGTTTTCTTCAAAAATCTCCTGCGTCTGAATATATTAAAGGTCGTGTAGACCGGCTCTTATGGCGAGTCCAAGTAGCGTATTCCGTTCCCACAGTATGCTTTGCCAAAATAATCACGTACTGCCAACGAAACTATGAAGATTTATGGGTCAATGTGGTATTAAACTCTATAACCATTTCAATATGTGCAGTATATATACCTTCACCGCTGAAATATGATACTCTAGCAGGTTTTACACAAAATGTTGAAAATATAATTATCGATAAGCAACTACAAACTATAATAATTGGTGATTTCAATATTCCGTCAATAAAATGGACAGCCAGCATAGATACTCAACCTACAAAAATGATCCCAGGCAATAGTGGTCCGGCTATAACTCTTATAAATGATTTTATGGCACTAACTAACTTATCGCAATTCAATTGTATAAATAATGCATATGGCAAAATGCTAGATCTTGTTTTTAGTAATTCCAATATCATTAAAATAGAAAAAAGTGACTTTATTGCCTGTCCTATAGATGGTTATCATCCACCTATAGAGATAGATTTTTGCTTAGATACAGATATTACAGAATCCTTGCTATCTCCTAATAAAATGATAAAATATGACTTCAGAGGTGCTGATTATGAAGTGACTAAAAAACACCTTGCAGAATTAAACTGGATAGATTTATTTAGTCAATGTAGAAATGTAAATGAAATGATAGAAATATTTTACTTAGAGTTGCGCAGAATAATTGAAAAATGTATTCCAAAGAAGCAAGTAAAGCATAAAGAGCCTTATCCAATTTGGTACTCAAAAAACTTGATTAGAAGATTAAAGGAGAAAAATAGATATAGGATTCTATACAAAAATTATCGCAATCCCTTGGATAAAATCGAATTTAAATTATTACGGCATCGATGCGAAATTATTATAAACTTAGACTATAAAAAATACTTAGAAAGAGTGGAGTCAAATATAAAAGTAAACCCGAAATATTTTTACTCATATTTAAAATATAAACGTTGTAATAAATGTGATTATCCGGCCTTAATGACTATTAATGGTAATTCCATAACTAACGGCTTAGACATTTGTGATCAGTTTGCAATTCATTTCTCAAATATGTACATAAATTCATCTAAAGTTACATTATCGCAATCAAATATGTTCTGAGAAATGCGAATGTGAGTTTATTTGTTACGCTCTTCTACTAATCATTCACACAGACAGGTATACAAAAAAGGATACTAAGTAAATTTGTGTTAACCTTACATAAACACAAAAAAACAACCAAACAAAAGTTATTTTTCTCGTTTATGTCTTTATTCATATAATTTAAAGGAATACCCAACCTCTAACGTATAACATATATATCGTCAAGAATCCTAATCGCGCTTCCAGCTTTATTAATAAAAGGATAAATTGTAGTCCTTACGCCGAAACACCTTGGCCAAATCTTGATTAAGCGGTGAGCTTGACTAATTCCCTCCCTTTGTCGGTGTGTTCATCCCTTAATTATGAGCTTATGGAGCCACCAATCTTGTAACCACCTTGTTAAGGGCTGAGGCAGGCAATAATACATTCATATATACGAACCAAATATTTAAATTGATACAATAATATATCTCATAGTTAGAATGTCTTTATTTGATCCGATAGTCATGGAAAATTTTTACTTGTCTTCTTAAATATACAAGTACAGTTAGCAGCAGATAATAAAACTAAACTTTTACAAAGAAAGTTCAACAACTGAGGTTCTTTCATCAGCATGCAGCATCTAATTGCATCAGTGGTTTTCAAGAGGAAACCTTAACTATTCTCTGACGTTTACTGTGACGGAATTACGTAGAATTTGTGCAGAGTTCATCACTTGACAATATTCTGGTTTCGTAGGGAACGGTGTATTTTGTGTGTGAAATCCGTGCAGTGCTGTGCTTTGGTTACGGTGTTGGTAGAGAATTATTTAGGTTACACAATTGCATAATGAAATTACTATTTTTTAAATAAACCTGACTATATAATACACAGACCTCTTTTTTTTTTTTTTTTTATATGTTCAAGGGGGCAGACGAGCAGGCAGCAGGCACCGAAGTGCTTACCGACGCCCATGGACATCTGCACGATCAGAAGGCCAGCAGATGCGCTGCCGACCCTTAATGACGAGTTTAGGCCACCGGGAATTAGATAGATGCAGCACCGAAGAAACCTTTTTGCCACGGGGAGATTTTCCAAAATTTTCCTCAATTTCATTTCTAAAGTGGCTGAGAATATATAAGACAATAAATTAAAATAAAATACATAATAGATAATTAATTTAAGATTTGTAAAAAGGCTTCAACGTTAAAAATATTGTAATTTAATTTAAGTAATTTAAGCATATATATCCATTATTTGTATATAATATATCTGCAACCTATAATATTGCCATATCAAAATATTGTCAAAATACCGCATTAGTTCTTTTGAATTATATTTTAGGTACAAAGTGTTACAGTGACCATACTATAGTGTTATAACAAAATTAATAGTAAGTCTAAGTCACAAAATAATGTTTATTTAAATATTATTATAAAAGAAATAAAATATTACTGTTTAATATACGGTTTCTTTGTTTCCGTAACAATGTTACTTATTAAAAGTACACAGCCTTTTATTGCTCCTATTCATAAATTTTTCCCACATTTTACGCACATTAACAGCCTATCCTTTAGCATTTTACGTATATAAATATTCATATGCAAACAAATACAAAGTTCAGATAACTGGAACTATAGAAGAATAATGGAACGGAAAACAGTGAAAATATAGAAAAAAAATGAAGAAAATAATAAAATAACAATGGCACAGCCCTTCAGCCCGTGGAGAATTAACATTAATAAATTATTTTTAAATAAAAAGAAAACCGACTTCAAAAACAAAAAGGCGAGAAACTAAAAAAGCATAAATAGTACTTTCATACGATTTAGTAGATACTTACTGATGTGCTGAAGTGAAAAAAATCAAGTCTTAAATCGACGTACAACTTTGTACAGTTGAGCCGAACTGTAAGACGTTAAGGAGTTTCATTTATAATCATATTCGACTACGACAGCTATTACTTGACCATAACGTAGAGCTTATAAAAGATTCGGCCGAGTATCGTTAATTTACTCTTAAGATTTGAAGAGTTCCGTTACTTTACCATGGATCCTGAATTCAATACAAAACAAAAATTACATACATAAAAAATATCAGACAAAATTATGTGTTCCAAACGGAATAATAATTTATTAAATGTAATAAATAAAAACTATCACAGATTTGTGATTCATGGTTGGTTATTTTTCCTTACTCCCTCTATATAATACAAAACTCTTTACAACAAATAAAAATGCTCAGTCCCTTGAGATCTGTTATAAATTAGTTTTCACTCTATTTCTGAAAGTATTTCTAATATACTTAAATAAAAAAAAATGCTAGAATTTTTTTATTTAATTGTCATATTCTCTAAATAGAGATAGAAGAGGCACTATTAAAAAGTGCTTAAATTTTTCAGATGCTGACAGATCCAGATGATGAATATCACTGTGAATACAGAGAAGACATCTGGAAAACCCTTCTGGAGCAAGATGCTGAGAAGCCTATAATACATCTCCAGTCACCACAGGTAGGATTTGTTTTCAGCAACTACAATAATTCCTAAACCATTTATGAAAAAAGTTTCATAACATAAAGTAGTACATGTTCTTTGAGAAAAAAAAAATATAAAACTGTCCTTAGCGCAGAAATGTCGTTGATTTGATATAATGTTTACAAACTTATTTCTAAATAAGTTCAGAATTCTGAAAAATAGGAAAAAACATAACACATTATAGTTATTGTAAAAATTAAGCACCTTGTTATAAATTAACTTTCAATGAATTAAATTGTTATGAAGATTTATTGCGCCTAAAAATTTACTACTGTTAAACGAACACAAAAAGAGGATGCTCAACATATGTAATTAATCATTGTGACAATTTTGATTGCAACTGAATAAGTAAAATTTTGCAATATTAAATTAATCTTAATGTTTTGAAATGTTGTGAAGGGTGGTATATCCTTTGTGCATAAGTGTATTATTTGCACAATTGCAACTAAATTAGACTTAATTGATAGAAACAGGCGTTACTTTGCGGAAATCCATGACATGCATGAGAAACTAAACTACTTTGCTTTAATCCGCAAATGAATACGAGACTGACATTATATATTTCATTTATTTTCATTATATATGTTCATTAAGTCTTGTTAAATTGTTACATCAATTTCTTTTTCCAAATCTGTCTGAATTCCGGTGCCGTCTTATTTTTGACGTCTACCTTTTTCAGTATTTACATATTTCTTTTTGTGAGAAATAACAAAAAACAACGTCTAATATAATCAATAGCATTGAGATTTGTGCAGCAATATATGGGATGTATTCAGAGTAATAGGAGACCTAAACGCGCAGTGCACCAACGGCGACAACATAATATATCATGTTATATTTGTAAATAAAAGTCGTTATGAAATATTAATATTGGTATGGGACTGTATCATACTCTATACACATGGTCTTCACCCTTCACAACATATTTAAGATATATATCGAATGCTATATGTGTGTATCTTTAAAATACAAGGTCTTTTTAAATAACTTATAATAAAGCAAATTGCTTTATCCAAGTTCATGTCCCAAAATGGTAATTTTATAATGCTCAGTTTGCGTTTATCAAACACTTTAGAATATAAATGTTTAAAGTTGTGTAAATGAAATAATATGTTTTTTTGGTTAAAGAAACCAACTTTAGGTTGTAAACCTAATGATGTGTTAAATTCCACTACAGAAAGGAAGGGTGAAGGTTGATGTGTTTGTTTTTGAACGAATATAAATTATTACATATTGTAATGTGTTACAGTTTTTGTTAACAATGATTACTTATTGTAATTTTATTGAAATTTAATGTTATGGTTATGTTCAGTTTATTTTGTGATAAGGCACTGAATTGAAAATTTATATTTATATATATTTCATGTTACAAGGGGCAAACAAGCAAGCAAGCGGTTCACAGAAGTGACCACTGACGCTCATAGATATTGGCTTGTCCAGATGACCAGGAGGCTAGCAGATGCGTTGCCGGCCTTTAATGACGAGTTTCGGCCACCGGGAAGTCTCGCAAACCGAACGAAACGCGACAACAACACCATCACTAGACGTGACAGCATTGCCGCCACTAGAAAGAGGTACGGGTATCCGGACGCGCCGGCCCATTTAGCTACAAGCATGGCGCTACCTCTAATTAAAATATATAATAACGTATCTTAGATTGTAGAAAAAAGTACTTTTTTTAAAGAATGTTAAACGAATAAATATGATTAATCGGGGAGAATTATAATAGAGATATTTCAGCAGCAATGTTTTCATATTTGTTGTGAATTATATAATTACTTTTAAAGGAATATTTATTCTTAATATCTTGCAATGGTAGCGGAATGTTGACCCAACATTCGGATATATGCGGCATATTTGAATCTCCCTTAGAAGACAGTAGAGTAGCGACGTGATATATAAAGCTTGGCGGTACGAAAAGATATGATATATCTATAGTTAGATACGAATAAATAAAGCTGTCATAGGTTTATTTATTTTTTACGCATAGAGACGATCACCTCTGAATGTCAACTAGCAAACGCTGGGTGTACACAAATCAAACAAGTTTTTTTTTGTATCGATCCACGGGTGATCGAACTCTGACTGCCGAGCGTCGAGCTATCGCTAACGCTTATTGCAAAACAAGCTTACAAATAGAATCTTAGCACTTAACGCTAAAGCAGACATCAGTCAAGGCAATTTTGTTTTAACATTAATCGAAAACGAATAAGATAAATTTGTGCTAGATGTTCGTAAAAGATCATTAGATTTGAGGTTTCATATAACAATCGATCTCTCAGCATTGCTGGTGATGTATCGAACATCTTTGGGAGAGCACAGACTGCCAAACTGGCAATTAATTTCTAACACATTATGTCTGTATGTTGTGTATATTTTTATCGTTGCTCATCATATATAACTATTATTGTTGCAATTTTTTTAAACGGTTTTCGAGAATTTTCTTAACCTCATCACAGAACTCCTTTATCTTTTTTGATCCTTCAGGAAGTTTCGAGAATTATAACAGAATAAAGGTTTATTACATTTTTTTAAAGTTGTCTATATTTGTTAATCATTATTTTTTGAATACAGACAAAAAAAAACATTCGTCCGTTGGACCACTCGTTGTCGACCGCGCTTTAGGCTATTGTTACACATAGCCCTAGCAGAAGTGTCATTGTCCATTTATAGTTTATTTAAACAGATGAAATGGATAGATAGAGAACTCACTTTGACCAAAACACAAACCTAAAATTTTATAATACAAGCTTAAAGTCTTAAGCAGTATTATATAGTAAATAAGGTTCCGGCAAATAAAATCCTTTCAGCAAATACAATTTTGAATGAGAACAGGGTCACGCCGGTCATTTTAAAAGGTCAACGAGGCTAGATAACTATAAATCTATATAAATAAAAGCGATCATCATCGCGTCATCTAACACGAAATTTCGAAAACCGAGGGACGTACAAAGATAAAATTTGGCATGGAGTTAGTTTATAGTAAGTAGACAACCGATAAGAGCGGATTTTTCGATAGTGCCAGATAAAGGAGATCTAAAAAGGCTATCACAAAAGGCATGACGACAAATTTTGAAAAATAAGTTTATAATGTTCTCAGGTGTCTATTATTGCCAAAAAAAATAATATTTCTGCAGATATTAACGTTTTTTGTAGCAAAGGAAAAACATTATAAAAGGATGAAAATTCGCTCCAAAAAACTCGAAGTTGTCATGACGTCACTTTATGTAAACAGTGCGTTCCAGTAAGCGTCACCTCGACGTTTTCGCCGCGACAGTGACGATCGCAATCCTCAAATCTCGAATATCTGAATGAGCACTTTAATACGTAGTAATCGCTTATTCGAACGCACTTATAATATACGATAACGTCATACGCTCTGCTGAGTGTTTTAGCATTCATGGCGGATTGTTGTATTTTGTACTTTCTTTTTTGTTAATGCCTATTAATCTCGCTCGCAATATAAAAATAAATACGGTTTAGGTTTAAAGATATTTATTCTTAATAAGACAATACAGTCACTTACATAAGAATATGGTTAATATACAATTATTCCATCTCGTTCGTTCATAATTCACCCAATACATTCATAGTTTTGAGGTTAGGATGTCCCATCTATGGAATACTTAGAATAGATGGCGTTAGTACTCGTCATTTCCACCGTAAATTGAGCAAGACAACGTCTGCCGGGTCCGCTTGAGAGAGTATCTCGTACTATAAACGTATAGTAGCAGGGATATATGACTTTGAAAACGCTATGACTTGAAAGTAAATAAGAATTGATTTTCATTAAACTTAAATAAAACATCTGTTGAATATGAATTTAAACATAAACATACAAAAGAATATATATGAAGATAGTACCTGTATGCAAAATATACTTTTATCACTTAATTATGTTTCATATATGCAAATGTTCTTATATAGCTTATAGTTCCCGTCACGTAAGTTGGCCGCTGAGCGAAACTTTGCGCATGGATATAGTCTCACGCGAGTGTTATAACTAAGCTGTTTTTTTTCTTTTCAATAAAATGCTTATTTTAGAATAATAAAATAATAGTTAATGTAAGGATAACTATCGAATATATATTATGATTAAATAAAAAAGGGCACCGCGCAGATGCATCATCACCGGTCATCTTACATGACTGGAACTATTATACTGTTACCTTATGTTAGCTATAAAATTGGTTTTTCATGTCGAGGAAATCTGTAGGCCTTTTCGCGACACGAGGTCGAATGGGCAATTTATTAAAAGGCCGTTTGGACTCTTAACTAATGTGGTCATTGTGATATTATTGGGTAGTTAGCACTTCGGAGGTCTTAATTTGTTTTCCTTCCTCCCAGCCTAACGATCATCTTTACTTATTTGTATTCTATCTCGCCACGATCTCAAAGAAACTCTGTCTATTTGTAATCTATTCGGCAACTAATAATGTTATTCTAATATTCTTGAATAATTACTTTTTTATTACCATACCTTTATGTCTACCGTCATTTAGGTAGGAATAGGTATTTCATTGGTAAACTTTGTGTTTCTCCTTTTACTTCATACAATTGGTGTGTAAATTAGCCATTAATTTATTTTTTAATTAACTCATTAGTAGTGTCGATATAATATTTTTTCTTTATTGTCATTTAACACCGAAATACCTAACACGTAGAAATCATATCATGAATTCTAATCAGGAGTAGACACATTTTATCTGTTTGAACTTACTCATAGCAGAAGCAATGTATTATTTTTTTTACTCGTTTCTTTTTTTTAAAAACGGAACCTTGACCATACTGGAGTTGGTCATATATATTGTTATTGTCGCCTATAAAGTAGTCATACATTTACGTGCGTTTCAATGAAAATGATACCTAATCTCTATTTGATCACCATTCTTAAATTTTCACGCAGCTTGGCGGTATTTTTTAACTGACTTCAAAAAAAGAAAGAGGTTCTCAATTTGAGTGTATGTTTTTTTATTTTTTTTGTTTGTATGTTACGCGATTACTCTTACGCGGTTTTGATGATTCTTTTTAGTTGGATGCCCCATACACAGGTGATCTCATTTAAATTTTATCAAAGCCGGACCAGCAATTTTTGAGGAATCAACAAAATTCTAAAAATTTATATCGATGATGTTTTCGTTTATTCCAAAACCTCAACTCTTATTGAAAGCAGTGCGTTTATTTGGCCTGCCCATGTCATAAATAGACAAAATATATCTACAGACCACAAAAAAAAATTAAAAATACAGTATTTTTAATTGAAAAAAAAAATCGCCATCAAAACACATCAAAGAACTAAGAAGCAAAAAATAATTATTACTTACCATTACTTACTCGACACCTAATCAAGTGTTCAACTCGGTACCATCTGCATCGGTTTAGCGGAATAGCGAAATTTTTTTTGGCTTGGTACTGACTTCAACGCATGAGTGTCTAGTAAGTAATTGTAAGAAAGTACTAATTATTTTTTGCTTTTTAGTTTCTTAGTGAGTTTTGAAGGCGGTTTTCATTTTTTTCAAAAATTCTTAATTCTATGAAAATGACAACATTCACAAGCTATATTAAGTTTTTATAATTATTTTTATTTTAAAGGTACAGGAATAAAGGTTCAATTTGAGAATTGAAATTTTTCTGTACATACGAAGTTATTTATTATATTAATTATGATATCGTGATGAACAAATCACAGACCTGTTCTGAATTATTTTGAGGTCAACTTGTAATTTTTCTGACTACATATGTATGAGAAAACATTCAATTATACCGCCAAAAGAATAATATTTTAATATTCTTTACTTTTATTTTCAGGACTGGAAGATACTAATAATAAATGAAACACTTTATTATGTAGCCAGCTCGAAGACTTCATCTATGTATTTTACTCACCTACATAATTTGATATTTTTCACCTCACGTCAAAACGTGATTCCCAAAGGAATCGAGTTAAACAGATAAACTTCAGATGTATTGGATACACTTCTCAGTTTATTTATATATATAAATATATATAATGTAGATATAAAAATATGATTAATAAATATTAAAATTTAAATGTTGTGTTTACTGCCTAATCATTTCGGTTGAAATCATTTTCAACTAAACCCAATAAACTGTTAACATACCCTTTATTATTTAGGTGAATATTTGAAAATGTGTGGTATTCGCATGCCCGGCGCCATTAGTCTACAGCCGATCATTTAATAAAATTACTAATTTATTTGAAATAAACTATGCGTCATCTTGCTTGCATTCCTCCGTATCAAAAATTATAAATATATTCTGGTGTCGCTTTAGCTCACGATATACAGAAAATTTGTCTTGATTTACATGGCGCTCAAGACTACTATGGCACGAGAAGAGTCTATCTTCCTATCAAAAGATAATTGAAGTAAATTCAATACTGGTTTTTAAGCAACAAGTGACAGCGAAAACTACTTCAGCAAAAATGACAAATGAAAAGTATTTTTTGGCAGTATTCTGTACTGAAGAAGTAAAACAAACTTTTTTTTATTAAAAGAGAACATAATTACAATCAAATTAGAGACATAACAAACAAGTTATTTAACATTAAAATAAAAAAATATGTTATTGAAGATATTTACAATGTACTTAAATTTAAATAATAAGAAGAACACTATATACATAATAATAATAAAAAAAAAAAACTGAAAATTAAACATTTAGGGTATAGTGAGTGGGTTATTTCCGAGCCCAATCTAAAGAGAAATAATAATAATTGAAGTCAAATCAAAAGATATTTTATTCGAGTAGATCTTTAGAAGCTCTTTTGCATCGTCAAATCTTTTGAAAGCTACCACTGATACGGAAAAATTGGTCTACGAGAAGTATCAGTAAGAAACTCTTAGAAAATAGTTCTTACAAAAAATGATTTTTATGCATTCTCATGTTAACTATAAAGTACAAAGCTAGAGCGACTCAACTCAAGTCAGTTTAATTTTTAATCTTGTCTTCAACTGTATAATATGTCTCTTAAATTTATCAATAGACAGACCACATACCGCATCTGGAGTTTTGTTAAAGATACGTATATTCGCACCCAAAAACGATTATTGTATACTACCCAGACACGGGCATATTCTTGTGTCTAGTTAACCGATAATATGAAATAAATGTGAGCAATAACTGAAATATTTGTACGATTAATTTGAATAAGAAGAACAGCCATTGATTTTTCTAGATATAACAAATTGAAATCCTTGCCAAATACCAAGAAAAGTCACAACTGATTCTACCAAAATATTAGGGTATTAAGAAACAATACAAAATGCATAATACGGGATGCACAAGATCGAGCAAAGTGGAGGCATAAGAACGGTAAAGTGGACCCTGGTCGTGTACCGGGACAACGCTAAGAAGAAGAAGAAACAATACAAAAGTACCGTATAACGTGGTACTTCAGAGCTGGTTAGTTAAAACTTTTTAAACCAAGAAATGTTGTTTAAATTGAAATTCGCGAAATTCTTTACGTAAATTAAGCGACTTTCGCTTTAATATTCTAGTGAATTAATATTCTTATAAAGAACACTGATCCTTTGAATTTTCCTTTAATGAAATTTATTACGTCCGGCTCGCGGTATCTTTTCCTCCAATTAAGACCCAACTTTTGTATCCAATTTTCCACAATGAAAATAAATGCAAAGTAAAATAAATTTGTTATTGGCGTGAGTCAAATCGAATGGTAAAAGCTGGCCTGCTGCAACGTGTTATATAAAATTTACAGTTATTAAACAAATGACAAAGTCGTGACCATCTGTTACACCTTATTGGACTCAACTGAGGATTCTTTGTTCTGGAATAGCCTTTTATTACTAAATGCGATATACCACTAATAAGAGGAAAATCTTCTAGAATTGAAACTAATAATTATTAAACTAACAATACTTGATAATTTATGTGTTTAAATTGTTAATGTTGAATATATCAAATAGAATATAGAATTTACAAATTATATGATGGAAAAGAATCATCCCATGTCATTACTAATTTAAGAACATCACTAGTGTTTCGAAAAGCTAGTGAAGTGGCCCACTTTTTTAGGTCTCAGTCAAAATGTAAAAAAGATGTTGAAAATCCTAAAATAAATGAAGATTTAAATAATATGTACCATACAGTTTATGAAATGTTTGCTGATACGATATTCTTCTATATGTAAAAGTGGGCCACTTTTCAATGATTTTAATGTTAATTTAATAGAAAGTAATGTCAATAGTTGCGATGAAATGACATTAGATAAAAGTAATCTTAACTTGTAATAAGTAAATAAAACACTAGATAAAAATTACCACGAGTAAAATATCATCAAACATAAGAATAACAAATATGTGGGACATTATTAGGCATTTCACAATCCATAAAGGTAATTCGTTCTGTACATCACCAACATTATAATCGAATCAGAGAACTTGTTCGGTTTATATACAGCCTCAAAGCACGATAAGTGTTCGAAATACCGCATGTCGCATGTCTACATGCATTATCTTGGTTTTATCGTCTTTTACGCGCTGTAACAACAAAGGGAGCAAGTATTTTGGTTGTACAAACATGGAGGGTATAAAAGTTTGATAACGCTTATAATAGATGTGCTTGTTCCATTTTGTATTTTTGTTTTTCTTCTGTTGTCCATATTATGTAAGCGTTACTGTTTTTCTTCGTTTTCTGTATTATCATTATTTTAAGTGTATAACACAGGCATTAAGTTGTCTACCTTAGGAACAGACGTCCGTGTGTCATATATTCCTATATATTTATATATTTATTATATTTATGTATATGTATTGAACTTTAAAATGCATTTACAATTTTATTCAGATGTAACGCTTCATACGAAGAAAATATGAACGCCCTTGTAGAAGATGGAAAATCCATGGCCATAGGGATGATTATCAGCATTGTTATCTCGCTCTTATTATGTATGATCTCCGTGGGCCTCATCAGTTGGAGCGCTCTCCGTCAGGTATGAACAGAACAAGAGCATTCTTTCACAATCTAATAATGTAAACGAAAGCTCGTTCTTAGTGTAACACCAAAATATCAACGAGCAAAAACTAGAATAAGAATTAGAATCTTTGTGAACGCAGGCAGAACATGAAAGACTCTACGTCTGTTTAAACTAAAAGAATTCGATGGAGTAGAGGTATAATGAGTAAATGAGGCATTTTTTTAATATTTGAATTAAGTTTTGGATTTTTCTCTATAGCTGAATTTCAAATTCAAAAAAGCTTTAATAGTACAAAGGTAGAACGGTAGAGTGAAATCAATAAGATGTTTATAAGGTCTTAGAGTTTCTTAAAAAAGTTATATTTAAATAAGTTTTTCTAAAACGCTATAAGTTTAATATTAACAGGTACGGTTTTTTATTCACAACTGTACTTCTTATGAACTGTTTGAGTCAGAAATACTTTTAATAAATAAATTTTAATTATTCTATAGATAACAAGAATACGGACGTTGTTTCTCGAGTGTGTCCTGAGTCAAGATATGTCTTGGTTCGATACAGATTCGGAGTTCAACTTAGCGTCCAAGATGACAGAGTATGTACTTTGTGAAAGTGAAAATAGTCGAACACATAAGCTCTATGTTTACTATTTTTGAACTGTAAAGACTTTTGTGCATATTTAGAAAAATTATTTACAATCCATATAATACATAGAATTTAAGACCACAAGTATTATTTTACAAATCTTTGAATGTTACTTCTTTTACATCACATCCGCCTCTCCTATTATTATGATAATCAATGCTTGGAGGTTCGATATTTAAAGCCCCCTTCCTCACTATACTATTAAACCATAATAATATGCACAAAATTCACTAATTTATAGAGTATGTCGATTACAATATTAACTTTTCAGACATTGATATTTTTAACGTATCATGCCTTCAATTTTAAAAAAAATTACATACTAAACTATTTTTATGAAGCTACTAACTTGGCTGTTCTCTGTTTAGATTTTAGTTCACTTATGTTATTGTTTTTTTTTAACTTAGTTGTTAGCGTTTGCTAACATATTTATTTATGTACAATTTTTTAAGTGGCAACTTAATTGGTGTATTGTTCATTTTTATATTGTAGTTATATAAGATTTATGTATACTGTTTGTGCCCTAATAAAGTAAAATAAAACTAATAATAAAATTCTTTATTGCAAACAAGCAAAAAAAGAAATTACAGATTTTTAACAATAAGTCCAAATATGCGCGCAAAGGCGGTCTTATTGCTAAAGCAATCTCTTAACAGACAACCTTTGGTAAGAGGAACGTTTACGAGTAAGTAAATAGTGAAAATAAAGTGTGTTAACATGTTTTTTTTTTTTAATTTAATTATTAAACACTTATTATAAAATAGGTACTATAAGTCATAACCTAAATCCTTTTCTGAATCGACCAAAATCCAAAATAAGGGTCCATAACTTGTCTTAAAAAAAAAAAGGATGATTTGAAATTTATTTTCAATACGTATAGATATTGAGAATCGTTATTATCTGTACTTAAAATAAGCTATTTTTCTTTATTGAACCATAGGTAATATTTTTTTCTAATAAATCTTTGTATTTATTAGGAAGTTTTGTTTCATTTCATTTTAAATGTACGGTTATAATACGGTTTGTTTCATTAATGGATAATAAAAGATTAAAGACAAACCGCAGTCTTAGCTTAAATCTATTAAAAATACAATTTAAATGTAAAATTACGATGTTATCTACTCCAGAGGCCAGCAGACGGCAATCGGTCATCTTAACTCGCCCCACAACCACATTGTCTACAATTTAAGCGGACCCTGGTACTAGACCCTGGTACTAGACCGGTATAACGCTAGAAAAAAAATTGCATATGACCGATACGATGCCTAAATGCTTTTATTGCCTTTGGGTTTTTGTTGCGAATAATTTTCGAAACGGCTGGACCAATTTTGATCAAACTTTTACTGGCTGTTAGCAACAAAAAACTTTATTTTTCCGACGCTCCAAATTAAACAAAATATTTTAATCCCATGCGGACGAACTCGCGGGTAACGGCTGGTGAAGATGTCAACATTAATTTCTTTTAAAAATATTGTTCACAACATATCTAAAAAACGCCATGTTATATAAAATCTGAGATTTAATTAAATACCATCATAACACGCCTCGCACCATTGACTACGCAGAATGATTGCGAATAAAAAAAAAAAGTAAGGAAGAATGTCAAAAAATCGACATCGAACACGATATTTATTACCATTCGCATAAAGGCTATTTTCACTTACCACTTGCTTTCGACATACGTCGTTTTCGCCAATAAAAAACTTAAGGAAAAACGTGTATAAACTCATCATGTCGCATTTATTTTAATACGCATAGAGACGATTTTCGCCTACCAGATGCTTCGTATAAAGGTCATTTTTGCTTTATAAATGTAGTTTACACATATGTATGCAATTCTCTTATCATTTTAAGGTGGTTACACATCATTGAGCTTTCCATCGTACGAGCTGATTATGCTATTTTTACCAAAAAAAAAAAAAGACTTATACATCTTTTCCACCCAAGAGAAGATATTTTTTGTTCAAATCTATATTATACTAGCTGTGCCCGCGACGTCACCCACGTAAAATTAGGTAAAAAAATATATTCAATTTCAGCGTGATGATATAAAGCCTTATAGCCTTCCTAGATAAACAGGCTATCTAAGACTGAAAGAATTTTTCAAATCGGACCAGTAGTTCCTGAGATTAGCGCGTTCAAGCAAACAAACAAACGGCGCGGGCGCTTAGCGCCACCTCGCGGTGGACGCGCGAATCAAGTCGTGGGACACAGATTCCAACAAATACATTCCATGTCGACAATTCGAATAGCTGAGTTTAATAACATCGAACATATTTCCGAACAGTTACTATAAGGCACGCATAACACCTTTTATTAGCGCAGATGTAACTTACAATCAGGTGGACTTAAATAAGACAAGAGGACCGTCTCTTTAATTGATGATAAGTCTTAAATATTGCAAAAAATTCTAGAAACTCCAAAATTAATCAAGTATAGATACTTATATGTATGACAAAAATGCACATCCAAATATTTCGCAGCTCCAAACAACGGAAGCAAGCGTAAAGTTCGTTTTATAGGTGCTATAAGTAGGTGTCGGGTCACGTGGCCGTAAAGAGATCGTATCGGAGCCGTCACGTCGTAAATGTCTTATGTTATAACAAATGCGTGGGTTTATGTGTTGTCTAATGTTGTTAGACATTAAGTTTGACGATAGTCCTATAGTGGGTTGTACTCTTTGAAATTCATCGCCCGTGCAACGCCAGTAGTGAAATTGTTGATTGGCCTATTAGCGCTTAGCGCCATATGTTATTTGCACATTTATGTTTATGTTGTACATTTATATATCTTTACATAATAGCTGTTTTACCTAGAAGGGTAAGTAAATGGAGAAATTTAAATTATTAATGTAGCAAATTGATGAGGTTTTAAGTACATTCGCAAACACAATAAATAAGATCTCAAAGTTTTGGTCCTTTAAAAATGAATGTTTCTCTTTTTTAAAAAAAAGTATCTATGGTTGACATGTGAAAAAAAAGCCTTTAAATAATATGACAATTATGAATCTTAACATAGACGCAATAATTAAATTAAAACTGAGAAGATGACAAAAAATGCGAAAAAATTTTATTTCCAAGGACGCTGGCAACACACGTTTATTAAAATAAAGTTGTGAGGAGGCGCTTTTGGCGAAAGATTTATTATTCACAACACACGTGGCCATATAAATCATATCCTTGAGATATCAAACAGTTACGATATATTTATATAATTATGATGATATTGTAATATCTTATAATCGATAGTTTCTCTTTAAGGAAGTCATTATGTCAAGGTCTATTTTACGGCATAAAACGAACCTATATACTAGAAACTATTAACGAAATAGTTTCCTAAAATGAGGAACAAAAATACAACTTACCAAATAGTATTGTACCTTTTTTTATAAAGATTACTATCGACTTCTTATTTTCGAACTATACTTCGTTTTGGATTTTTTTTATTTCAGGTTAGCTATGTAGATACATACATCAGCCGTAACCGGATATTATACGTTACATTATATTAAATTGGGTATTCAAGAAATAAGAAATTGGCGTGCTTGCCGATCGGTGATAGTCTTGAGTTTTAAATAATAGTAACTTAGGATATTACGCCGAATGCAAAGATTAAGTATTCCGTGTATGCCTGCAAAAGCTACCCTTTAAGAGACAATAGAGGGTAGCGCCAGAATACACTTAGACATTATATTTCTCCTAACCTCCACACCCAATAAAATTAGCGAACAAATCAATAAACCATCCTGAAACCTATTTTAATAATTAGCTATCAAATTAATTGGATCACCTAGTCGAGCCTCAGGGACTAATGGTTCGGAACATAACTTTTTTCGTTAATTATCGCTTGATCGCATGACTATTTCAAATTAATTCACGCACTGTTTTTACTGTGGAAGACCGTAGTATTTTTAACATTAACTACAACCGAATAATTCTAATATTTGAAAACCGCTTTTCTTTAAAATTTTTATTTTAAAATATATAAAAATAGCCTTTATTTCTACTAAATAATAAGTAAACAAATTCTCTTCTATTAACGTGCACGTAAGTCCTTAAAAAAACTGAAAAAATATTTAGGCGAATTAAGTACTTCGTGTCTAATATACACATTCAAACTCTGAAGGTGTCCTCGTTTATTATCTGTCTTTAACTTTTCAATTAGAGCCAGCCTCGCTAATTTGGCTAATTCACTTGCTACTGGTCAAAAACAAGCTAGGCAACAAAAAGCTAAACTTCATATCGAAGGAGCCCCTCCGAAACAAGAAGGAGCTCGGATGTCAGAAAATTAGTGTTATCCTAACACTAATTTTCTATTACCCTTCCAACACTCGGTTGCGATAAAAACTGCTTAGCCTAACGATCGACTCAGATGCCAACGACTGATGACGCTACGACCTATTTATTCTAGACAAACATAAAAATTACGAACGATACGTGCAATAAAATTTACGCGTGTATACCTAATATTGTTTTTTTCTTATAAATACAGACCGTATACAAAAAAGTTATCATATATTTTATTAATCTCCGATACGACAGACTGAAAATTGGCTATAGCCGATTTTATAAATAAATAACATGGATTTTATTTTTAGATAAAGGATCTGATCAAACCATGTTCAATATCCTGTGTCCACTTTGCACTTTGGCTTTAATGACAAGCAATCGCACTTTAAGTAACTTTTTCTTTTTGCAATGTGCTAGAAATTGTTAGGGTTCCGGGGATAACGTCAGACGGCAGTCGGTCATCTTAACTCTGTCAACAACCACATCCTCTGCAATTTAAGCAGACCCTGGTACTAGTCCGGGATAACGCTAGGTAGAAGACTTTAACTGACATTGCAACGTTCTTCTATAACTATGTACACACGTTTTTCTATAAATACGTTTACGTTTTTCTATAAATATGTACACACATGTCCTCAGGCGGAATTCACCCACAACTGGTCCCGTACGATCTCCTTACCGACAAGGAGAAGAAGAAGGACCGAGAACGATCCCAGGAGTTCTTGAAATACCTCCAGTACCAGGGATACAAACTGCACCGACCCAAAACTGCTCAGAGCGACACAGAACAGACCACTACGGGTGTCGCAATAGAGCTTAGATTCGCGTACTCGCTTTTGGAAAAACTGATTCAGTATATAGATAGAGCTACAATCAATATGAAACTTCTGAAACCTTCTACCACATTCAGCAGAAGACCCAGCTTCAAAACCAGTACCAGAGATATTAAGTTCTTCTCTAAGGTATGCGTTTCTTTTAAATGTGAAATAACTATGGGCCTTTCTTACAATGTACAGTTAAAGTATCGATTAACTTGAATTCTTATCTATACTCTTTACCATTGGTTCCCAAAGTAGTTCAGGTGGACCCCCAGAGGTCCACGAGAGAATCGACGAGGGTCTGCGTTGCTGTGATAAAAATATGGGGGTTCATAATTCGTAAGCAGTTGTCAAATGAAGTTTATCTACTTTCGATATTGAAGTACTTTTTAAATTTTGTTATGACTTCACTTATAAATGTAGGCAGATAATTTTAGGAAGCACATCGACTGTTTCTTGTAGAAAGTTACATGTCCCATATTCTGTACAACGTGTTTAGACAACATCACAAGAAAATATACTATTTTTCTTCTTATTTATACCACTCCGAATGGGCAGTTTCTAAACACAATAAATAAGAATTTATTGAAGATATCAAAAAAGTAAAGTTGGATGGAATCACTTTTTTGATTGACAAACTTTACTCCCTGCACGAAAAAATAATTAATTAACCCCTTTTTTTTACGAAAACCTTTAATTCGTGTTTGGAACTCGGCACCAATGCAAATTTATATAGTTGAATCTAATCTTGACACTTTTTCCGAAATTGTATGTTACAAATGTAACTGTTTGGGGTCCACCAGAACCAGCTAAATTTTGAAAGTAGTCTATGAGTGCAAAGATTTGGAAACCTCTGCTCTATACTAATGTTATAAAGAGGTTTGTGAGTTTGTATGTTCCGTATAATCACCGGATCTACTGGTCCGATTTTGAAAAGTCTTTTACTTTTAGAAAAGTATATAATCCCTAAGTGCTACAGGCTACTTTTTATTTTTGTAAATACATGTAATTATTTCAATTGCATCCGCGCAAAGCCGAATTGGCTGGCTAGTATACTATATTTTATCCGTACATTGTGCTAAAGGTTCTTTTTCTATATAACCAGTAAAAAATTCATAAATAACATCACAGATTTAACTTTTTTTATGAAATTAGCACTTTTAAATTCTTTTTAATAACCCAGTAATGTTTTTTAAAATAAATACTCTTCTAATTTTCTTCTCGAATGTTCTTAATAAAATCTGCTTTAGTCTGTATAAACTTATGAAAAATTAAAAATACGATCTTTTCCTTGTATTCAGTAATATTAGGATGAAACAATTATTATTAAGTATGCCATACAAATATATCTAAAATCTATTTACTTCATATATGTCAATTTCAGTGCAAATATTTAAAAAATGTTCGGTTTTAAACCCTAAACTGGTGACTTATTAAAGAAAAATCGCTTTTTTAATATATATGTATGAATAAAGCTAAATAAATAGGACTGTACATAACGATAACATAATATAGACCTGTCGAAATAATCATATTAGAAAAGAAACTGAACACTTATGTTCTACCTTATTCAGGACTTGTGGATAATGTCCTCAAAACACATTAATGTACAAGAAAACCGTAACCCCCCTAGAACACGGTGCTCTTATAACGCATTTATATATAATATCTATATATATAAAAATGAATCGCAAAATGTGTTGGTAAGCGCATAACTCAACAACGCCTGGACCAATGTAACCAATTCTTTTTTTAAATGTTCGTTGAAGTCCAGGTTTTTACGGTGAGAAAAAATCAAATAATTGCCGGGAAAACCCTAAAAACAGCTCTTTTCTTTTTCCCATAGAAACCTTTTATATCTAAAATGTAGAGTCAGTTTGAACTTTATTGCTATTCAATAAAGTCCAAATTAAATTACAAGCACTCACTGTTGTCTAAGCAATGTAGGTGTGTTCCTAACGCCAAAGAGTTAATGTGCACTTTATTACAAAGCAGAAACGATTTGTAAATATTTGTTATTCTTAGTAATATAGGAACGGGAACGGGAACGGGAACGGTATAGGAACGGGGATGATATACGATAATAGAAGTCAATAGTAAGTAGCCCAACGTTAGGGCAGGACATCGTCTGCCGGGTTCGATAGTTATATTACAAAATTCGGAGCCATACAAGTGCTTTGTATGTGAATAATCCTACAACGCGTTTTTCTATAATGTGAAATAAACCTACTGTGTTATACGGGGGTTTACAGTAGTTGCACTGAAATTGACATACTTTTGTACTATTTCTGACTATTGTTATCATTGTCTCTTGTATCTGTGTATTATTGTATTGCAAGCAAGACAAAACGGAGCTTAAGTATTACAAGAAGGTAGATATGGAGATGCATAGATGTATTATACCTAGATGTAGTCGTAACTTGCATTAAACTGACCACTTCAAAGCAAATAGCTATAAATAAATTGATCTTTGTCCAGCCCTTTTCCCATTACTTGGGGTAGGGTCTCCTCACATCTTAGGGCCAAATATTTCTGTTTTGGCCAACAAAAACTGATAACACAAATAATGCAATAAAATACTGTTTCCTAGTGGTAACTTTTAAGCACGGTTTTAGTTGCAGTCAGCGATTGCTGATAATTTCTCACTTCCAAATGAAACTCTACGCAAAGTTAAAAAAACATCAGATTTTCTTTAACGAGATAAGTTATCTTCTTTAAATGGATAATAAGAAGAAGACTTTTTTTTGTTATATGAATGGTAAAATACATAAGTAAACTAAATGATATTTACCTGCAAAAGGATTGTTGTTTAGCGAATTAGCTACCGTAGTAGCTGTAATTTATTGGTTTTTTAACTAGTCTGTAAACTCCCACTGTTGGGCAAAGCCCCCCCCCCCCACTTAGTACACTCTTCTTAACCCTGAGCTATCCTAATTCACTGTTTTCCCCTAGAGCGGTCCAAGTCGTCACGACACCTTTTCCTCGGCCTGCCTGGTCTTCGTCGCAATATAATCCAACCCAAGTTTACACATTTATTTCTTTTGCTCAAAATCCTTTGCTTCAGAGACGTAGTAAACATATTTGTAATATTCATTAAGATCACTATTTATATACATTTTGCTTACGCTAAGTAGTTATATATCTTTTTTCCCCTTTTGATTAAAAATGATGTTTTGTTAAAAATGAATACAACTATACCCTGTGATTATACCAGTAAACGTAGCTCTTGCTTTGAAAATTTTATATGTAGTACGTGTGTTTTGTATAAAATATTGCTCAATTGTATCATATATCAAATTAACTTTGAGTCAATTGAAGCCGCTTTCGTGATGCTAACGCACAACGGTGCGTATCTAATATTCGGCATCCGACACATAATTGCATACAATTAAAGAGAGAAGAGGCTGTTATGAATATTACTCATAAAAGGTATGTTCCGATATGCACTGCGAGCACTGCTCAGTGCTCGCGCTGGTGATAAACGCGTTCCGGTATACATTGCCAGCATACTGCCGCAGTACCTTATGGAAATGAGGTACTGCGGTCATAAATAGTCGCCGTTTTTGTACTGTGGACACTGATACGCTTTCGAGCCACAGTACTCTCAGTATTTTGATCACGTGATCAATCTAAAATTTTCATTTTTTCATTTTCAAAATGAAGCGGGTCTTATTAAAAAAATGAACAGTCCAATTTAACAGTATTATATTAGAAAAAAATTGTGGTTTTGTTAAATTTTAAGAGTCAAAATGGAAAAGTTGAATGGGAATGTCAGTATACTGAACCGCGTTGCGTTTTAAACTGTAACCTGTATAGCAAACAAAGAAGGTACACCTTTACGGTATACAAAATTGACGTCACAGCTTACAGTGCTCGCAATGTACATATATAGGAACAATAAATATATATAAATAATAAATATGTACAGGCCTATATGACACACGGACATCTGTTCCTAAGGTAGACAACTTAATGCCTGTGTTACAGGTAACAGCCGCCTGTTATACACAAATATTTTTTTTAGAAATATTGCAACCAGAAAAAGTTTCAGTTTATTAATTATTGACTATAAGCTAATCGGATACTACATATGCGACAACTAAACTTAACGTGTCCTCGCCATCGCTATCGTTGCGCTACGACCCCCGGGGCACGTCACAACTAAGTTCAACGGACACAATTGGTGTTTAAACCCGCTATAGAAATAAAGCGGTTTAAAAATCGCTACTGAAACGTGAGAGATAGTTTCGTTTCGCTAACGAACAAAGCCGCTATAACCAACATCTATTAGTTAATAACCTTGACGAATAGAAGTATTCGTCAAAGTCGCAAAAATTTCAATCATTAGCCATTATATGTCGGCTCTGGCTTGAAGCTTCAATTTCTATAACGTGTTATAATAATCTAAAAGAGACAATACGCAATCGTGAGCTAACATACAACTAGCGCTATCTGTTGATAGCTTATGGAACTAACGGTAGCGTCTTTTATTGTTAACGAACTATGAGGTAAAAGGCTAGGGCACCCCGATTATAAATGACAACGTGATAGACAATTTGCCAAAAAGAAAACTTTTTAAAATTACTTTTGTAAAGTTTTTACGAATACAGAATTTCATTTGTTTACGTATTTTTATGTTAAACTCAGTCGTATTATTTTTTTCAGCAGTCGTCAGTGTATTCCTTTTTTAAATCGTTGTTTAACTTAGAAGAAAATATAAAATAACGCATGTCATATCAATTAGCACTTAGCTCGATAGTAAAATCCCAAATAATGAAATATTGTTAAAATGTAAATATAAAAGTTTTTTTTTTAATATTACAAGGGGCAAACGAGCAGGCGTCACCTAAGTGACTACCGACGCTGGTGGACATTTGCACCACCAGAAGGCTCGCAGATGCGTTGCCGGCCTTAAAGAGGGGTTTAGACCATCGGGAACGCTCACAAACCTACCGAACGAAACGTGGATGTCTTCTGTGATCTGTGTTTAATCTTGAACATGCCCCCCGGCGTTGAAAGCTATGGCTTTCAATTTATGTGTTTCGATTGTATAATGGCTCAAGATATAAAGTAGTATGTTCTTAGAGGGGGAGGCTTTTTCCCAGAAGGACAAAACAAAGGGACAAGACGGGTTACAACATTACAGAATAATAATAGAAAGAAGGTTGCTCGGACTTCAAGGAACATTTAAAAAAATATTTAAATTGGTTCAGCCATTATCAAGCTATGGTGTAAAGAAAGGTGTGTCAACCTAGTAGTAATTATACTTGAAGTCGACGAACCATTAATTGATCTTGAATAATCTTGATTTAAGTTTATATGCTTTCTTCCAATTAAACAGTAATGTCATGATACTGGCTGAAAATAAAAATCAACGGAATATATTCGAAAAAAAAACAAATGGCGCGCTTTCCACCAATGCAGAACTTTGAAATTTAGTAAGAAAAATTGAAAAAAGGGAGGATTTAAATAGATGACAGAAAAGTAGATTACGCACCTTGCTTAAGAGAGTAATGACTCACTTTCCGCTTTGTGCAATAATCTTTTATTGTTTTATCTTCCATGTATTTTCATATACTTCACAAACTGCTCTGTGCTTTCAAATTAAAACTATTTATTATATATAACGCCAGTCTAAATAGAAAACTATTTTATATATTATCGAAATCTTACTGCGTGTATACTTTCCTACTTTACGACTGTTTTTATTATCAGTATCAACAATTGCATATATAAAAAATGTATATTTTTCGCCGTCCTCATGTATTCATATTTGGTATTAGTAAAGTTCAAATATATAATAAATTTACTTATTATACATAAATAGGTATATAATTAGAGATTATAAAAAAGCCGTCCGTCAATAAAATTTTCGAATATTTAGATTAGCAATAACAACTATGAAATTGACAGAATTTTTTCTTATGCCGCAGCCAGATAGCTAAAAATGTTTGTACATTTTTGTCCTCCAAGACTAAAAAGTTCTACAAAACTTTGCGCAGCTACACAAAATTCAGGCCACACTACATGATCATTCAAATTAAGGTATTTCTGGCTCCGGCATAAGATTGCCGCCACTTCACGCCGATCTTATGTAAGAAAGAGGTACTGGTACCCGGACGCGCCGGCCCAATTCAGCTACAAGCATGGCGATACCTCTAATTTGAACTGGACCTCAACACTAGACTAACACTGGATCAACTCCTTTCAATTTTGCTTTATAAGCTCAAAACAAGGCGCCAATTGGCGTTTCCTTATTTCATTTCTTTTCCTTCTCATGGTTATACTTGTGTGTAATAAGATACTTTAATTATAGAAGGCAACCGTTTGCCGTCCTGCCTTGCTGTTGAGCGTCACAACAGTTCGGCCTACCGATATGACATTCACATAAATGTGAGCGACGCCGCGAAATGCCGTACTATAGCCGTACAATTTACTCTCCACAAAGTCAACAAAATAAACAAACAATAAAATTAATTGGACGAACATCGTTCCAGTAATAATTGTAGTTTGTTTAACGAGGCAGGCAAGGTTTACTCGCCATTTAAAATTGAGTCATGATTTCGAACATTTCATTCAACACGGAGTTCATAAAGCTTTTTAGTCGAAATCGTAGTCAAGTAGATTTCACCGAATCGTTTATGATTTTGTTTTATTAAATCGTTCACAATTAGGAAGAATTAAATTACTTTTTAGACCGTCGCATGTTGTTATATAACGTGTGAGATTAATTTGATTTTTTGGGGGAGTTAAGTAAATTTTCTGGCATAAATTACCGTGAGAATATAACTCTATCAAGAAATTAGGTTACGACTTTATATGACGTGAGGTTATGTATCTGCATCTTTCCAAATCCGTATAATAAATCTATATCTTTAAAACTTTTTTTTAAATAGACTAACTAACTTTTTATCAAACAGACACATTAGAATTTACTTGCCGATGCAAATTTGGCATTAAATGCCAGCTACAAAAGTATAAATAATAATAAACGGATGTAATAGTTATATAACTTTAATTATATTAAAACTGTTCACTTTTCACATTTTTACGAAACAAAAACTGTATGCTAATAAGGCTTTTACTCATATTTTGTAAGTTATGGTTGCGTTTGCTGTCAGCCAGATCACGTTTGATCAACAAAGATGACGCGAGTATTTTTAATTTTTAATAAATTGTACACACATAGGGACAAGAGATTAGTAAGAAACTATCAGTTTGACTTAGTCCGCGTGAACTTACGAGAGCCCTTAGTCTTTAATCTGGTCTTATTGAAAAAATTGTTTGTACGTCTTCGTCTTAATCTTTGTACGTCCTGCGGGTATTGAGATTTTGTGATAGACGACCTTTTGCTATGTATAAAAATATATTGTGACGGAACGAGCCGTGGTCAACTTAAACTTAAAAAAAGTATTTGGGAGGGTATAGTAAAACGTCAGATGAGTTGGAGCGGGATTAAAAAGTATAAACCTATATTGAAATTTTCGAATAAAACTTGCTTTAGATATTTTAAGTTTTATTTCTTAAAAATATATAAAATTCTAAACGAGGATTGATTTTGTAACGCCATAATTCTAACACTTAAGCATAATAGGTATTTAGTATTCCTTTCATTCTTATATCCAAAGAGAAATAAATGAAAGCAGGCGATATAACTAAACCGCAGTTGAATTTCAGTTCAGCAAGACGTCTGCGCAAATAAGCGAACGTTGAACCTTTAAAATCCATATTTGATATAAACTGGTCTCAGCGTCTTGTCGTTGGTTAAATAAAAAAAGCAAGCAACTTGACTTTTATTTTCGGAAATTTATCGAGACTGCATTTCACTGCGATTCACAACAGGTTATTTTACGAGCACATCTTCATTGAAAAAGGAATCTTGTTATTCTCTCACTTGCTGAAAGTTTGCTCAGATTTTCTCATTATTTAAATCAAGTAACAAACACGCGGGGATAAAGTAACTTAAATCTTTCACCCTTTCCGACTTACACAGCCACTGTATTTGTTGAAGTTCGTTAACATTGTTATTTTATTAATGAACTAGTTGCTCCCCGCGACTAAAATTAGGGTAAAAATATATTCAATTTTAGCGTGACAATATATAGCACAGCAATCAGAAATTTCAAGTACTTTAACGTTAGAGTAGTTAAAATCTAGTTAATAGCCAAACTTAATGGTCACACAGAAATTTCCTATTTAACCTGCAATGACAAAATATTCTTGGAATTAATTTATCACTAAAAATAAATTAATTAAATCTAACATTAATTCATAAGCCTATAAACATAACGAAATGCCAAGTCGTGGCTAACCGTAAATTCCTAACATTCTTTTTTTAAATCCAAGATGCAACATACAATGTAAGAACTTTAATATATATACTATAATAAATGTAGTTTTTTTTAATTATGTTCTAATATACTTGTAGTTGTGGAATTAGTGCAACCGTTTTGCCGAGTTTAAGTATTGCAGAGCTCTGTCGTACACTCAACTGTTATAACTTAATGAACAAATTCTTAACATTCATTTATTTTAATAAATGCACTTGTAAATTCTCAACCTTACGCTTCATTTGAACGGTGTATTTCAACGTTCGATTATGCATTCAAAACTTAATGAATGAATGCTTAATATTCATTTATTCTAGACAACACTAGAATAAAAGATTGTCTTCGGTCGTTATTTCGCTTGTTAAGTATTTATATTTCTAATCCACACTTTAAGCAAGCAAGCTGGATATTTTACGAAATTTTTAGGACAGTTCAGTTACGTTTATTAATTTATTAATTCTCATTACGTAACATATACATTAAATTTTATTAATTCTCATTGAATTTTATACCTACACATATACAGGTATGTTTTACACCTGTCTCATAACATGATAGAATGAGGCATTAATTTGTAGAAATTCTTGAAAGCTGGAATTTACAAGCAAGCAATATTTACTTTTCATGGATTTCTTCAAACAATGCCTCATTCTGTCAAGTGTCATATTTATTAGAAGAGTATAAAACTTAGCTTTGTATATGTTCGTAAAATTCAATAAGGAATTAATAATAACTAACGTATTATCTAACGTAACTTTAAACTTTGTTTTAATCAGCCATTTTCTTGTAACTGAATCTGCTGGCCTTCTGGTCGTGCAGATGTCCATGGGTGTCGGTAGGCACTTCGGTGCCTGCTGCCTGCTCGTCTGCCCTCTTGTAACATAAAAAAAAAATGTCTGAAAGCGTATACGTGAGATATTATGATGTGTTCTTGTGGTTGCTGATTTCTATACTTCTAATGTGTAATTATTATAGACATATATTAAGTGTTACCGTATTTCTATTCATTACTTTTCTACTTTTATAATACAACAATTACGATGTAGAGGTGACGAACATCGTCTGATATTCACGTAAGTCACATGTTAAGAATGTCTGAATTTCAATAATTTATTAATAAAATTAATCGACTATCACTTTAATTAACACCATAGAAGAGTTGTAAATACGGCAAAGTTATCTTAAGGCGATATTTTATAGTCATATTGACAGTTTGAACAGACATTTTGTATTAATGTATTCCGATACATTCCAGTTCTATTTTTTATCGTGCGACGTTTTTACTGCGAACTAATGCCATTTGCTGTACGAATAGGTGATGTATTTGTGCAATATGTTGGAAGTTTGTAATGTTAAATTTATTTAATTAATTTAAATCTATATTGGAAATGTAAGTAAGGTTCCCCAATTTCTGATGTTTTAAGTGTTATCTTCGAGATGTTTTTGTTGTATTTGTTATAAAATAACTATTATATAAAAAAAAAATGCGATCACTAAGTTCTGATTGCTCAGTCAAGCGTAGCGATTGTGCAATAACGTCTAAAAATACGCATAAACAATGCTTGACAAATTTGTTATATTTGAGGGTAGTTTAGTTAGAGAAAATTCTATAACTAAAAAGTTATATTAAGAATAATACAGAACGAATTGTATGTATAATTTGTAGAGTGCAGAAAGTTGTGAAGAACAAATTGAGAATTGTTAAGAAATTAATGAGAAAGATTCGAGGTTAATGATTTTAGTAATATGCATACCACATGGCGCAATGTCGTACTGAGATATTTTTATTAACATGCAGACATGCAGATAAGTATATGCAGCGGTTTATGGATCAGGTGTACCATTCCAAGGTCAGCTTATGTGGTCTGAATTTTTTCGGCATAACTCGAGGAATAATCCTGTCGGTACGTTATTATTAATAACTAGCTGTAAACCACGACTCCGTCTGTGTGTACCACTCTTATGACTTAGAGGTATAAAAATAATTTTTGGATGAGGATTAATATTATGCTCACAAAAAAGCCTTCACAAATAATGCATTATTTTAGAACAAATTTGATTAGCATAAAAAAGGTTATACTGAACCAACCTTAAAAGAAAAACATATGTAGGCTGTCGTGGACTTTTATTTAGAAATTTTAAAGGCAAACAATTTTGTCGTACATGTCTTTTGCGAAACTTTAACCATTTACGCAGCGCACGCAGCTAAAGCTCTCAAATTGGAAAAAGAACCGTCGATTTTGAAACATCCTTCATTGGTGCTCCGCTCCTATTGGACTTAGCGTGATCATATATAGCCCATGGCGTTCCTCGATAAATGACATATGTATCTAGCACTAAAAGAATTTTTCAAATCGGATCTGTACTTCCTGAGATTAGCGCGTTCAAACAAACAAACTCTTCAGCTTTATATATTAGTATAGATAACTCTTATGTCTGTTATCAAAATAAAACGAGTAGCAAACGTGTTTGCGGTTCAACATAGTGAATACTGCTAGCTGTTAAAATAGGCCTTTGTATACTTTCCTTGAAGTTTCCTAAGTCATATCGGTTCGGAAATATATTTGATCCGATAGGTGGCGCTGTAATTCAGAACCACGGTTTTCTTTCTTGTCGATGTTAGTAGTCATCTATTACCAACCATAGAGACGTTCGAAGAAATATGATTGATCACCATCAACTATGAGGAAGACTTAAGAAAGGATATCGTTACAGGATTATATCATATCGGAACTGGTTGGGTAGGGAAGGTAATAAGAGCAGTGGAGATGAGGGTTCGTGGGCACGTTAAAGGGATCCCTCAAACCTACACTTGGGTCACAAGTCCCAGACGCAGGAAATTATAGGTTTATCTGCGACACCCGATCTGCTCGGGTTCAAGTTTGTGGGAAAATATTCTATGCATAAATGTGCTAGTGACTTTATAATATAACGCAACATCGATATTGGATACTCTTTGTTATTATAATATTCAATAGGAATGACGACAGTAATCAAAAATCATTTAACCTATATATTTATCTGATAAAATAAGATGCATAAAGCTTAAGAAACGTATTTATTTTTATATTACTAGCGAGTTTACTATTAATCTCGCTAGCAACATAGAAATAAATATTAATAATTAACAAAAAAGAAAAGTACCAAATACAACAATCCGCCATGACAGCTAAAGCACCCAGCAGAGCGTATGACGTTACTATATGTTATAGTGCATTCCAATAAGAGATTGCAACTTTTTAAAGTGCTCATTGATATTTGACATTTAACGACTACGATCGTTATGGTCGTGGCAAAAACCTCGAAGTGACGCGTAACGGAACGCACTGTTAAGATAAAGTGACGTCAGGTCAACTTCGAGTGTTTTGAGGGAATTTGAATACTAAATAATGTTTTTTTTCTACTATAAAAAGGTAAATTTCCGCAGAAATATTAACTTTTTAGGCAATAGTACATAATGGAGAACATTATAAACCTATTTTTAAGAAATAAAGCTTAAAATATCCAAAAACAAGTATTATTCGAGAAATCTAATCCAGTTTTATACTTTATTGAATCCCGGTATAACTCATCTGATGTTTTTCTATACCCGCCTAAAAAACTTTTTTTAATTTGACAGCTGGCCACGGCTTGTTCCGTTACACTATTTTTCAAAATTTGTCGTCTTGCCTGTTCAATTAAATTCTTGGCTTAAGGTGCTTCTCCTATGCCTATTGGACATGATTTATTTTTTTATGGATGTATGCATCTTTTCGTAAAAATTTTAAAACCACGACAACATCAAAAAAACAAAACAACTGTTAACAACTACATAGATATTGGGATTTGAACGTTACTTTTTTGTTTAATGATATGCTGATATTTTTTTCAGCAATCATTCTGGCACTGCAGCTTCTTAAGCGTGAAAAGAATGTAAAGTTGGCAGTGTTTACTGAGGAGGGAATACAGCTGGTATCCATTGAACGTAACTTCAGCAATATTGAGGAGGCAGAGTTTGTCCTAAGGGTGAGAAATATTAAAACACAAAGTTATTTAATTTTCTTTATCTTTATGGATCACGCCAAAGTAGAGGTAATTTAGCGTAACCCTTGCACCCCTTTTGGCCTGCAATCGAATTGGGACGGCGCCTCCCGATACCAGTACCTCTTTCTCACGTAAGAAGTGGCGGCAATGCTGTCACGTCAAGTGATGGTATCGTTGTCACTTTTCGTTTGATTTGTGACAGTTCCAGGTGGCTTAAATCCCTATTTAAAGGCAGGCAACGCATGTTTGTACGTGCGTTCTGGTGGTGTAGATGTCGGTAGTCACGTATTGGCAGGCGTCTGTTACCTATAACACAAGCATTAAGTTGACAACCTTAGGAACAGACGTCCGTGTGTCATATAGTCCTGTATATATTTATTTATTTATTTATTTATAGTGTTTAGTGCTATATATTTTGTTATTTAAGTTCGTATATATAATGTTACTTTTCTTAATTAATTTTAATTATTTTGTTAATGTGATTAAACTAGATAGAACCAAGCTAAAAATAATAATAATACCAATATTTTATTTGTTATATAGCACATTATTTTTATGGATATGATAGTTATATTACTTACTAAATGTGCCCGCGAATTCGTCCGTGTAAAATTGGTTAAGATAATAGATTTAATTCTAGGGTCATGATATATAGCCTTCACTGATAAATGGGCTATCTAGCACTGAAAGAATTTTTCATATCGGACTAGTAGTTCCTGAGATTAGCGCGTTCAAGCAAACAAGCAAACAAACTAACAAGCAAACAAACAAACTCTTCAGCTCTATATATTAGTCTATACTATTTGCTTTAAATGTAAGCCGGTTCTTAATAAGTTGGAAAATTGTTTGGACCACAACTTTTGAAATTATTTAACAAATACGTTTATATCGTATCGGATACGGAACCCTTCTATATAAGCGTGTCTGGACCGGTTCTTGACCATTTTTTATTAAAAACTCCACTCTACCTAACTATTTTATCATCGAACCATCTACATCGCTTAATTATCAAAATGTTCGCATTAAGTAAATTCAGTTCAAAAGATTAATGCGGAGTGAAAGTTTTATAATAAGATCCTCGTATCGGAAGAAGAAACTCGAAGTTCTATCACATAAAAATTTAGATAGAACCTTTCCTGTTTATCCCAGCCTCGGAATAGGATTATAATAAGGCCTTTTTAACTTTCTACAATTCGTTTCAGTCTATCTCCCAAAATTCAGGCAAAACTTGATAAAGTGTATGGAGAAATTTCCGTCTAAAGTAGGTAATTTGTCATCCCGGCATCAATAAACTTCATTTGGGAGGCCCTTTAGACCCATATTAGACCTTTTCGGCAGATTTGAGATTTTATAAATTAGGGAATTCCTTTTCAGCTTAAATCTTATTCGTATATGACTCACGTAAAATCTTTCTTTCAAGGACCTTGGGTAGTAGGCTGTTTAAGTCTGCATTATTTTTACTCTGATTACATTAAAGTCCTAGCTTTAAAATTACGAGTGTAGAAGGGGAGGTGAGTTTATTACTGCTTAATAGCCCGTCAAAAAAAATATTGTAACGCAATGTCTGAGATAAAAACATTAAATACCTTTTATTTCGTTTATTAGCAAAAGTAATGTAAAAATAATCTCGTACAAGTTATATACATCTAGTTTTTTATATCTTTTAATTAATTAAAATGTTTATTTTGACAACTCAGTAGAGGTAGCGCCACGCTTGTAGCCGAATTGGGCCGGTGCATCCATTTCTTACATGAGATCGGCGTGAAGTGGCGGCAATACTGTCACGTCAATTGATAGTATTGTTGTCGCGTTTCATTCGGTTTGTGAGACTTACCGGGGGCCTAAACTCGTCATTAAAGGCCGGCAGCAGGATCAGTCCGTCCGACGGCGTCCACGATCGAAGACGCCGCCATACCGTTCCTGTATCATCTGTCCGTAACACCTCTAACAATATTAACTTAAGGAATTAATTTAATATTGTTAGAGAAATTAGAGAACTTAATTCTCTTCTTTTAATAATTTGATACTTTCTTAAGATAGGACAGAGGTTTTGAAAGGCCAGTTTTTTTTTTTTATTATCCCTCATTATAAGCCCTACGATAATATAATCTCCGAAACTGTTTTACCGTTTTGGCCGAAACTTTTACTAGTAGACAGCTGATTATATACAGACTAACTAAGGCTACTTTGCTTTTAGCGAAATAATTAAGGTTCCGCGCAAAAAAATAATAAACCTTAAAATTTAACTCAATCCCTGACTTTACGCAGGCGAAGTCACGGGTTACAGCTAGTTATTTATAAGGTCACGTTGTTACCCGTGTTTTATAGAAATTAAATGGTGATATATTTTTCTTTTATTTATTTACGAAAAACCTGTACGACGCGACGCTTACTAATGAATGCTTATTCCAAATTAATATAAAATATATATATTCCAAGGCGGTAAAATCTAGAAATTCTAATTTGATTTTCAATAGAGAGTACACTCCAGCTTAATTAAAATAACTACGAGCTATTGCTCTACTAGAACATATAACGAATATATAAATATGCTTTTGAACATTTCCCCAATAGCGCCTCTCGCCCATTAGGACACCATTTAAGTCCCACATAAAGCCAAGGTCCGGTAGACTAGGCCACGGTCATTCCACCTCGTCGGAAATTCGACAAGGTTGGTCTTGAAAGTTTTCCCCATGTTTTCACAATCATATTATTTTTGACAAAATGACGCGCAAAATAAAGATCGTTCTTAAAAAGATCGCACTGTAAAGATAAATGTCACAAACATTTTGAGATTTTACTATCCTGCTATAAATTCATGGCGATGGACTCCTTTGAAGCATCGAAGACAAACTAATAAGAGTTAATTTGAATTTGAATATAACCAAACTAACTTTTATATCTGAAGTTTTATAGACTTTTGAATTCAAAGACGCAATAGTCCTAAGATAGAAGAGGTTGAAAAAATCGTTTTAATTTACGAATCCAGTGGGATTTAAAATGTTTTTGATATCCAAGTGGTGCATTTTAGGTGCATTTTTTAAAATTTGGGTGGAACCGAATATAATCTCTTAAGCAATAAGCCAGTACGTTATACTTATATGAAAAAGACGTAAAGTTTGTGAGTTTTTATGTTCCGGGAAATCTCCGATCTATACCGATCCGGTTTTGAAAACTCTTATACTGTTAGAAATATACATATATGATACCCAAGTGCCATATAGCTACTATATACTACTATATAGTCCAAAAAAAGAAAGTGTTTCGATTTTTGTGATGAGAAGTATGTATATGTATGTATTTCAATTCCACTCGTTCGTAGCCGGGGCGGGTGGCTAGTAGTGAATTAAAAAAGCAAGAAGGTCTATCACCGTGGTAGAGCGTCGGTGTCTGTGATCATCACCTTACCAGTTTACACCTTTATGGCCGGACATCGCTCTTTAGGACGATTCCTTACCACATTCATGTTTGAACTTGTTAAGTGTGACTCTACATTTTTGGACTATGGACCGTGTTAGAAAACTACCGATTCCCAGTCTTGATGCCACTGCTTTCTTTCTTTCAAAGATGTAATACTATAGATTTTGCAAATATTATATTCTTATTATAAATAAAATTTTACCTTTAAATATGCTCTGTTGTTACACGTTATTATTATTGTTAGTACTCAAGAAATCACTGTGAAATTTAGCATTAAATGTATATAAGAATATTTAAGCACTAGCGGTCCGAAACGTCATTGAAGTTCTTAAACGGATCCAACGTTTTTGAAAATAAGCCTTTGCCTATTATTGGAGCCATGCCAGCTGGATCTTTTGTGCTCGAGCCATTCCTAACAAAAAGTTTTAAAATGCTTAACAAGAGTGGTACACAGTGGCGGATTTAAGGGTAGGCTGAGAAGGCTGCTTTATATGGCTTGATTCTTCAATACTGATGCTTTAAGGTTACATCCAATAATCAAAAATTGTTTATTAATTAAAATTTATATTATTGGGTAATGGCAGTGCGGAAAGATACGTCAGCTGAAAATTCTGTATAGAGTTGAACTTCAAAATATCTAGTTCACAAACAGCAGTGATATACAAGAAAAACTCTATGAAATTTAGAACCTTAGCTAATAAATATAAAAGTTTATTTAATTCACGATGAAACCAATATAGGAAAATAAATTGTTTTCATTAAAGCAATCGACTATCAATAATCGTAAACTTTGCTGGATAGTCACGATGGTCGCAAATGGCGTATTCTTGTGTAGGAACTTACGTCATTTTCATACAGAGCATCGTCGAGATAATGGTGTATCCATTTTAGTCAGCTATTGACCTAGATCACCTATGGGCACGACGGAACAATCTTTGACCATAACACAATGCACTTATGACTCGATAAAATAAATGATAAATACGTATTCAAAGGGAAACAATCAAATCTTCTAACAAAGTGAAGGCGGGGAATGCACAAAACGAAATGATATGATACAATTCATGCGTTTTAGTAGTAGGTAAGCTGAAGTAGCTCTTATCAAACAAAACAAATTTAAGAGTGAACAATGATCTAGTGTAAGTTATACGTGTGGCCAGTCGAGTCGGAGACGCATTACACCATTCGATTACTTACAAGCATACGATATTAAACAATAACTCTTAATATTCGAAATATTAATACGTAAAGCAAAAGCTTTCGGTAATATTTTACGACAGTTACGCGGATGGAGGAGTATGTAATTTGACACAATTATAGTTTATATAGAGGTGGGTATGCGAATGCTAATATGCTATATTAATATATACATTTTTTAAACGCTCACCAAGGCCAAACTATTTACGTGATTTACACGCACATGTATGTATACGTCTTACTATGAAATTGTATCAAATATTACAATGTCATTGTAAAGTCGACCTAGAAAGTGCTTTACCATTTTGTTATATTAAAATTAACGCGATTGTATTCGAGAATATCAAAACCTTAAACGCTCGAGTTTAATCGCATTAAACGAGTATTCCCGTCATGTATGAGTCGTTTCATACAATTAACACTTTCACTTTTTTCTTTAGTGTTAGCGTTTTTTTGTGTTGCCACCTTGATTAATTAAACAGATTATGCGTCTTCCGCTATGTAAATCTCTTTTTTGACAGATGGAATTTCTGAATGATACGGCGTAATGTTGACGTAACGTTGTGAAGAATATGATAAAATATTAACATAATTTTAAATTTATCTTTAAATTCGAATTTAAATTAAACCTATTTAAATGCAACTTATCAAAAAGAGCACAGACTTCGGGAAGGGTACAGTCATCTAGAAATTACACATAGACATTTCAGTACAGACGTATCAGATTGTGTTGACGTATGGATGAACAGAAGACGACTCTGAGCTCAATCTTTAAAAAAAAAAGTATAATGTGTAGGTTTCCAAGAAAATAAATTCGAGACTATAGGGCAGCTAGTTAGCACGACAGCTGGATGCACATGGGCCGCAAGCTGAAACCCGATCAGTCGCGCGGCGCCCACCGAGTGCGACGGACGTAACTGATACCGAGCAACTCGCTCGTGACGGAAAGTTGATTTCCTCGACGGAATTCAGAGAGATAATCTTACGTGCTTAGTAAATTTCTCTCAGGAATACAATGCTTATAGTTAAATAACTTAAACGGCATACTGAAATATTCAAGTTACTCGAAAACAGATCTAGCTTGCCTATTATTCTCTAATAAGATTTAGATATAATGGCAAAAAGTACCCAAACCATTAAATACGCCGGAAAGCTAAATTAACGGCATTTTTAGTCAGTGAGTATATCTGCAGCATTGATCTTGATGCTCTCTTTGACTTTGTAATGCAAAATCATTGCGTATAAATGAAAGAATCAATAACCATATACGTATTACAGATATCCAAAAAAATACAGAATTAAAAACCATACAAAAAAAGTAAAGATTCTCGTGTTAGTTTAAGTTATTACAATTATTGTTTTATAGGCTGTTTATGTAAATTAATTAAATTAGAGGTAGCGCCACCCTTGTAGCCGAATTGGACTGGCGCGTCCGGGTACCAGTACCTCTTTCTTACATAAGATCGGCGTGAAGTGGCGGCAATGCTGTCAATTCAAGTAATGGTATTATTGTCACGTTTCGTTCGGTTTGTGAGACTTCCCGGTGGCCTAAACTCGTTGTTAAAGAGCGGCAACGTATCTCTGCTTGCCTCCTGGTCGGGCAGATGTCTATGGACGTCAGTAGGCACTTAGCAGCCTGCTCGTTTGTCCCTTGGAACACAAAAAAACAGTGCAAGAACAAAATTTGTTTTCTTTATATCATTTATTTTTTAATATTTTTCAAAACAAAGTTAGTTCCAGCTTTTATAACATGATTATAGCTAATATTATAGGCACATTCTTTGTTCCTGGTTTACATCTTTGATACCGGCTATAATCCAGTAATCTAATATTAATTTAGGCCTGTTTGCGACCAGATGGGGCATCTTTGAAAATTAATATTTAATTAAAATATCAGATTCCGTAGCTTAACTAGAAAACCTGTGCCTTAGTTTCAGTTAATATTGGATACTAATAAATTTATTCGTAATAAATTGCTAAGTTGTCTTCGTTCCCACCGTTCGTGGAGAGATGTCATATCTACATTTTTACTGCATGTTTCAGGTGGAGAGGAGCAGGTTTCAAATCATTTTTGGACTTGCTCCTCCGAATCTCACCACTATACATCGCATCTGAATTCTAAATTTCACCCCCAACACAAAGAAATTCTAAAAAAAATATTTAGGTATATAGATTTAAAGAAATATAAAAACAGTAAAGTACATATAAGCTCTGAGAGTAAATTAACATAGTATTTTAAACCGGAAAGAGAATTAATTTCGGGAATAAATACCCATTACATCGAGTAAATAAGGTCTGTTGAATGTTGCAATTTTAAGCATATTAGTACTAATGTGAACTATTTCACCGACTCCGCGTCCAGCCCCGGCTCGTAGCGTCGCCACAAGATGTCGCCGGACAAATTGTCGATGCCGAATATCTATAAATAATTAAGTGAATATTATTTTTCTATCAATCTATACACATCAATAAAAAAGATCCGTTTATATAGTTGAGATTACGCGTAATTGCGGGTTACATAAATGATAATAATAAAAAAAACCATTTATTCAATTTACTTAATCTAATTACAAAATTTCCTTATAAGAATAAAACTATATAGGACTATAATCTGCGGTAAAAAGAAGAAACGAGGTATATATACTTGATAATGAAATAATTAGTCTAGTAAAATGAAAAGGTCACAACCTCAGCATCCGATGCTATCGTATGCATTATACGACAGCGCTGGTTTTCGGGTGCGACCCCTTAAGCGACCACACGAACATGACGAAGCAAAAATAAAATATACTGTCGGAAAACTTACAGTAGCGTGTTAAAAAAAGAATAAGAACTAAGAGAAATAAACATTAATGTTAATATATTTATAGTATTTAAGTATATTTGGCTGTGTCAAATTTCATACTCCACCGTTCGTGCAGTTTTTGTAAAATTCTATAATGTATTATTCTAATTTATTTTTAAATGTTCTATTGTTTATGTTGAAATTGTAAGGATTAATTTAATTTATTGCGCGATGTGTTCGCTTTAATATGTTTGTGCGTACACGCTATATTATTTTATAAATGTTATTTGAGTCCATTTTATTTTGTACGTAATAAACACTAGCGAGCCAATAAATATAAAATAAAAAATAAATAAAAATAGTATCGAAAGATATCGCTTCACGCGTTAATTATATAAGTGCAAGCTACCTTTCCGGCCTCGGTGACCAAGACGATGATCTTGTGCAGGTTGAAGTAGTCCCTGACGAGGGCGGAGGGCGCGCGCTCGGGGTCGGCGTGACCCTGCAGGCTGCGAACGAGGGTCTGCAGCTGCTGGTACTGCGTGTGCAGGCGCCGGGAGAACGCGGACCATACGGAACGTGGGCCAATTTTGGTAAGCAGAACTGGCGCTGTGGGATGAACCAAACGTAGTGTTAAGGCGCCCAAAAAACGCTCACCCTTTCGTATTTATATACCTAGATAGAACATCATGGTAGAAGTTTTTGCGAATTGAAAAACTTGCATTAGTGGTAAGTTAATTACAAAAAACTGCATGCCACATCCGTTTTGGAATTTTTTACCAGAGAATAATCAAATGCATTTAATTTAAACGAAGTTATCTACTGCTGTAATTAGAGCTTGGGTTTAGAGGCCCTAAGGACTTGTTAATTGTCTTTAATCACCTCTTAACAACAACAACCTATAACTTAAATCAATATCTTATATCAACATCAACTTACCAATATCTTGAACCGAGTAGAGAACACAGCTACACGTTTATTTTTCTGTCATTCTTGGAAATTACCATCAGTCAAGATTCTAACGGACTTTGTATTGATTGTATTTTACGTAAGATATTTTATATAATAGGTAACTTAAATTGCCAGTACTTAAATGTATTGATCTTTTGTTAAATTTAGTAATAAATAGTTAATATTATAAAGTGTGCTAACATTAAAATCAGCTCCGTAGATTCGGAGTTTATTTTCGACAAATATTGTGACATGAAATTTTTTGTACGAAGCCTTTAAAATAAAATATTTGGTTTCGTATAAACGTTAAGTAAAAGTAACAAATAAAGCTTTTGCTTTATTTGTTAATTTATAAAAAAGTTTTATTTTTATAAATTTAATGTAAAATTTGCACTGTTGTACATCCTATAAATACATAACAAAAGAATCTTTACTAATATATAAAGCTGAAGAGTTTGTATGTTGTTTGTTTGGTTTAACGCGTTAATCTCAGGAACCACTGGTCCGATTTAAAAAAATATTTCACTATTAGCCCATTTATCGAGAAAGGCTAAGACCAATAGGAGCGGACACCAATGAAGAATGTTTCAAAGTTAGGAGCTAATTTAACTATTGAGAGCTTCCGCTGTGTGCACTGCGGAAACAGTTCATATTATATCTAAATATATATTTCATAATAGCTTGTAATAATATAAAGATACAGGATCATATTTAAATGCTTAGATCTTGTTGCCATACGTGGAGGAGGCGACTAGGTGGCCTCCGAAAATCAGTGTTGGAAGTGGCCTTTGTCCCTCTTCGAACAAATAAGCTGAGAGGTTTACCTTTTTGGGCATCTCACTGGGAATAGATATACATATAATTAATAAGGTTTGTTTTTTGTTGTTTTTTATGTGTTTCTTTTTATGTTTAAATTGTGTATTGTAGGTATATTTATGTATAGTGTTTTTATTCCAAATAAAACTATTCCTTCTCCTTCTTCTTCTTGTTTATACTATAAGCACTTCGTTGGCTTTGTAAAGGCTATAGGACGATCATCTAAGTGAATCTTTTATCAGGTTTTTGAGAAACACTCTTTTTATTGATTTTAGGAATTTTTTATTTGTTCAAAAATGGTAATAAATAGAGATCTGAAATATACAGAAAGAAAGGATGTTAGTAATATCAAGATACTCTAAAATGATGAACTAAATATCTTTCTGGGTCGATTCACTTAGCTTATCGTGATATAATAACCTTTATAACCTGTGACATATTAGACTATACGTTAAATATTATTTTATTTTCTAAATTAAAGTAAAAGAATGAGAAATCACAGTATCACTGCTATTAAAATCGTGGAGGCATAGATCTTGTTGTATTAATAAGATATGCTAAACAACGAGTCCATAGTTGCGTTATTTCATATCTCAAGTATCTGAGATGTATTATATCGTATAATGTAACTCGAAGCGAAACTAAATACTACAATTGCTTCTAAACTCTCCAGCGCTTCGGTAGTTGAACATTATGAAGCGAAGAATATCTTTGTTTCCAAACTAAACCAAAGTATATCAGAACGTAATTCTGCCGCTGTCAACACCAGGAAAGCAACATGTTATAGGAGATCGTATTTAATATCTCTAGTATTTCAGATGTATTGTATGGAATAACGTAACTCAAAGCGTCTGTTAAGTTATTTATACATCAGTTTAATTGTTCGCTAAGTTAAACATGCCTATTTAATCTGTATTAATGATCTGTAAAACGCACTATTAGTCTGGACAAACAGAAGTTTTAAAAAATACTGACAAATGAACACGCAAAATCTATAAAATCATTAATCAAGCTTTTGGAGCAAATCGGTAGTCCCCTTTATTTTTAAACATGTTTGAACTTATAAGATTTATATTTCCATTGTGTTAAAGTAAAATTTGGTACCTATTTAAGTCATAATTAGTTTAGGAACAGAGTCGCATTTACATTTTTGCCGCCACACAAATTTTGCGGCTATTCAAGTTTGACGTCTACAAATCGATACTCTACAATCGAACTACTTCACACACACTTATGTGCCGGTAGTGCGACGCTAGGTGAGACGCTAATACGACGCTAGGGCGACGCTAGGTGAGACGCTAATGCGCCGGTAGTGCGAGGCTAGAGCGACGCTAGGTGAGACGCTAATGCGCCGGTAGTGCTACGCTAGGTGAGACGCTAATGCGCCGGTAGTGCGAGGCTAGGGCGACGCTAGGTGAGACGCTAATGCGCCGGTAGTGCGACGCTAGGGCGACGCTAGGTGAGACGCTAATGCGACACTAGGGTGACGCTAGGTGAGACGCTAATGCGCCGGTAGTGCGATGTTACGGTGATGCGAGGTGAGACGCTAATATGCGGGTAATGCTTAATAGTGGCCCATGGATGATACTGGTGCGCTGGTATGGAAGCCATACCCGATAACAAGTATACCTGGTATCTGATTTTTTCTTAAATATTAAAGACTTCTTTTTCCGTGTATATAAAGTATTTTTTGAGTCTAAAAAAATATTCGTGGTACAAATCTACCGCTACAGGCCTTTATAGCCTATCTCTAATCCGCCATTGGTTAGGAGTTAAGGGATTTTCTTTGTCTAGAATGCTGATAAAACGGCTTCTTTACTTAACACTTCTTACGAACTAATTTAACTTCAATATTAAGAGAAATAATATCAGATGTCCATGGGCGCCGGTAGGCACTTTGGTGCCTGCTGCCTGCTCGTCTGCCCCCTTGTAACATAAAAAAAAAAAAAAGAAATAACTAACCAATGGTGTAGAAAAATAATAACAAAAAAATATCTATACCAATACATAAAGCTGAAAAGCTGTTTATTTGTACGCGCTAATCTCAGCAACTAGTGGTCCGAATTGAAAAAGTATTTCAGTGTTAGATAGCCCATTTATCGAGGAAGACTATATATATCATCACGCTAAAATTTTCCACATAATTTTACGACGACAAAGTTGCGGGTAACAACTAGTCTTGAATAAAACTAAAACCTCTAGAGAAGAATGTTGGAGACTAGCCCTATATGTTGGAGTAAAAAAAGAAATGGCACTATATGTAGTGCATAGGTGTTATATTATATTATATGTATAGTGATAAGGTGTTTAGGGGTTCTGTAGAGATATTATTATGGTTATGACCATAATAATAATATCTCTACAAAACCCCTAAAACACCTCATCGAACTTTCGTTCATAGTTTTTAATCATGTTAACAAGACATAACAATATGAGGGAAAGATAATGCTTGTATATTTTTCCTGTATCTTTTTATAAGCCTTCATATCCAGTTTCCAAGGCTGTTAGAACGTTACTTCCCTCTTTGATATTATCATTATATTTTTGGCATTGAGACATATAGTTTAATATTCTAAATGTAATTATTAAGTTGATTTTTAATTAAGATTAAATATGCATAAATAGGATACTTCTGTAAGTCAATTAATGGAACCAAACGAAACCCTTCTAGAAGGTTTGATCTAATTAATGGGTCCTAACCATATACATATGGCTGGCCCGTTGGCGCAGTGGGCAGTGACTCTGCCTTCTGCTCCGGGGGTCATGGGTTCGATTCCCACCTCGAGTCTGGGTGTTTTATTCATATGTATCTAATTATACATTTCTAAAAAAAATATTTGTGTATAACAGGCGTCTGTTACCTATAACACAGGCATTAAGTTGTCTACTACCTTAGATGTCCAAGAAAAAAAACAAAAAAAAGTCCAAGTGTGCAAGTGGATGAGGATGTGTCTATAGAAGAAGACCCCACTGCGCCAACGGTCCAGTCATATCACCAGGATCTTATCATCAAAGGTTACTCTATAAAAGTTATTCGTAGCACAAGTTTTTCATCTCGCGACGTTATGCAAAGTCAATTTAGACTGAAAAAAAAATCAGTGAAGTTAACAAAATCATTTGGTACACATACAAGTGATCAATAACCGTCCGCATTAAAACAATAATAGAATAATTATTGTTTATAAATACAGCGGTTAGCTCGGCTGTAGCACGGTGGTACCAATTGATAAGTCGGTACCCTTTGTGCTCGCCGCTCGACAATTTGCTCGCGGCCCACCGCCCTAATTTTAATGGCCTTATAAAATTTATACTTAATGTATTTATCATAAGACGATGCTACGTGGACATGGCTAATAGATATATGTAATTTCTGACATAAATATACAATTCATATTTTTGTCAAAAAGTTTTTGTTTCGACTTTTAAACTGATAAAAGCTACAAGGGACATTTCGATACCACCCACGTAAGTTGTAACCCCAAATTCCCAGCTTTACAGTAGAGCGTTACAAACAACTAAATTGTAACATAACAGTCACTTTTTAATATATTATTATATACAATAATGTAATCGTCATTATTTAATATTTAATTGTATACACAAATGTACAATATAATGAGGTTTTTATTTCAATTTACATGTTTGTAATGCTCTACTGTGAACTTGGGAATTTTGGGTTACAACAATTTACATCGGAAGTATCGATTTATTAAGGTGCATTTAACCCAAGAGAACATAGAGGTAGAGCTAGAACAACAACATTGTTTTTCGAGCAGTGTAAACCGCATTTTAAGACAAACCGCATTGGTTATATTACTTTTAAATTATTAAAAACAAACTTGTAATTTCTTATAAATAATAATAAAAAAAAACGACACCTCGTTCTTAGCGTTTACACCAAAATATAAACAACAAAAAACAAGAATAAGAATTAGAATGTTTGTGACCACAGACAGAACAACGGAAGAATGCTCTAACGTCTGTTGAAACTAAAATAATTTGATAGAGTTGGGGTAGATGAGCTCGTCTGATGTAAAGCCTTTATACGTTGTAGTCATTCAGTGTGTTGAAATTGAAATGGAATTATAGTTGAAGTATAATTTGTTTTTCTCTGCAGACTTTTAAGTGGCGTGTTGGGGAAAAATTTTGGGAAAGCAGGCGAAAAAAAAAACAGCGTTGAAATCTTGGAGCAAAGGAATCTGTCGCATGGAAATCTATACTAATATATAAAGCTGAAGAGTTTGTTTGTTTGCTTGTACGTGCTAATCTCAGGAACTACTGGTCCGGTTTGAAAATTTTTTTCAGTGTTGGATAGCCCATTTATCGAGGAAGTATCATCACGCTATAATTGAACATTTTTTAAAAAGTGATTTTCGCGGATGAAGTCGCGAGCACAGCTAGTGTACTGTAAAAACTATGGCTTGCTATTTTTCTTTAATATAACAATATTTTCCGAATATATATTAAACTTTGTAATGTCCATACTATTTCATTTGGTCAAGATAAATGAATCTACTATTGTTTTATTGGTGGCACATTAAGCATCGATGTACTACGGCCACACGTAAACAAATCTTCAGGCTCTTAAATATAAAGATATAAGGACGATATTCGATTGATAATATATTAAAAATAATCATAATTTCATGGCTGTTTTGTACATTGTAATAGAGTTCAAAATATGTTTGACAAAATGACCAAGAAGATGTCAGGTTGTTAGTGCGATGAGGTGGTTTCAAACAAGGTTATGGTGATAAGACCAAAAATAAAAGATCGGCTAAAGAGTTAACGATAAATGTTATTGATTAGATTTCTAAACGAAAGAATCTGTTGCTCGTACCAAAATTTAAAAGTAGGTTTAGTGAACTGCTTTCATATATTTTCCTTTCAAGAAGTTTTGATTTCTGTAAAGTGGAAACAAAATTGTCTGTTTTTATCTTATTATATGGGCTTTTACGAGTGTGGCAAAGTTAGTTTTTTTTTTAGCAACGACTTTGGAATTATGCCTTAATAAAAACCTTTAAACGAGCACTTCTTGTATATATGTATATATTTCATTTGAATCTCGGAAACGGCTGCAACGATTTTCATGAAATTTAGTGTGCAGCGGATTTCGTAGGCGCATAATTGATCTATCTAGGTATCATTTTTAGAAAAAGCCTTTTTAACCGGGCAAAAGATAGGTCATCCAGGTACTATTTTCATCTGTATGTACAAAAGCGAAATGACACCTGTAACGATATCTTGTAAACTACGGGACGTAAACATATTAAATTTGGCAAAGAGGTACTTTAGACGTGCAGATTAAGGAGGCTTAAGGCCTAAGGAAACAGGCTAGTTTGCTATATTAAATATATATTTATATAGCTTTTTTTGATAGGTTGTCTTAGAAGTGGCCACAATGATAGCCGAGCGGGATCAGGGTTTGAACCGAGCGGAGTTTAGATCATCCTTCAAGCGTTGAGCTATCGAGTTTTTTACAGGGAGTTTTTCCAGAGCATGTGTCCTATGATCTTAAGTAATGGATATTCGATAAAAAGCATCGATAAGGATAAATAATGGTGCTGTGCTGGGGCTTAATTAAGACCTTATGGTAGCGATTAAGATTCCGCCGGGACCTCCTGCTAATTAAGAAATGCATCCTTGCAGTTTATTAATTGGTACAATTACACGGGATCCAAATTAAAAAATACGCTAGAACTTTTTTATCATTTGCAACTATGTTTGTACCCTGCCTATTATATGAATTAGTTTTTGAAACTTTGTTTCTTAACACGGCTTACAAAAATTACGGGTAGTGCGATTTCGCAGAAATCGTCACGTAACAAAATGCCGTAAGCTGTGTGTGTGCGTGTGTGTACACGGGCAAGTATAGCCGAATACGCAAATCTCTCCCGTCTCTTTTTGGAATGAAGTTCCCTAACGCGGATTACGGGCGAAAGAGGGATATGGGGAAGGTCGAAGGGGGAAGGGGGAAAGGGGTAGAGGGGAATAATGAACTTTGTTCCTGACGAGGGTCCCCCGACCGCACATTTTTTTTTGATAAAAAATAGAGCAAATGCACAGGCATTTCACCTGAATGACTACTGATACCCAATAACAATTACCATGCAGATGTGTTGCCGGCCTTTATATATGCTCATTTTTTAAAGGTTACTAATTTGTATCAAGAGTAAAATTATATCGTGTTAAGCAGTAAAATATTTTCATATACTTAATAAAGTTATTGTATAGATTCGACTAAAAATGTCATCAGGTGGTAATATTAAAAGCTACATTCATGAAGGAAGACCATTGATGGCACGTGCGCCCTCACCCGGACCTACCCCAAGACTGGCGACAATCGATGGCACCGCTACAGCGTCGCGCCTGCGCCCTAATGTTGCGGTACTGTCGAACAGAAAAGTGGGTCGTGGATTTATAAGATACTGTATTGACGGGAAACAAAACAGAAGAGAAATGACCACTTTTGATCAAGAAAGTCCATGGTGTCTAAATGTTGAAAATTGTTTCTAATAATATCTTTAAGATGTTCTAAACCGATTGCGCAGAATTGTTTTCTTCGTGTGTCAACTTCCTCACGTAACAAAAATGACAACTCTCTCACTCATTACTTAAATAAAATAAATAAATATAGCATTTATTAACGAGAGTAAATAATTAAGGCTATTAAAACTATTAAGCTAGAACTTACATATATACAATTCTTGATCTAAATTAGTTTAATTATCTCTATTAGATATCAGGTCAGCCGTCAGGCTATCTCGCTACATATGCCTCCTAAAGCCTCCACATTCGTCGAACCTGTTCGATAGCGAGGTATTGTTGATACTATATTCAAACCACAAAAATTAAACAACAAAGAATATTATTTAAATTGTCATTCTTCTTAATATATATATTAAAAAAAAATGGAATTGTACCATTAGAATATTAAAAAAAAAACTCGTTGATTATAATTCAAAAAAATATTAATATTTGTCACCAATACTACATTGCAAAGGTTTTCTACATACAAAGAATATGATTAGAATGTATTTCTGTTTTTTTTTAATGTTTTTAAGTCAGAAATTTAATAATACTCGTATTTGTCACTAATATAACGTTGCAAAGGTTTTTTTTATAAACAAAGAATGCCATTTGTATATACTTCTGTTTTTTTTTTAATATGTTAAAAAGTTACTTTTTAAGTCCTTTTAGGGTTGTACATTTGCCCTCCATAAACCTTTATATCGCAACATTGAAACCCCTAAAATCGACCTACTTCTACAAAGCCTGCGCCATGCCCAAAACACCGTAACACATTTGATCGCGACGTTACTGCAGCCGTGCCAGTACGCTCTGCGGCAGCACGCGTCACTGGACCCTCCGGACCTACGGTGAACTCAGTGCTTCTGTGCCTTTATTTACTTGTGCCCTACGAAAAAATGTAAGTATACCAAAAATATAATAAAATACTGTTAAAATATACGAGTTTGCGCAATTAAAGTAGGTACTTCCTAGTAATATACGAAAGAATTTAAGTATCCCAAAATATATAAGCGGCTTTATATTTGAATAATTGTACGCAGTTAATTGTTTTAAATAAAAATTTATGTGTGTTTTAATCCAATGACTTTAAGATACTTTTGAAATATGCGTTTTATAAAATTGCATATATTTAAATTAATGCGTGTATAAGGATTAAAAAAGCTTCTAAATTAATTATTTAAAAAAACCTTTGAAATTGGGTTTCGGTTATTCTTAAAAGTCCCGCTAATACTCATAAAGGAGACATTTCAAATATTGTTCAGGTCAAACATAGCAACATGTTTGCGCCTGTTTTTTTTTATTTTGAGTTTATTATCAGTAAATGCTGTAAATAAAAAAAAACTTGTGTTTGACCTGGATATAATATCTAAAAACAGCGACGTTGAATCATGTAGAGCTTTTTTTGATCATCATATAATTTGAATTATGCATTTGGACATCTATAAGTGGCAGATAATTTTTCGATATCACTTAATGAACTCATAACGTTACAAACAGGCAAGCCCTTTTTTCGCTCCTCAAAAATCATTTCACAGGAGGTCTGCTAATGTTGTCTTATCCAAACATGGATAATTTTAAAAGTTACCTCTACTTTATAGTATAAAAAGACCTTTTCCTTTAAGTTAGACCAAATTAAACATAGCGGCCAAATTTTGTCCAGATTAATTAGTTTTAGAGTTAATCTTGGACAAACTTCATTACATGTAGTAAGTGTATTACAATAAACATATCATTATATTTTGGAAAGTCGGTCAAAATTTATATACAACCTCTGGAAAAGAAATCAAATTTGGCACATTGAAATCTAGACCTCATTTTTTGGCATTCCGCCAAAGCTGTATTGATATTTCAATCAAGTTCTATGTTATTTGGATGGGCATATTGATGTTTTTCATAGGTTTTTACTTATTAAATTCTCTACCTTAAGCCATCCATCTGCTCCTTTCCTTCAAATATCTTCAAGTACTCGCATCACTTCTTCTTCGGCATGCCTGGTCGTTGGCAGCAATTGGTAGGAGACCATAAAGTCGCAACATTGGTCCCTCTTTGCGGGTCTATTCGTGCCACGTTCCCAGCTCACTCCAACTTCACTCCAGCTTTACTGAGTTTTTTTTACATTTTTTATAGTGGTTAGAGTCCATAGCATAGCAGGACATTAAGGATAGGTAGGATCTTAAAATAATTGATTGAAAAGAACTACGTATTTTCTTTTAACCTTTCAGGGCAGCAGAAGGAGGAACCCCCGGCGGATTGGCTCCAGCAGAGCCTCAAACTGGTCCAGATGGAGAGATCATCGGAGGACCACGCACACCTCAACAGATTGCTGCTCAAAGAAGACTGCAACAAACACAGGCTCAAGTTGACGAGGTGAAGATTAATATAAATAATATCAATAAAGAGTAATGTGCAAGAAGAATTTCACAAATAAAGATAATATTTAGAAATGCTTTTGAAATACTGGATATCAATTAAAAATAGGTATATACTCATATCAATGTCAAATTAGTACGAGATGGTTTTGCGAGAAATCTATAATTCTTTCTTCTTTTCCATAGAGAAGATTTGATTTTGTGTTTGCATTGAATAGTCTTTGAAGTAGTCTTTAGCTAGACTAGGATGAATAAATAGGCAATAAAATAAGTTAAACGTTTAAAATAATTTTCATAGTAGATACTTAATGCAAATCTAGTCAGCAACTGACAAATTGATGTTAAAAACATCAATCAAGAATGTAGAGTATCGAAAGACAAAGGTAATCACGATGTAATTTTAATAGTGTCTAGGTAACTAATTATCCTCTACTATATAAAATTCCAGGTTGTTGACATAATGAAGGCCAACGTTGAGAAGGTGCTTGACAGAGATGCAAAACTATCAGAACTAGACGACAGAGCAGGTAAATGAAAAATATATATTTTTTTACATTTCAAGGCACAAACGAGCAGGCGATAAGTAACTACTAATGCCAATGGACATATGCACTGCCAGCAGACTTGCAGATGGTTTGGCGGCTTTTAAAGAGGGATTTGGACCACCGTGAATCGGGAATGGACATGAGAGCATTGCCGCCACTTCAGGCCGATTGCATGTGAGAAATTCGTCATAGGTAGAATTCGACTGCGGACCAGAAGGCGGAAGATCCACCCCTGAAGATAAATCAAAATGGCTAAATTTTGAAACACAAGCTTAAACTGCTAATGAAAATGAAACAAGAGGGTATTAACGCATTCTGTTTTTAGATGCGTTACAACAGGGAGCGTCGCAGTTTGAGCAACAGGCGAAGAGTTTGAAAAATAAGTTTTGGCTGCAGAATCTTAAGGTAACGTAAAATAATATTCATGCAAAAATAAAAATACCAAAATTAAGATAAACAATATTTCATCTTCCAGATTTTTCTGCAGTTTTTGATACCTTATCGAATATTATCATGCAGCGTTTATTTTGTGATGTTTTTTTTAAATAACAAGCATCCGACATTCACCTAAGTGACTACCAACGCTCATGCACAACTGTACCGGAGAGCTCACAGATGCGTTGCCGGCCTTTGAGAAATGAGTATGCTTTTTCTTGAAGGTTCCTAAGTCGTATCTGTTCGTAAATACCGAAGCTGGCAACTGATTCCACAGGGAAATTGTGCGAGGTAAGAAGTTTCTAGAGAATCGCACGGTTGTGGACTTTCAAACATCCCTGTGTCGAGTGTTATAAGAAGATTGGTGAACTAAACTAGTACTAAGCGAAGGAAACGCGGATTTTATAGGCGACTGGATGTCCCGGCTGGCACTGTTTACCAAATTTGTAGGACAAATATGTTACAAAATTAAACTGGTAGAAACTGAGCTTGAACACTTGTAATATGTAATTTACTAAATCAAAATGACACCTTAAGTCCAGACATAAACACTTGTGTCCCGCTAAAGTAATAGTTATCATATTTTTTAAAGTGGCAATGGCTAATTCCGTTGCGACCCTTGGATGAAAGCCAAACCAAGAATCATTCACATTGGCGTTTCTAATTAAGACTAACATTTCAAAATTGTAACTATAAGGCCCCATTCGCACGTGAGCTTATTTACCGCGCGTTAAAAAAGCGTTCAAATAGTACATATGAACTCCCAAGTTTGTGTTCAAGCGACAGCGATTTTATAACGCGTCGCTTTTATGTCTCTTTTCATTAGAGGTGGCGCAATGCTTGTAGCCGAATTGGACCGGCGCGTCCGGGTACCAGTACCTCCTTCTCAAATGAGATCAGCGTGAAGTGGCGACAATGCTAATTACTTCAAGTGATGGTATGGTTGTCGCGTTTTTTTCGGTTTGTGAGACTTCCCGGTGGCCTAAACTCGTCATTAAAGGCCGGAAACGCATCTGCTAGCCTTCTGGTGGTGCAGATGTCCATGGGCGTCGGTAGGCACTTAGGTGCATGTTGCCTGCTCGTTTTCCCATTGTAACATAAAATAAAATCTAGCAATGTTCTATTTTCAAAGTTATATATATACGCTATACTTTTGTATCCACGAAGCTAAAAAACCGCCAACGCCGAAATTTATCGCAACGCTTTTTTAACTCTCGTGTGAATAAGGGCTAACGTAACGCTAGCGCTCGTTTCAAGCTATACGCAGCTAACGTTATCACGTCAAACTGAACTGAGAAATGGTAGAGCATAAGCGTTAAGATCAAAGACGCAAACTCATTGAGGTTAAACTCGAATCATGTGTCTGAAATTAATTTGCACGATATACTTTATTGATCTTAATCAAAGCAATCAGCGAAGGAAGACTAGGTGCAGCCATCTTAATGCCTATATTGTTTGTTAGTTTTTTTTTTCAAGTCATTTTTTATGACTACGTGCAGGCGATTCAATCGGTATATGTAATTTGCTACTAGCTGCCATGGACTGAACTACTAGAAGGCTTCAGACGCATACGTCTTTAAGTACACTTGCTCTCTTTGTACTTGCTTAATATTATTCGTGACTTTAATAAATAATTGCAAAATGATATATTGGTACGGGAGTCCAAGAGCGGATTTTGTGCAATACTCGAGCGCGTCAGAAAACCATGCAGGGATAATTCTTGCACCCTGTTATATAACCCAACCAAATATGAACCCTTAATATACGGAGTTCTTTAGGACCCTTATAGGTCCTTAAGAAAAAATCGGGCGCGTCAAATTATGATAAGGTAAGTTATTACATGGAGATAAGTTTACATTTCAATAATCTGATAAATTCCGCGTAAAATAAGAAATCGTGTCCGGTTATCTGACGATTTTTTCAAGGCAATATAGCTAAAACCCATCAATGACGCCTGCAGCGTACGCTCCAGGTCATATGAACATCATGATCTTACCTTTACATAACCTTTTTTTATCGTTTTTGCACCAAATCTACGTAATCCACTAGATCCCCACAACGCGTGACTACAAATTTATCATCACGGGCTCCCCTACTGTATCTTTCGTGAAGTTGTTAATACATACATAAAGATACATCTTAATCATATTATAATTGTGAAAGTAGCTCTGTCTGTTACGTTTACACGCCTAAGCCGCTGAACCAATTTTGATGATTTTTCGTTATCGAGACAGATTGGACCTTGAGATTGGACATAGACTACTTCTTGTCGCGAAAATAAAAACCAAAAGGGGTGGAAAGGAGTTGAAAGTTTCTATACGTAGAAATCTGGAAAACCTTTTTTATTAATTTAGAAAATCTTAAGTACGGTGAACAATTTAAGACATTTTGCTTGTCTGTTTCTTTGAAATAGAAACAGAATAGCCAACAAGACCGAACAATTTCACCTAATTTTCCGCGGACAATGTCGCGGGTAAAAGCTAGTATTAAAATAGTCGTATTGGTGAAATCGGTGAAGACTGTGACCGTGACGAATACGACTGCGACAATTATGACCGTGTTGAAGACTGGTATAAAGAACACACTATTAATGCTGACGTAATTCGGTAGACGGATACGAGTCTATACTCTATACGAGAAGTCGGAAACCTTTGGCAGGAAAGGGCCACATGGTTAAAGAACGAGATGCAGGCGGACCATATCGTTAAGAAATTAGATGTTGGCGGGCCACACTTGTAAAATAATGATTTGGAAATAGGCCTCTAGTAATCTATTAATGTAGCAGATATTATATAACGTATTAACAATGCTAAATTTCAGTACATCACAACAAACCTTTGCGCTCGTGTCTTCTTCTTCTTCCTAGCGTTATCCCGGTTAAGTACGAGGGTCCGCTTAGATTGTAGAAGATATGACTATGGGGCGAGTTAAGATAACCGATTGCCATCTGACGTCATCCTCGAAACCCCCACGATCTCTACAACCCCACGACAATCACAAAGTGACATTAATCGGGTCCCACTGTTTTACGTGCCTTCGGAGGAGTTCGGATATCAAATATGTAGCGTTCCTGAAATACCAAACCTAAAAGATTTCGCACATACCAAGCCGTGGGTTCGAGGGTTTGTTAAATTCTGGAACTTTAAATGTAATTTCTCGGGCATTGTTGTACTTAAATATGTCAATCTTTGTACGTAATACTGTTTAGAAATATTTTGATTCCTCTCACATATATAAAATTGAAGTTTACTGTATCTAAATTTGTAAATAAATAAGAAATCTTTATTTATGGAAGTATGCTTCAGCGAAACTCTAAACCCTAAACTAGGTTAGTACGTATCTTAGGGGCTAGTGCCTTCCCTAACAAAGATTTTTTATTTTTACTACCAAATTAAAAATAAAAATATGCATTAGAAAAAGGAGATTAAAACTGCATTATACAACAACCGTAGTTTATGCGTGTAAAGTGTGAATGTGAAACTGTAGAAAGAACCTTAAAAAAGCGTAGTTCGTAACGAGAGAGCTTAAGAAGTAGCAAGAATATGAGTCATACCTTAGTAAAATACCCTTTTATTGTTTTAAAAAATAAATACTGGTGTGTATGTTATGTATATATGTTATTATAACTCAAATATTACTTTTAAATTTGTGTGTCTTTCTGCATCGATAAAATGTCTCGATTGCTATAAAGGACAGCTCATTCCATTTTGATTACATTTTTTGCATTCTGCAAGAGCATTAAAAATAATGGAGAGTAATTAGCATGCTTAGTCATAAACTGACCTAACCCAAAAAGATGATTTTTGGGAAATCGCAAAAAACGTTTTGTAATTTACGACTTATTCCGCTTATAATTCGATAAAGACGGCATTATTGCAACAAATTATGTATTTAAATAATAGTTAACCAAATGAATAATAATACTGAAGTGTTTTATTTTAATGATATTTTATTATTTGTTTGCCATTTAAACTAAAAACTTATTTTAGTTAAAAATACAAAAAAAGCTGTATCTCAGTGTTAGATGGAGATTACGAAATAATTTTTAGATTTGCTGATAGAATATGTTAAAACAAACCTGCCTGTATCATTAACTCACTTATTAAATTTTTGTCATTGATAACTTATAAATAAAACTGTAGGAACAACTGTGTTACCTGGTGTTAAGTTTTATTGTGATAATGTTCACGTTGTAATACGAAAGTCCAGGAATAGCACGCATTATTTACATAAAATACTAGGTGTTACCCGCGACTTTGTCTGCGTAAAACTAGATGAAAATATTTATCGTGATAATATATAGCCTATAGCCTTCCTCGATAAATGGGCTATCTAACACTGGAAGAATTTTTTAAATCGGACCAGTAGTTCCTACATTATCGCGTTCAAGCAAACAAACAAATACTTTAGCTTTATATATTGTATAGCGCCCGTTCCATGCTTAGGAAGTTTTTATGAATGACAGAAAACATTAGTACTGTTGTCTATCATTCATAAAAACTTTGATTTCTGACGCTGCGGTGCGGTACATTAGTATTATTATTTAGAGGCAATTTCTTCCTACTGCAGGCCAGCTTGTCTAACTCAATCGTATTTTAGCTTGGCAGCTTTCTCGGCCACATCACCGATTTCTGTTTTGAAGCGAAGTGTTGTGTTTTTTACTTGACGCTATACATAATTTGGGTATATAAATTTCAGGGGTATTACAATTCACACGTTCCATGGGAACTTCTTCGTCCGTTCCACCGATCTTCTGTCGTTGCCCAATGTGTCGCCGGACGCCGGCTTCGGTATGCAGCTGACGATAGAAGAATCCCTGTCGGATCTCCAACAAGTCTGCTTCCAGGCTGCATTACTGTATACCAGTAGCAAAGGTACATTATTTTCTTTATTACATTTCCACTGAGATAATGAATTCTTTACAATTATATTTCTGCAACCAAAGAAACCTGATAATATCGTGATCAAAAACCCTATACTATAGGAATGTAATAAACAGTCAATTCTCATCTTTCGAATCGCACCAGTAGTTCCTGAGACTAGCGCGTTCAAGCAAACAAACAAACTTTTCACCTTTATATAATATTAATAAGTGATATAGGGCTGTGTATCCATAGGTCGTTAGTTCAAATCCGGCTGGAAGGACCATAATTAAAACACAACACTGTTCTGATTCTGTACTGCATTAACATCATTATATATGGGGTTCTTGAGTGAACATCGGTAAATTTAACAATTAGTTTTCCATTGCATTGCAAATAAAAAAAAAAAAGCGTTTCCGAATAAAGCATTAATTTTTTTTTATTTCAGGTGAAAGAAGGATACGAGTCCATACAATAGCTCTTCCGTTAGCAAATACGTTACCTGACGTTCTACACTCGGCTGATCAACAGTGCATTGTTGGCTTACTTAGTAAAATGGGTATGTATATTCATCTTTTTTTTTGTATAAAAGAATATTAGGAATACTTTTTAGGTTTGTCTAATATTCCCTTTTCCCGTCTACTAAGCTTAAATTAAAAGCTTGTATTAGGAGTGGGTGCGACAATACCCCAACGGCGGTGGGGTTCGAACCGGCTACCTTGCGGATTTCAGTCCATATCTTATACTGTTGAGCTATTTAGGCTCTAAATCATCCAACCACTCTGAGTGGCCCTCAACTATTACCTAAATGAAATTCTAATGACTTTTTTTATTATTTTTAGATATTACATTTATATTTTTGTGAAGTAATATAAAATAATATATTCTATTATTTATCAGCGTTATATGAAAATTTCTTGGTCTGTAGTACTTTTAAATTTATTATCGTAATTGTTTATATAATATCTTATTTTACTTATAATTATTAAAAAACTAAATTACTATTTAAACTCTAATTATTATAAATAAATAATTATTACATTTTATGACTCCAAAGGTTTGTTGTGGAAGAGCTCGCACCATGGTGATCTTCCATTTTCTTTATCTTGACTAATGGTCATATACTTTTAATATTTAAACAACTTCTACATGAATAATATTTTCTTTTAGAGAATATGCAGAAAGCATAATGTGTTACCAAATTATTAAATTCTTGCGTTAAGCTTCGTCTTGAACTACAAAATATATCTTATATTACACATTAATGTTATTTTTAAGGAAAATTAGTTCCTTATATCACCGTCATGACCTTTTGGGGCACCACACTATATATTATTGTCTAGCCTAAGTATTGTTAAATAAATTATAATGCTTTTAGTATAGTGTGATGTATCAAATAAATGTTTCTTTCTTTCTTTATTTCTTTACTTATATTGTTAATTTTTCTAGCCGTTGATCGTTGTGCGACCGCGTCAATGTCGGAGGCTAAGGAAGCGTTGATAAACGTGGCGGTTGACGTCCTGTCAGCACATAGGTTAGCCCAAAATTTGCCTGCGGGCAATGTCAGTACAGCTCTACAGGCACCATTGAATTTAAGACTGCTGCCCCTTTATATTTTGGCTCTTTTGAAAAGGGTAAGTTGCTGAATTTTCTTCTGTTATATACACTCACATTCCAATTTCTGTTATGAACTAAAAATAACCTCCAATCGGTAAAAAAATTATATTTTTTTTACCTCTTGGATGCATTAGAGTGCGTAAAATTCATTTTCGTACGGTATAATGGCAATTTTTTTATTTTGAATGAAATCATTGATGAAATTATTTTTGACCTTTTTGAAATTAAAGTGCTGACAGATTTAGCTATAATTTTACCTACTTTACTATTTGTTTCATTTTTAAAATGTGTTTCTTTTTAAATAATAATTAGTAAGTACAAGTGTGTGTATCGTTGTAGTGAGTGTATCATACAATAATATTATGCCATACTGACCATTCCGACATATTTGTTTTCTTAGATATAGTCGACCAAGAAATTGGTTTTCCACGCTAAGGTCGGATATCGTTTGCACGTCAAATAGTTAAAAGACTCATTTTTGCTTGTTTCTTGATCGACTATACAAGCAATTTTGTGTTTTGTGTACAATCTGTATATTAGCCATCGTGTATCGTATAATATACTACGTGAAACAAAAATTTTCGTTACTATGTTACGAAAATTGCGCCGACGGAGGAGTATAAAAGGCACAGTTTTAGTTTATATAAGGGGAGGGGGTGTGCGAATGCTAATATTCTTATAAAATTTAAATATGAATTATAAATATATTTTGTAATATATTTATAATTCACGATTTATTATAATCAATAATTCACATTCAATAAAACTTCACGCACATAAATGCCGAACGATTTACACAGTCATTGTAGTGCGATTTACACAGTGTGTAAATGCTACATTTTACTATAGTATGATATCTAAGCTTTGTCACGAGAATGATTACAACATAACAATGTATTTAAATTGTCAAATGTCGTAGTAGTAAGAATAAAAATGATGCAAGTTGCATTTAGCTTTGAAAAGGCATATATGGTACGGAAACTTAAAGATTTGTGGCCGAATTTCGACCAGCCGGCGATCTCTAGTAACGTTAATAGTACATTTTTGCCGAGCTATAGAAAATGAAAAATAGGCCGCGTGATTTTAAAAGCAAAACAATAATTAAATTTCATACAACTTTGCGGTCGAGTTTTTTTTCCCTTTATATTTGAGCACCCGTAAATGGCAAATTTCGCGTAGTCTTCTTTCGAATGTAATGTCACTATTTGCGCGAATGTTTGAGAAAATGCATTTACCTACCGTTCGTTAACAGAAAGCTTTCCGCACGGGTACGTCCACGCGTCTGGACGAGCGCGTGGCGGACATGTGCCTGATGAAGAGCGCGCCGCTGTCGCTCGTGCTGCGCGCCGTGTACCCCGACCTGTACGCGCTGCACACTCTCGCCGAGCACGTGCACCGCGACAAGGACGACGTGGACGTGCCCGAGCCGCCGCGCCTGCAGCTCACCGCCGAGAGGTGAGTTTTTAGGGTTACAAGACCTAGTAGACCTAGTAGGACCAAGTGAGAGCCGAGAGGTGAGTTTTTAACGGCGGTGGGGTTTGAACCGGGTACCTTGCGGATTTCAGTCCATACCTTATACCGTTGAGCTACTGAGGCTCTAATTTAATATTACTTTGTTAATGCACAAATATAATTTTGTGTTTGCGACATCTGCTTGCGAATCCGCTACTCGCGCGGCCCTGTACACATACCGAAGGCCGTCTTTATCTCACATTAGACAAGCGATACAAGATCAAACCGAGCGCACTGTCGACTTAATTTTTCCCTTTTCCGTATTCTCTTGCTACCAATTACTTTATTTCTTATTTGTTTTGTTTTCGGAAAACACTGCGGAAATTGCTGACTACGCCCGAAGAGACCACTGTCCCTGATGTCAGGGGTGCTCAACTGTTGTTTACACAACATCTATTGCTTTAAAGATATTTACGATGATTTTTAAAGAGTGGTAAGCACACTTAATACTACGGTATTAAGTGTGCTTTTGTCTTTTCTAAAATATGCTTTTACGAAAAAATCTTCTTCAATTGATATGATATAGTCAAATCAGTAATTTATTTATTTTTATAATTTATTTTGCTTTTTTTTATCCTTCAAAAAGAGCATACTTATTTTTCATAGGCCAGCAATTCATCTGCAAGCCTTTTGGCAGTAGTCTCTGAGCGTTTGTAGTTAGTCAGTTCAAACGCCTGCCGGATTATTTGTTGTCAAATACATAAAAAAATAACAACAAAAAACTTACTTGAAATTGTCAGATCTGGACTAAATTGAAATGGGACCACACGGGTAACACCAGCTTTCAAATAAAAAAAGAATCATCCAAATCGGTTCATCTAGTCAAAAGTTCTGAGATAACATACAGTCAAGTTGAGAATGTACTCCTTTTCGCATTCAACTGAAGTAAAAACATTAAAATAAAGACTAAAAAATAGGTAAATGTAACAATACAAGAGAATAAAATTAAGACCAGCGTTTAATTTTAAGCTCTACTGACGTGCTAAGTACAGATAACAACGTCAGTCGAGTTAAGTCTACAATAGTGACTCGTTTGTTTGTTCGTTTGCTTGAACGCGCTAATCTCAGGAAGTGTTAGATAGGCCCATGTACCGAGGAAGGCTACAGACCATATATCATCACGCTAAGACCAATAAAGAATGTTTCAAAATCGGAGGCTATTTTTCGCTTTTGAGAACTTCCGCTGCGTGCGCTGCTGAATGGGTAAAGTTTCACAAAAATCATGTATGATAGAATTGTTCCCCTTTAAAACTTCGAAATAAAAGTCCGCGACAGCAATGTCTATCTTTTCAGGTTGACTCAATATAACCTTTTTTATTTCGTGAAGGTGTTTTTATAGACATGATATTAATTCATATCCAAGAACTATTTTTAAACCCCTTAGTGATAAGAGTGGCCCACGCGGTCAAAGTCACGAGGTACAGCCAGTTATTCTATGATCACAGGACGTTGTCCTTCGTCCGTTATATATGTGTAGGTTATAAGTAATTTTATAATGATTAGTTTTATTATATATTTATGCAGTTATATATATTGTTATTTATTAATGCGACATTCTGCATATGTGAGCAGATTGAAAGATGAATAATGTCATTATCTTATACACGATCCTACAAGCGTTGATCGTTATGTCCAGTGCAAATAAATATCGTATTAAATACACGTACCTCTTACATATACCACGGTAATGTCACTTAATAATGCGAATGTAGAATTTAATGCTCCGCACACGTTTTGCATACATATATCACAATAACACACCAACCGGTTGAAGTAACTAAAATTTTATTGAGGCTTCTTATTTACGATAATATTTAGTAAATTAAAATCGGTTTTTGTAAAAGTTTTACGCGCGTGACCGATGTATTTTCGATGGTGGGTTGACGTTAGCGGTCGACACGTGCACTCGACGCGAAGTCACATTTGGTACTGGCAGTTTTCAGTTGTTTACGTTGCCCCGCCCGCCCTTCGCCAAGATGCGGTCATATTTTTTGTTAGAAAGTCATTTTATGATACAAGTGAGCCATTGTCATTCTCCTCTCATCTTGTAGGCACTTTTCCAGGTTTTAATTTTTGAGCCAAAGGCCAATTTTTAGAATCTTTAATATTTATGTATAGTCATGAATACTGAAGTATTTATTAGGTAATTATTTATTTTGTAAGACATATAGTTCGTCAGATAAACCATAAAAACTATTTGAACCCCTTTTCCAACGGCCGTGGGACAATGGTTCAAATCCCACAAACATGGATTTAACTTTAAACTGACCCCTCTTGGTATCTAAAAAATAAAATTGTTTCTTCTAAGAAATGTAACCACAAGTGTAGATTCGGTTAATATCGGCTTCGTTAATATGTAGTCCACATATTAACAACGAAATTTGTGCTATTTGGTAATTTGTCAAAATTTACTTTTCATATCAGCCTTCAGCGACCAATCTCTTCTTATCAGTTTTGTCCTCAATGTGTAGATAAGAATTATAAATCAAGAATTGAATTGAAAAACAGTCAAGATTAATTTTGATATGACAAAGGGTTTACGAAAAGGAGTTTCACCTCAAAATGAGTGATTGTCTACCCCATTAATCCTGTATCATCAGAAGAAATATGCATTGGCAGCATTTGAAAAGTTAGTATGATCTTTGAAGGTCCGTAGGTAGTCCTTACACTAGGATGGGACGTCAGATCGTTGACCTTGGAACATACAAGTTTAAAAAAAAAAAACAAGTCATGACCTTATAGCATAGACTGCTGCTCTACAAGAAGGCTTGCAGATGCGTTAACTATGATACCGGAGCCAGACATGGCTTTAGGAACCAGATATAGCTTCATTTGAATGATCACGTAGTGTGGCCGAGGACTTTGTGTAACTGTACACAGTTTTTAGTACTTTATGGATTTCAAGGTCAAAAATGTACAAAGACTTCGAGCTATGTCTGTCTCCGATATTAGCAGGAGGAGGTGGTTGCTTAATCAGCAGCCAGCGTTTGAGTCCCGCGGCCGCGAGTTATACGGGTGAGACGTTCTGAATTTGGGTTTCAAACATCTGACCACCTCCTTGTTTCGGTAGTTCCGTTTCCGTTCCATTCCCTTTTAGCTCTGCCATTCCTCTTTTATCATACAAACCTTGTATTACCAATAAGGAACACAAGAAAAAGAAATTATCCAATTTGATGCAGTCGTTCGGAAGTTAGGCACGAGCACACATTTCAGCGACTCATTTTTAATTGCGACTATAAATTGATATGTAAGATACCCTATCTTTTAAGTTGAATTAAATTGCATAATGTGTTGAAATTTGATTAAAATCGGTTAAGTAATTTTGGAGTTCATCGCGGACAAACAACTTGACGTGTAATTTATATATATTGAGATATAAAGGTGAAGAGTTTGTTTGTTTGCTTTAACACTATAATCTTTTAATTAGAAATAGCGCCATGCTTGTAGCCAAATCGATCCGACGTGTTCGAGTACCAGTACTTCTTTATTACATAAGATCGGCGTGAGGTGGCGGCAATGTAGGCACGACAAGTGATGGTATTGTTGTCGCGTTTCGTTCGGTTTGAAAGACTTCCTGGTGGCCTAAACTCGTCATTAAAGCCGGTAATACATCTGCGTGCCTCCTGGTCGTGCAGATGTCCATTGGTGTCATTAGGCACTTAGCTGCGTACTGCCTGCTCGTTTGCCCCTTGTAACATAAAAAAATCTCAGAAACTACTATTCCGATTTGAAAAATTCTTTCAGGGCTATAAAACCCATTTATCGAGGAAGGCTTTTGGCTAAATATCGGGACGCTAAAATTGAATCTAATTTTTCTTACATAATTTTACGAAGTTGAATTCGCGGACACGGCTAGTAGTATATAATTTTTAAGCCGTTATTTAATATTTTGGTGATAAAAGTTTTGAGTTAAAAGCTAAAGTTCCTCGCGCCTTGCACTAGGATGAACTCACGAACTCAGACGGGTATTCTCTTTGTTATGAATGTTATAAAAAATATATATTGAGAACAGTTCAATAGATTGTCTATTTTTGATGGGAAACATCTAAAACGGCAGATAAGACTGTTGCCACGCGTCGCCACGCACACACACGGACGTCTGTTCCTAAGGTAGACAACTTAATGTCTGTATTATAGGTAACAGCCGCCTGTTATACACAAATATATTATTTTTTAGAAATATATAAATACATACATATGAATAATACACCCAGACTCGAGGTGGGAATCGAACCCACGACCCCCGGAGCAGAAGGCAGGTTCACTGCCCACTGCGCGAACGGGCCAGATATTGTGTAATATGTAACAATTATATCTTCACGTCAGATAAAGTGACAATAAAAATGGCCAAAAGCGTGTTAAGACACGCTTATATAGAAGGGTTCGGTATATGATATGCTATAAACGTATTTGTTAAATAAATTCAAAAGTTATTGTCCGATTTCGTTCAGAATCATTTTCCTAGTGAGTTTTTAGCATGTTCTATCGACATGGAGAATTTCAAGTGTCTACGTCTAATAGTTTGGAAATGCTAGGGGAGGGAACACCTTACAGGCAGACAGACGGACGGACGGACGGAGCAAAATTATAAGAGTTCCTTGTAGTACTACGGATCCCAAGAGCATACTCATTCCTTAAAGGCCAGCAATGCATTTGCAAGCCATCTAGTACGGCAATTTTCCGTGGGCGACGATGGTCACTAAGGTGAGCCGCCTGCCCGTTCGAACCTTTTCATATAAAACACTAGCTGTATCTGTAAAATTAAACTTGTCCTTGAACCCCCTTAATCGGGTCTATCAATAAATCCATTCTTAGAGGATGTCTACGTCGTATAAACTATTTCCCTGTCAAATTTCATCTTAATACGGCTCGCGGTTTTTAATATTTCGTGTTAGGTGTCCTTTCGCTTTTCACCTTCAATTACCATAATTCAATAATGTAATCAATAGTACGCACTCGTATATAATCATACACAGAATTTATATATCAGTTTTGAAATATAACGCAAACTAAAACAATTTTACTGTCTAAATATTATGTCAGAATTTTTGCATTAATAAATAATTTATTCAAATCACTGTACTCAATGCATATTATTTAATATATGGTTGGTAGATGTAAATTGAGCGCATTTTAAGTGTTTCGCGAATGTTGTGATTTATAAATCAACTAACGGCGAAAAGGGAGCTTTGGCCATATAAAAAATAGATTCTGACGAATTGAGAACCTCCTAATTTTTGAGGTCGGTTAAAATTTATCCCACTAAGTATAATATGTGTTTCAGTACCTTATAAATCAGGGAATAAAGCCTTATCGGTAAACTTAGATTCGATACGCGACCCGTGTCGGCGCGTTACTTCGTCCAGAACCAGCGAAAAAAATATCCAGTTTGATAAAAAAAATCAATTAATGGGTTAATTGTTATATTTGCTGTAACCTGACTGAGTTGTTATAAGCAAATTTATGAATAAATGAATAAATAATGAAACGAATAAAAAATCTTAGGTTTAGTAGTTATTACAAATTAAAATTGCAGTCTGTTTTGATAAAAATGATATTTATTAGAAGTCTATAGTGATTTTACCTGGGAATCTAATAATTTCTTATCCTTCAGCCTGTTTGTGGACTATATTTCGTGTAATTTTTTATTCCCAAATTAGTGTTTAGGGTTCTTTTATTACAATTAAAAACTATCTAAGTTTAGCGTAGCACAGTTGTCATTTTTGTATAAAATATATAACATATTAACAGATTTTCCTATTTGCAAAAATACGGTCACTCAAAACTTTTCTGTACAACTTTGGAAATCTTAAACAAAAGAGGTTTAATATACATTCGATTAATAAGAAACGATTGTCTACATATAAAAAAGTGCTGGCTAGTAAAATAATAGGTTCCAAATTTAAAAATTTCAGTGATATTTGAATATAATCTATTCCATTCGAACAATCGCAATTTGTGTAAAGTAAGGGTTTTTTTTTTTAACTTTAATGTATTTATATTGAAGTAAAATTGTTTAAATTGGTTTTTATGATAAATTGTATACCGTTTTTTTTTGCAAAGGAGTTTATATGATGCATGCATTCTTCAGATCTTTGAATGAAAACATCGCTTTTATTGTGTGGCGCGACAATACCCCAACGGCGGTGGGGTTTGAACCTGGTACCTTGCGGATTTCAGTCCATACCTTATACCGTTGAGCTGGTGAGGCTCTTTTACCTGGACTGACGCTATAGTTAGGGTCACGGGGAGCCGTTGGATATCCTTATCATAAAATATACCTCTGTGAAAGTCAATGGAGGAAGCCTATGTCCAGCGGTAGACGTCATCGGGCTGAAGGAAGGAAGGATTCGCATATTAAAAGCCGTCTCTAGCTGAGGCGCCTCCTGGGACCCGACGCCCGGAGCGGTCGCTCCGTTGGCCGTATGATAGGGCCTGCCCTGCCTCCATATATCACAGGAAACAGTGAGTATCATAGATAATAATGTGCACAAAAAAAAGCAATTTCGAATATGTAAAATACGTTATGGGTGCTTTTTCAAAGTCTTGCATTAGAGATGAGTTAACCAGCGGTATCTATCTTTGATTATGACGTGTATGTAATCAAAGCCGTTTATCTGTCTTAAAGGTTGAAGCGCAAGAAGCACTTTAAATTTTATCGTGAAGTTTGTCGGAAGCAAAAGTCAAACAACTTTAAATTTCCCGTCAGTTCGACTATTTATGTATGTGGTTGGAAATTGGGAAATATGTTACGAAGCTTCGTTTGTTGTTTCAAATTATAACATTTTGTAAGACTTAGATAACTGTTCTATTCCATGGTTATAATTTTCCGGAATAGTGGCAGATTTTAAAATGTTTGTGGACTCTAAAGAACTTATGAATAAGAATTCAAAATTATTTGAATTTTAATGTAATGTTAAATTTCCTTGCTTTCTTTTATTCTGAACTAAACATTCTATGTTTTTATTATTTATTATAGATTTTACCTTCTCCTTCTTAGCCGTTATCTCGGTCTAGACCGGGATAACGCCACATCCTCTGCAATCCGAACCCTGGTTCCAGAACCAGGCATTATCTATTTTAGTTTCAATAATTCGTACTCATGGAAATGATTATTTTCAAAGTTTTAATTTAATTTAAAATGATCAGTACAAGTTGTTGGGGACTGGCTGGTTTATTTTACTTTTTATAATTTTTCTTATTCTTTTTATATCTTTTGTTTGGAGGAAAGAAAAGATATAGGGGGACTTTCTCGTGATATAACGAATTATTAAAAAATTATTTTCGTACATTGCGTCTGATGAAATCACGATGCAATGTACTGCCCTTACTCCGCGGCTGGCTGTAATGTAACATGCGATAGGTTGACACATAATATTTGCTGTGGAAAAAAGGTTCCCCTTAAAAAACTATGTGTACAGATTTTAGTCAAAGCCTTTTAAAAATGTATAACGTAACCCCAAAATACAATCTGCACGTTCCGTTTATACTAAAAGTTTATTTCCTTTTTAACAGCATCAGACTTTAAAGCTAAGCCGGCCCGCCATATTGCTGTAATATAAAAATTTTCTCACAATTTTCCACGCAAGGCGAGTTTAAAACTTGCTCGTCTACATGCTAATCCCCTGAATATTTTGTTTGGCATATAAATGCATTGTAAGAATAATGAAATGACTTAGACATATAACTTAATTAACTTTACTTAAATATAACTTAACTTTTGTATAACTTCATTAACTTAACTTTACTATAAGTTGTCTTTTTTAAATCACGTGAATTTGATATGTATTTATTTGAAAAATGAAACATGACTTCCATTAATTGTAAATTCTAAATATAACATTTAATTGCCAAAAAGTTATCTAACGCAGCATAATAGGTGGAAAAAGAACTGATAGAGTTCGCAACAACACTCAGCGTACCTTTACTAGGGTAATGGATGTAGGGAAGTAGTCAGCAAAGCTAAAGTAGGAATGGGCTGGGCATGTGGATGGAATGGACCCGAGAAGGTGGTCAAATATCGCGACTTCCTGGATGCCCACCAATAGCCGCCGACGACCCGGCAGGCCGAGGAAGAGGTGGCGCGATGATTTGAATACCTTTCCTTCTGAAATGTAAACTCACCATTCTCAAATAACAGAGATATAAATTCCAAACCAACTGAAAACATTTTTACAGATTTATGAAAAATAGTGAAGTGGCGGCAATGCTGTCACATCAAGTGATGGTATTGTTGTCCCGTTTCGTTCGGTTTATGAGACTTCCCGGTAGTCTTAACTCGTCATTAATGGCCGGCAACGCATTTGCTTGCCTTCAGGTCGTGCAGATGTCCATTGTCTGCAGAGGACTCAAATCTCTTTGTAAAGCCAAAGAGTCTTTTGGAATAACTTTGGTGGCCAACGATTAGCTTCGTACAATACTTTAATAAAATCTACAATTGATTCTATGTTTGTTCCAGAACAAGAAAAAGTGCAGTGAAGTGATGTAAAGGCGAAGTGAGGTGGTGGTTATGGGTGGTAACGAAGCGTGGCGGCTTCGGTGGGTTCTCCTGCCGTAGCCGCGCCACACCTGCTTTGTAACTTGTGGTGGTTGAGTGACGGGAGCATTCAAAATGGCCGACGACAACACCATCATCGAAGGCACTGTCAAATTCCGCGATGGAAAAAAGGTAGGTTATGATGATGTCAGATGTTAAAAATCTTTATATCTTTTGTGCTTATGTTTACCAGAAATGGCGGGATGGTCGATATTCGGCTAATAATCTTTAGATTTGCGTAACATATGTTAATCTATGTATTTTAAGCCATGTTCATTTTTTTTATTCTTACTACAATGACTTTTGATAATTTCATCAATTGTCATTACAGTAAATGTGATGTATACTCTATATTTATTAACATACAAAGCTGAAGAGTTTGTTTGTCTGCTTGAACGCTCTAATCTCAGGAACTACAGGCCCGGTTTGACAAATCTTTTCACTATTAGATAGCCCATTTATCGAGGCAGGCTTCGCGCTAAAATTGAACCTTTTTTAAACAAAATTTACGCGGACAAAGTCGCGGGCGCAGCTAGTAATTAACAATATTCATAGTTATTTTGTCATAACTACGCTTAGACATCATCTTATAGTAAAACATCTACCAGTACATGAGTGTGTAAATCTTTTGGCATTGGTGTGCGTGTTATTTTAATCAACTCATAAAGAGCTGAACTTTCGATTATATATTTTTTTGCAGACCTTTGGCCCTTTAGATCCACAGTTGCAATCGGCTAATGACGTTACGATCGTTTTACGGATTTTAGTGTATATTAGTTCGAGCAGGTCTGCTTTTTTGCTGAGTCAGCTGGTAAACCAGTTGCCAGCTCGAGTGTCCCCGAATCAAGAGCTAAACAAGTTATTTCGATAACTCATATTAATTCAATTGCAAAATTCAATCCACGCTAACTAGTCAAGTTAACTTTTGCCTTTTCCTCGAGCTGTTGAAACAAGAGTGCACGTGTGGGGACGCTGTGAGTGACCATTACGACACGTGCTCAGAAAACTACGCTCCTGTCACGTGAATATATTCAGGTCAAAGTATTTTATAAGTTGTAAGGAATGGCGACATTGGAACTCAATCTAACACGTGCAATATGTGTATTGATGTATAGTCTAATGAAATGGCGGGATTTGTTTCATGAATAGTTTGAAAAAAAAATTAAGCAACTGCAAATTGGGCTTGCACACTGAGAGTTCCGTACTGCCATACAATATTTAATATAAAGTGTTTTTTTTAATGAATATTAATATTCCCGTTTCCCCTCCTCTTCTTTTTCCTAGCGTTATTCCTGTCTACAACCATGGTCTGCTTAGATTGCAGAGGATGTGGCTGTGGGGGAAGTTAAGATGATCGATTGCCATCTGACGTCATCCAGGTTCGTCGTCAGCAAGGGGCAAACGAGCAGCAGGTTTTCACCCAAGTGACTACCGACGCCCATGGACAACTGCAACACCGGAGGGACCGCAGATGCGGTATCGGCCTTTGAGAAATGAGTATGCTCTTTTCTTGGTTGGTTGGTTCTCCTAAACTAAAAAACAACCTCTAAAAATAATTTCATTATCCATATTACAAGTTTCAGCACTTACGCAATAAATATATTCCAATATATTTCCTAGAACAACAAAGGAAAATCATTTTTATGACAAATTCATAATAAAACTAATTTTTACTACTCCATTAATACCGCTTTGCTACATTGAAAGATAAAAAGTAAAAATAAAATTTTGAATCGCATCTTCCCCCAAGATCACACCGCTCATGCTCATTCTGACTAGACTATTATATTTACGTAATAAATTGCCAACTCGTAAACGCGCGCGAGTGATCGAGATTTTAGGTCAATGCCAACATACTAAGTGTTATCATTGATTCTACCGTGAGCCAACCTCAGTGACGTTACCTACTCGCTCAGTAGTTTTCTTTACTTTTAATGGTAACTAAAATTCAATTAGAGTAGCAAAAGAAGCCTTCACCCTGGAAGGTCTGGAAGGCCTCCATTCGTACTCCCATTAAGTCAAAGCCTCAAGGGACTGAACAGCATCGTCCAGTCAATCGCAGCATTCCTTATTTTACCCTTTTATTATGACGTACTGAATATGATATACTTAATAAACTGGGACTGACGTGAATCGTGTCGTACACAGTTCTAGGGACAGACCTAATGGCGGCGGGCCGGGGGCGGGACCTGTTGGACAGCATCGGGCCGGGTAGCCTGGGCTCGCCGCCACCCAACGTGCCGCCCGAGCTCACCTGCATCAGCGAGGAGGGCGGCCTCGACCTGGACCTGGACCTCGACATCCCCGAGCACCTGCTGGAGGAGCTGGACTGCGGCGGCGACTGCATTACCAGCTGCAATAAGGTACGCTAACCCTTTAATGCTCATTATATACATTTGAAGTAAAACTTCTTTACGCCCGCTTGACTTAATCAGTCGTTCCATCAACTGGCAATTTCGACTTTATCTACTTTGACTGACGTTGTCGTTTCAGTTACTCCCGGAGTGCCAGTGTTAGTTTATTTCTATTGTAACTGAGTACACTCTTCTCTTGTACTATTAATTTGATCAAATGGCTTAAATATCGTTACAGAAGTTAATGCATATAAAATTCACTCGTTGTCTCAGTTATAGAGGTAGCTATGACGATCAATCGAAAGAACGAATCCCAGATATAGAGTTTTGCTTCGTCCCACTAGCGCAAGTAATTCAGTGCCAAAGTGTTGGGACCTCAGCTTGAGTTCGAAATATGGAGGTTTTTCAATTATCCAGGACCCACTTAACGAAGTTTTACTAAAACCGTATATATAAGAAATATCTTAAAGTATGCCTAATATTCTTATTACTACTACAGCTAAGCACTTCTCAATTTGAGTTAGGAATGGCCCCGCGAGGTCGGGGTTTGAACCGAGGCCGAGTGCATTCAGGATTTCATTCGCCTATTCTTATCACAAATTATCCTGGTAGTGATCAAGTAATCTGAGAATCTGTTAACAATGAGTAATATCTTCTTTCAACACCAGAAATAACCCTCACCTCGTACAAGGAAATGTTTTATATGCTTCGATTTGAAGAATGAGTGTCACCTAGGTTAAAGACCACTATTTTAACTAAACGATTCAAGTCTAGATGCCATGTACTGTAGTTTCTTTAAAAAGTTCTGCAATATATATTTAATTAAATTTTTACAAGTAAAACAATACAAATTGCTGAAACATTGGTTTTAGTGAACGGGCAAGTATAGATTTGCATAATGCATACTGCACATGCAAACTGCAATATAACACTAGTACTGAGTTCAGGGAGTATGTGAAATTGCTTTCAAAAAGTTTAAATTAGATTGTATTAAAGCAAAGTCTAACTATGTGAAAAAGAAAATAAGAAATAATAGTAATGTAATGAAGACTACTTAGAAAATAATTAATGAAGACACGGGAAAGTCTCCCCATCATCATAATAATATTGAACTTAATGTAGGGGAGAAATCCATAAAATCAGACTAAGAGGTAGCTACTGTCCTTGAGTCTTTCTTTACTTATATTCGTGTTTGCACTACAGTATCTTTGAACTCATCACCTAGTACTGCAATAATGCGGCTGAATATAATAATATCTTCAAATTCATTTACAGCCTCTGACGTTATTATATACGTCATAAATAATGAGAAAACAAAGGATTTATGGGGAATAATATCTGTTCATATTGTAAACAATTTAATTAATATAATTGCATCTGACCTAGCATTCATATTTAACAATTGTATAGACAGTAGTGTGTTTTCCTTATCTCATGAAACTCAGTAAAATAATTCCGTTATTTAAATCGGGCAGTACTACTGACCCCACCAAATTTAAACCTATTTCTCTACTACTAACATTTAGTAAAATCTTTGAAAAACTTACCCATTTTGAGAAAAATAACTTATTACATGTAAAACAGTTTGGTTCTACACGGGGTCACTCAACTATCGATGCAGGTGTTGAGCTTATACAATATATATTTGAAGCCTGGGAGGAGTCGCAGGACGTTATCGAGATATTTTGTGGATTGTCCAATACTTTTGATTGTGTTCAATACGAAACATTGGTCAGGAAACTTAGCCACCACGGAAATAATGGTCTGGCCCTGGACTTGATGACTTCCTATTTGAACAGCAGAATCCAGAGGGTAGACGTTAAAAGTAAGTTATCTAATGGGTCTGTTGTTGAAATGGGTGTCCCCATGGATCAATATTAGGATCCTTTCTGTTCCTCATCTATATTAATGACTTGCCTTACATTGCTAAGGATAATCACGATATAGTTCTGTTTGCCGAAGACACTTCTCTTTGCAGAGTTTCGTGCAGTAAACTGTCGCTAAAGTAATACAATGGTTTGAAACTAATAATTTATTACTTAATAGCAAAAACTAAATGCGTAAGATTTACACTACCTAATGTTAAACATGGGAGAGACCATTATAAGACTTAATAACGAGGAACTGGAACTGGTAGATTCGAGATAGTCTGTTTTGGAATAACGTTAGATGCTAAGCTTCAACGGGAGGATCATATAAGCAATTTATCGAATAGACTTAGTTCTACTGCATACTCAATGAAAAAAAATCGCCAATTGACTAATATTGCAACTGCTGGGTTGGTGTACTTTAGTTACTTTCACAGCATTATGTCATAGGGTATTTTACTATGGCGTAATGCTGCTGATATTGATATTATATTTGTTCTACAGATAAGGGCCGTTCGTTGAATATATAACATGAGTCCTAGAGAGTCACTAAAAATTTATGAACTTTAAAATAATGATTGTACACTATCAATATGTTATCAAAAATCTTATTAATGTATATAAAACTTAAATAAATTTAAGAAAGTGGGTGATTTTACTAGCAGAAATCTTTAAAATGAAGAACAACTGGAATAGAACTCTACTAGGCTCTGTAAAATAAACTCCACATTTAAGTGTAACCATACACGTTTCTATAACAAGCTCTCCTATGACATTCGGGAGATGTCTTTCGATAAATTTAAACCTTTCATAAAACGTAAACACTTTCAGAAATCCTTTTATAATGAAAAGGATCAATGCTTGGAAATAAACTGTTCTGATCTAATCTGAATTATTGTGGAAATGGTGATATCAAAAAATTACCCAACTCAGTCTGTTGCGGGCTCTTCTCAGTACAGGACGCGAGCGACCCTTGTAAACTTAGCCTTTAAGTTGTAAATTTTATCACCAAATTATTAAATGGTTAAATATAAATTATATTATACATATGACGATCATAAGAGCTTATAAAAAAGTCTATATGAATAAACGATTTTGACTATGAATATATGTTACTCGTGACTCGGTTTCGCAAGTTTAATTAATGCAGCGTTTGCTCCTCTCTTCTACGGTTTCTCTGCGTAATTGATGCTTCTATCGCCAGGTGGAGAACTACCTGATGCTCAGCGAGTACGAGAACAACTTGATAGCGGAGCTGCCGACGCTGAACGAGCGGCGCGGACGGCGCTGGTCCATCGTGGTGGGCAACAGCTCGCCCCCGGCGGGCGCCGGCAGCCCGCCCCACGCCCACGCCCACGCCCAGCCCGACCCCCGCTGGAAGACCAAGTGCCACAACAGCGGCCGCCTCATCACCGTCATCAACGAGGCGTCCCTCTAAACCCCTCACCCGCGCGGCGCGCCATCAGACAATAAATAGAGACTAATCCGTTTCGTGTCCCGATGACCTATTTAACCTCATAATTTATTCGTCGTGTGTGTATAATAGCCTCGTTTGTGTATTGTTCCCTATTATTTATTAAATTATTATACGACAGGTGCGACTTTTATTTCATTCGACGCCGTCGTCAACAATTTTACCCCTCCATCGCACGAGACTTAAAAACGCTATGCGTGGCCTACTCTGAGATATGGGCACGACGTATATATACGCTACCGTTATTTGAACGCTTTCTTAACGCAGATTAAAAAGCTCTCATGGAAATAGAGGCTTTTTGTGGCCCATTGCTACTCTAAATTTGAAATATAAAATAAGTGAATTAAAGAAAGTAAACTAACTCAAATAGTGAGAACGAAAACTAATTCACCAGAGCGCCGCGACGTAACGTCATGCACGAGCACAATGTGTCTTTAACCGTCATTCGGAGTACAGGACACGCCAGCGCGGGTAGGGCTTTAGAGCATTTCATGACAGCGTGTACAGTAGTTCAAAAGACCTTCCAAAAGTCGATTGTCCAGGACTCGTAAATTATTGTTGCATTACGTGTGCCGTAACGAGGCTGAGCCAAGATTCGGACGTCGCTCGAACCGTTCGTCCGGTCGCTCCACCGACGGCATGAACGCTTCATACGGATTCAAATAAAACAAAATTTACAAGAGGGTAATTAAATATATTGACATCTCGTAATCGATAATAGTAATTCGTATAACTAGCGAGTACAGTACTGCACAAAAATAGTTTCGGACGCGGGCGCCTACAGCCGCTGCGGGGCGACGATGTCCTCCAGGAACTGCGCGAAGCAGCGCATGGCCTGCAGCAGCGCCGCCAGCAGGATGGACAGCGACAGCGACACCAGCTTCTGGCTCTCCGACACCGCCACCTCGCGCGCCCGTAAAGACTTGAAATTTTTCATATTGATAAAACATGCTGAAAACTCATTAGGAAAATTATTTTGAACGAAATCGGAAAACAACTTTTGAAGTTATTTAACAAATACGTTTTACAAGCGTATCAGATACGGAACCCTTCTATATAAGCGTGTACTTACACGCTCTTGGCCATTTTTATTTTTTTTATCTTTTTATGATAACTTTGTTGTTATAGACGTCAGTCAGGTTACAATGTCCACAAAAAGTAAAATGTTAATATTTTTAATCACCCAGTGGCATGGAGACGGCCGAGTGATTCACATACCAACGTGAAGAATTAGCGTCACTTTTAACACACCGAAACGACCTTGATCACGTAAACTAAATCGAAAATAACTTCGGACCACCGTAAACTAACACAACGGGACTAATAGATGGATAATTAAGACCAGTAAAAGTTAGATATCTGCCACCATATGGTTTCATGCGTAACAGATACCCACTGAAAGGTATTAATTTTAATACCGCCTCAGCGTAGCGATCAATAATATGGAAAATTACCATCTCACTGACAATATAGCTGATGATCAAAGTTCGTTCATGTGGTTTAACATATATGTATTTTCTCAACTTCAGCACATCAATAAGTGTCTATTAAATCGTATGAAAGTACTATTTATTTTTTGCTTTTTGTTTTTAGTTCCTCGCCTTTTTGTTTTTCAAGGCGGTTTTCTTATTATTTAAAAATAATTTATAATATCATTAATCACTTCATTAAGTATTATTACAATGCATAATTTGTTACTATATATATGTTTTTATCGAATTATAAGCGGAAAAAGTCGTAAATGACAACGTTTTTTTAGATTTCCCAAAAATCTGTTTTTTTAGTTAGGTCAGTTTATGACTAAGCTAGCGAATTATTATAACAGACCGTTTGTAATGCTTAAGATTTTTATATACATGACAAGGGGATATCGAGCAAACGGTTCTCCCAAGTGATTAGTGACGACCCTAGACAACTACACTACTAGGAATCTCATTAAGACAGAGTAAGTACCTCATAAAGAGATAAAGAAAAAAGTCAACATAGCAAAAGGTAAACTAAAGACAAAGGATATTTTATGATATTAGGGCATGATAGTAACTAATTTAAATCGAGCTAAGGCCCAGGGCTGGCCTTATCATAAGGCTAGCGGAGCGGCCGCTCCAGGCCCCGAGCCCTAGGGGGCGTCTGAGCTAGGGGCGACTCTTAATATGTGATTCTTTTTTTAAATATTTGGTTAAAAAATATAAACAGGGCAAGTAAGGGGGTGCCATAAATGGATCTCGCTCCATCCTAAAATTGACCTCGAGCCGGCACTGCTAAGTACGTGCATATGAGTATAAAGATTTTTCAATTTTCCTTACAATTAAATAACTGTCCTTAAAAATGTCTATGTTATTTCTGTATTCTATTAACGTCAGGTTTAAGTACAGTGAATTTATTTCTCTTTAATTAGCTAATGTCCACAGACGCAGATTGCGTTTAGTACATACTCTCTTCAATTAGAGAGTTGTTCCGCACAGACTCCATTACTGTCAGGGTTCCTGGTTCTAAATACTCTTAGTTGAGTTCATTAACCTTTTTTTAATAATTTTGTCCTTTATTTAATAAGCTTACTTACTGTGGTGTGTGTACTTACTTAAAATACGTACAAATAAGCTGTACAAGCATCACGCTAATGAGATTGGCATTTTGTATTTCGCTCGAAATATTATTCCAATAAACAGAGAAATTTGGAGCATTTCGACGTTCATTTTAACATTATAGACACATATATATATGGATTTGTATCTTAAAACAAAAAAAATGACCGCAAAGCATTTAAGTCATTAAAACAAAAACGATAAGCGAATACCGGCCGCGAATGTCGACTGTGGTTTATGTTGTACTGAAAAACATTATAAGAGTAAAATTGTTTTAAAGTTAATAAAAAAAATAGTTCAATTTATTCCGTATGACCGCCTATTTCATTTGCTAGGAATAAACTGGCTATAGACAATCATTCGTGCTACCAGATAGTGGGAGGGTTCGATACTAAACCAGATCAAATGAGGAAATATATCGCATGCTTAGTGGTAAAATGACTCAAACGAGTAGATTTTTGGGAAATCGGAAAAAACATTTCGTCATTTACGACTTATTCCGCTTGTAATTCGTTCAAAAAGGACATTATAGGAACAAATTATGTATTTTAATTATTGTTACTGAAGTGATTAATAATATAGAAATTTTATTTTAATGATATTTTATTATTTGTTTGTTTTTTTTAAACAAAAACTATTTAAGTTAAAAAGAAACAAAAATAGCTGTATCTCAGCGTTGGATGGATATTTCGGAATAATTCTGGAAGATAGAGGACATCGATGCTGCCTGTATCATTAACTCACTTTAGACCTAAAACGTAAGTCAGTATACTATTAAGCATGCGATATATCGATGCCTCCCACGTAAATTGTTGTAACCCCGAATTGCCAGCTTTACAGTAGAGCGTTGCATACAACTAAATTGTAATATAACAGACTATTTTTAATATATATTGTATACAATAATGTAATAGTCATTATTGAATACACAATTGTATACACAAATGTTAAATATAATAACGATATTGTTTCAATTTACATATTTGTTACGCTCTACTGTGAAGTTGGGAAATAAGGGTTACAACAATTTACGCGGGAAATATCGATATGTATATACAAGGTAAAATTGAAATTTGATGTTATCTCTTTCCTGATTAATTTCTGAGGTTCCGGCCCAACTATGCTGGTCGATTGTAAAATCGATATTATGCATGACAATACAACACTAAACCTAATAGTACGATATTATAACCGTAACTCACAAAAAAAAAATAGAAACTATATTTTGAAGCACCGCATGTATTACCTCAAACCGGTTTTATATCAACCGTATCTTGTTTGCCACCTTAGTTATACAAAAAAAAAAAATTAGAAATGCTGTTCCTCAACATGCTAGTCATAATATTCTGAACATGACTAATTTGTGCTACTAATCTACTGTTAAAACAGGCTGCCCTTACGATATCGAAATCAGATGTTTACTTACTACAAACTACCTGCGTGCAACATTTCATCTTTGTACGTCCTGCGGTTTTGAAGATTTCTTGTACGGTGACTTTTCACTTTTATATACACATATCGATACCTCTCATGTAAGTTGTTGTAAGTTCACATTCCCAGCTTTACAGTAAAGCGTAACAACCAACTAAATTGTAACGTAATAGTCACTTTTTAATACATTATTGTATACTATAATGTAATCGTCTTGATTGAATATATAATTGTATACGCAAAAGTGTTATATAATGAGGTCTTTTATTTCAAGTTACATTTTTGTATTGCTCTGCTGTGATTCTAGGAATTTGGAATACGCCTCGCAACAGTTGTTCGTCGGAAGGTCTATATATAGTAATCGTAAGTAGAAATTTCGCTAGCGTGAGTTGGTTTGTATAAAGATTGTCAGTGTTTGTATTGCGGTCGTCGTCATCCGTACAGCGCCATCTAGTTTGCTTTGATGTAACCTTTTTCCACTCGACATCATTGCCATCTCGTTATGTAGCGGCAGCTACAACATCATAAACAAGTTACAACAAGTATGAAACAGTAGAGAAAAATTATCTTTGTAAGCTAGAGAGCTAATAATAATAAACTAAAAATTCAGTTCCTCCCCTATAACAAGAAAACGGCTGTAGGACTATTCTTGTACAACGCGCTTCTACGGCCCCGAATGCTCATAATATAATCTATATTAATATATAAAGCTGAAGGGTTTGTTTGTTTGCTTGAACACGCTAATCTCAGAAACTACTGGTCCGATTTGAAAAGTTCTTTCAGTGTTACATAGCCCATTTATCGGGGAAGACTATAGGCTATATAATGTCATAACGCTAAAATAGAACCATTTCTTTAAACTAATTTTACGCCGTTGAAGTCGCGGGCACAGCTAGTATGATATTTGTAGAATAACATTAATGCGTTATAAAAGCACCAGGTTATAGGGGGGATTACAGACATTATTAATGTAGAAGAAATCACCACAATCTCACGACTAATATCACTCAGTGACATGAATCAAAGCCACTATTTTATGTGCCTTCCGAAACACGCAGGGGATCGGATATTTAACAAGAGTTAAAATGGGTCACCCATCTATAACCCAGCCGCGGTAAGAACTGCTTAACTTAGCGATCGTCTTAGAATGCTACTGATTACACTACAACCTCCTCAAAAGGTCTAAGATAGTGAAGATATTGAGTGCATAATTTGTAAGCGCATAGTAGCTATTGTGGTTCCTTACCATCAAGCTAGCTAAATGTTTGTTTGCCATCTTCCTTACATAAAAAGCCCAGTTGCGTGATATTAATTTTGAATTATTGTCATATACGACAAAAATATAACAGAGCTATCAATTCTCACAAAATACAATATGACATATACAGATAAATAAAAAGTAAAAAGTATGTCTTATAAAAGGGGAACAAAGTAGGTAAGAAAGAGACGACGATACAACAAAAAATGGCGTGGAAAAGAGAGAGAAAAAAGAATTTTTCTCACCTCATTTAATACGAGACCCGCACCGATCGTGCTTCGCGACGAAAATACATTAAGTGAAACCGTCTGTCACACCGTAATTGACCTTTTTTTGCCGATACATAAATATTTCTAAAATGGCCAAGGGTACGTTTTTGGTCACGTTCAAAATGTAGTTCCACCATTTCGGGAACTTTCACAAGCGTTTTACTACGTTGGTACAGTTAATAATATTGCGATTCCAATACACAACGGTGTGAGTGTCGGTCGAGTTTTAATGTAAGATTATTTGAGAAGCCTTAGAGATTTGAATTTGTGAGACTTATCCCATGAGCCCCTTAAATCACGCATTGTTATGAGCATAACGCAGCTATTTAAGGATTGGTACAAATTTAACTAGGTTGAACATTTCCAATATTTTATGGTTACGCATCGGTGTAAGTGTCGGTCGAGTTTTAATGTAAGATCGCTGAGAAGCTTGAGTGATTTAAATTCTTAAGACGGATCCCATCAGCCCCGTAGTTTATGCGATATGATGAAATTTTAAAGACTCAACGACGTGTGATAAATATTTATTATTTCTAGAATCAAGATTTGCTAATTTTTTCTATACGAGTTAAATTTATTATCCTTCCATCCTACTTACTGCTTTTTGTTGCAATGTGAATGAAATAGTAGATGGTTGTACAGCGATATTAGTAGGATAGCCGACAAAATGAATCGGTAGCCTTAATCCTCGGAATAACATTGTGTCTAATCTTTAGATAAGATCGTGAAAATCACAAACTTTCTCTTTAATAATGAATAATAATTGAGCCTAATATCATTGTTGCTAATATAGTTAGCTTATTTTTAAAGCTTGTGTTAATAGTAGGCACATTGATAGCCTGATGACGACTTTAATACAAAGAAAGGTTGAATTTTTCGAGCACTTGCAGAGAGGATACCTCTATGAGTTCCCTAAGTTGATCCTGGAAGGAAAAATTCCCAGAAAACGTGCTTTTGGTAGAAAGCGGAAGATGTGTTTCAAGGTTATAAGGGAATGGACTGGACTCAACTATTATCAATTAAAGAAAATGCTGTGGATTGTAGAAATTTTCACCAGCTGACCGCCAAACATCAGTTTGAAGAAGGTACCTGACGATGATGGTGGTGATAATGATGATTATGATGTTGACGATGGTGATGGTAATGATGGTGTGGATAATAATAATGGTGACATTGATGGTGATGGTGGTGGTAATGATAATGGTGGTGGTAATGATGATGATGGTGAGCGTGATGTTGATGATGGTTAGGATAATTATGTTGTTGTTGTTGCCTAGTGAGCTCGGAGTTTGAATCTCCGTTCACATCTTAATTTGTCAGTCTAATGTTAAGCTTCATTATCGTTATGATTACTGTAATCTTCTTATTGATTAAGAAATATATATTTCGAAATTTGCTACCAAATATTTTCTATAACAGTAGTCGTATCAATTGAGATACCTAAATGAGCATTTATATTTCCATAATTTGCGTCGGATTTCGGCAGTCGCTGTTTTTAATATATGTGTGATTTAAAGCGTTGCTTTGCCTTACAGTGTGATTCGTAGCGGTGCATTGCTTTTCAGTGCGATTCGAAACGGTGCGTTGCCGTTCAGTGTAATTTAAAGCGGTGCTTTGCCTTTGAGTGTTATTTATAGCGGTGCGTTGCCTTGGAGTATGATTCAAAGCGGTGCTTTGCTTTGCCTTACAGTGTGATTCGAAGCGGTGCGTTGCCTTTCTGTGTAATTTAAAGCGGTGCTTTGCCTTTCTGTGTGATTTAAAGCAGTGCGTTGCCTTGGAGTATGATTTAAAGCGGTGCATTGCTTTGTAGTATGATTTAAAAATGGTGCGATGCCTTGCAGTAGCATTCAAAGCGGTGAGTAGTCTGGAAGTATGATTTATAGCGGTGAATTGTTCTGCAGTGTGCTGTGTAGTGCGAAGCAGTGCAGTGCAATAAGACATAATTCGGGTGTGTTATGATGCAGGCTGTGGAATGTTTATAACAATGATGTGTCGTTATGTAAGCCCAGCTTCACAATTCAAATGAACGCCTATTTTAAGTGTATTTCGTAGTTAACTGGAAAACAATTGTCGATAAAGCTGTTATCAAGGGTTGATTTGAGTGTCACACACTTTTAAAATAGCTATCAAATAGTGAATGTTTTATTCACTATTTAGTAACAACGAACCATTTAAAACATTGTATTAAAAGCGAGAGAATTAAATTACATTGCCTAAATTTGCCTAAGCCTCAATAGCTCAACGGTATAAGGTATGGACCCAAATCGGCAAGGTACCCGGTTCAAACCCCACCGCAGTTGGGGTATAGACTCACCCACTCCTAATACAAGCTTCTAATTTAAGTTTAGTTGGAGGGAAAAAGGGAATATTAGACATACCTAAAAAGTATTCCTAATATTCTTTAAAAAAGAAAAATTGAAGCCCCTGTAGCTTATCGGTAGAAAGAATGGCTTGAAACCCGTAAAGTACCCGGTTCAAATCCCGACCTCGCTGGTATATTGTCGCACGATAGATGGGTGACCCATTCTAGCACTGGTTTATATTTGATATCCGACCTCTTCCGTGTTTCGGAAGGCACGTAAAATAGTGGGACTCGATTAATGTCATTCTGTGATATTAGTTCTAAGGTTGTAGAGATCGTGGGGGTTCCGAGGATGACGTCAGATGGCAATCGGTCATCTTAAGTCGCCCCACAGCTTCATCCTCTACAATATAAGCGGAACCTGGTACTAGACCGAGATAACCCTAAGATTCTTCTTAGAAGAAGATAAATATACTGTAATATTTGTCACTTTTTTCTTTGTCTTGAATTGCACTTTTTCAATGCTCATATCTGTCAGACCTAAACGTAAATACATCTTTATTTATTGTCAATATAGGTCGTCTAACAGATGAGTCATTTTGCAGCACAAACGAATTTGTGAACATCTGCCACGTTAAATAATACCTTCACGGCAAGATGGCGTGCCGTGATAAATTGCACGTTCATAAAATAATCTCGCGTGTCACCCTAAAATATACAAATAGTAGTCTAAGGGTAAAACTATTTCACTTGGCTTTTATTTATCTATCACTTTTTCTTCCTTATGCAGTATTTCACTCAAATTTTGTTTTACTATAAGTTGATCTTCAAATTTCCCAGGCCCGTTCGCGCAGTGGGCCTTGCCTTCCGCTCCTTGTTTTATCTATGTGTATGTATTTATTTATTTCTACAAAAAATATTTGTTTATAACAGGCGTCTGTTACCTATAACACAGGCATTAAGTTGCCTACCTTAGGAACAGACGTCCGTGTGTCATATGGTCCTGTATATATTTATTTAGCTATTTATTTATTATCTTTAAATGACTTTTATGTTTCTTTAAGCAAGAGAGTTGTACCACAAGTACGATATATATGTTTATTTATGTAAATTTTTGCTATGTATTAAATAGTTGTTATTTGACCTTTCATCCACCAAACCTCTGTTTTGTTCTAAAGTAACGTGACATTGTCAGAATAAATTATGCCCGGTAGTTGTAGTTCACCGACCTCCTCCGTGTTTCGGAAAGCACGTAAAACAGTGGGACCCGATTAATGTCACTTTGTGATATTAGTCGTAAGCTTGTAGAGACCGTGGGGGTTCCGAGGATGACGTCAGATAGCGAACGGTCATCTTAACACGCCCCTCAGCCACATCTTCTGCAATCTAAGCGGACCCTGGTATTTAATCGGGATAACACTAGGAAGAAGAAGAAGTTTTAAATAACAAGAATACATACTTGCTACTATTTCTTTTAAAACTATACTGTATAACAATTTAGCAAAAACGTTACATTAGTTATATAGTTGGATAAAAATATTAGAATTCTTGTGTTTCAATACAGGGTAGGCGTTTTTCATATATAGTCAGTGGCTTCCTTAATAGCGTATAGATTAAAAATTAAAGCTTTTTATTCATGCCGCCGATATTACATTCTACTGTAATTATTTAAATATTACTTTTATTACACACAAGGGAATCCTGCATTTTTCAATTTAATGAAGGTAGAGTAGACAAACATACGGCCCGCTCCGATGGTAATCAGCTATCGTGGATCTTACACAGCTTAATAGTTCCCCTGTTTGTGATGTTGTCTATTTTATATAACTACAGGGCGCTGATAGCTCGAAATTCGGCCAGAAATCTTTAGAGTTGCGCACTATACGACTATTTAAAGCTATGTACATTTTTTTACAAAGTACAGTCGACCAAGAAATTGCCTTATCATTTTGGATGACAGTTCCTAGTTAAAGAAAATTTTGCTAAGGGTTATTGTCAGAAATTAGCACAACGTATTAGCAAGCAAAAATGAGCCTTATAAATAATTGACCTACAAACGACTTTCGATCTTAGCACGGCAAAACAATTTCTTGGTCGAATACACAAATTTTTAACCGACTTCAAAAAAGGAGGAGGTTATCAATTCGGCCCGTATGTTGCCATCGGTGCCATCTACATCAATTTAGCGGAGAACCTATTTGGCTTGGTACCGACTTCAACACATAAGTAAGTGTCTACTAAATTCTAACCTTTTTGGTTATTTTTCGTCTAAACCCAAAGAACCTTTCTGTATTTGTATTAATCTAAATATGTACACCCATGATAAAATTTATCGCTTTGGCAATATCTGTATAAAGCAAATTGTTTAACCTTGAAACCTACTACTTTTCGCGTACTCTAAGGAGTGCTAATATTCTCTATTCCTCGCTCTCCAAATAGATGTACAGTCGAACTAATTTTGCAACTTAGTCAAAGGCGTATAACCCAAAATTTTAAAAGCCTCCCACCAGTGGCCGCCGTAGACCAGGTAGGCCGAGAAGGAGATGGAACGACGGCTTACGCCTTAGCGGGAAAGAAGTGGATTGGTTTAGCTCTGAATAGAGGAGAATGATTCAAGAGAGGGGAGATTTTTACCGAGCAGTGAGACATTACAGGCTAATAAATATGTATATATATAACAAGGAGCAAGAGGGCAAGCGGTTCTCCTAAGTGACTACCGACACCGTCCGGAATAAATCTACCGTGTTATAGGGGGGATTACAGTACACGCGTGGTGTTACCTAAACTCAAAAATATGCCTTTGTTTTGTTTCCTCTACAACTCTATGGACCTAGCAGCTTCTCAGTCAATATAAGAATGCATAAAACTTCGTCACTGTCCTTATACCTACTCCTGGTCATAAGGGTTTGGCAATACCTTGGGTCGTCCCTCTGCAAATGCGCAATGAAAACACACAAAGAATTCCAGTCTCGAAAACCAAATAACTCACCTGATCTTTCTTCGTCCTTGTCGTCATCAAATATGTTAAAAGTGTTAGTTTGTTCCTTCTTCGGATCCGTATCCTCGACAAAGGTAACTGTGTGCTGGTTCTGAAGACCAGGTTCGGCGACACTCTGTTCTGTTGCATTCTCTTCTACCTATAAATGTTATAAATATAATCTTTATATATTTTTACTTCTGTATCCTGCAATTTCGTTTGTACAAATTCAGTGATTTCATAAAATTTTGAGAGATTTTTGGGCAGTATCCTAATTATTTTTTTACAATAAGAATAAAAAAATACTTCACCCATACACGACTCGCTCATAAATATATGCAATTGTCATGTCATGGCGAGCGGAAATTCTCGTCTTCTATCTACTAATATATACGAAACGAACAAATCTATTGGTAAAAACCGCATGATAATCCTTTCCTTTGTTTTGAGTTTATCGCGAACATACACAGACGCGGCGGAGGACTTTGTTTTATAATATGTTAGGATAAGGATTGTAGAGACTGTCTCAAAATTATTTATATGCGATAAAATGTGCCAAAATGGCACTTATAGGTTAACGGTTATAACGATAAAAAAGTTAATTTCCTGAAATTTTATAAGTTGCAACTTTATGTAATTGATAGTACCTGTCGTTGGCGTTGATACCAATATAATAAAAATCCTTAAATGCCTAACCCATTATCCATTAAACATACACAAGTAGTTTTCAAAGAAGTATTAAATTAAAATCTGGGATAAAATTTCATTCAACTCTTGGTATCTTATAATGGAACTTGGCAAATATAATGCTGCTTATTAGATGTTACATAAAAACGGTGGCACTATTAAGCGCCAAAAGAAGTGATAACGAATCGTCAGAGGTGTCGGTTCCGGTAACAGAGTCGCGGTAAGAAATAAGAAATGGAGTAAAATGATATAATGGTAGATGGAAAGTAAAAATAGTATGCGGATACTACTGCCACGGACAATATTAGGGGAGTGCCAATAGCAGCTGTGTTAGTCCGCGGCCAGAACCGGAGATAAATGGCGACTATGAGCGTGGTCATTGAGATTGCTTAGTGGAACGCAGCCATTGTGAACTATGGAGACAAAATCAGCCGAATTGGAACTGTGAGGTTATCGTATATATTAAGAACTTAGATGGAATAAAAACGTTTAGTATGTACTTTATGTAGGTGCTTTTAAGTATATAGATAATTGGCAAATATGTTACGATAATAAATCGTGTTATAGCGTGAACATGTTCTTTAACTATTATCTGTGTATATTGCTTTACAAGCTCAACAAGACGTAGCTTAATATCTATAGTGTAGACTTCACATTAAACTGAATATAACACACTACCCAACTCTATATGACAGTGGATATTGTAAATATGTCAAATGTCATTTTTTCTGTCAGCATTCAGCCACATCGCTGTAAATAAAATAAAATATTACCGAGGAACATGATTATTATGATTATCAGTACGATTCTTTTGAATAACAGAGAATGAATCCTAAGAGTCCGGAGGCTAGAAGCCGTGACGATAAGCCATTTGAAGGACTGAGAATTTCTAATACCCGCGTACTTGACAGTTTAACTAATCGCAGTGTGTGTGTACGTTGTGGCAAATCTCGCATGTATTTCTGCTACACTTGTTTAATACCAGTGTCACAGCTAGAAGGACAAATCCCTTTATGCACTGTAAGGTAACATACAATTTTTGTCATAATTGTTGGTTATTAGAATTTCTTATGATTTTTATTATATTTTCAGTTGCCAGTGAATGTCGACATCATTAAACATAGACGAGAAATCGATGGTAAAAGTACTGCAGCCCACGCGGCAATATTGGCTCCTAATAATGTTAAGATTTATACATACCCCAATATTCCTCAATATGTTGATGATGGACGAACTGTACTGTTATATCCAGGAATCAAAGCATGCACAGTTAAAGAATTATTTATTGGCAAGTATGACTCTCAAGCATACACTGAAAAACTTTTGGCAGAGCTACCCTCTGGATATAATATTCGTACCTTAATGACTAAGTTAAAGGATTATAATGATGACAGTAAGGATATGATTTATCATGTAAAAAAACTACCTATAGATCGCCTTATTTTAATTGATAGTACTTGGAATCAGAGCAGAGGAATATTTGCTGATGAAAGATTAAGAATGATACCTAAAATTGTCTTACAAAAAAGAATATCTCAATTTTGGAGACATCAGAAGGGTAGTCCTAGATGGTATCTTTCTACAATAGAAGCGTTGCATCAAGTATTATTAGAAGTACATATTGCTGCATGGGGAAGAAGTGAACACTACATATCTGAACTTACAGCTAAAAGTCCAATTCATATTCAAGGAAACCATGAATGGTGTGTGCCATACAATGGACAATATGATAATCTTCTATTTTTTTTTAAGTTTTTGTATGAAAAGTTGCACACACTTTACAAACATGAAGATTTGTTAGCCTATAAGAGGCCAATGGAAATATAAAACGTCCAGTGGATATTTTAATATACAGAGCAATGATTAATTTTAAAACTTGTTTTATTTCTGTTTATTTAGAATACCTTAGATCTTAGCTATTCTATGATCATTTTGCAATAGTACCCTGAATACTTTTTAGTAAATTTCAGTTTAAAAGTAGAGAAAAAAAATTTTGTCACATTAGTAGTTACTGACATTAGCTAACATACAAATGGTTAAGAATACAGGCAATTTTTTCTTATGTTTCTTTACTTTCCTTTTTAATAAACTTCAAAAAAAGGAGGTGGTTCTCAATTTAACTGTATGTTTTTTTTTGTGTGTAAGTTATGTGATTACTGTGCCATTTATGAACCACCTTTATTAATTCTTTTTTGTTTGGTAAACCATACTTCAGAGGTATTCCCATACAAGTTTTATCAAAACAATTTTAGTGATTTTTGAAAAATCAACAAAATTCTAAAAGTTTATATACATATAAATTGTTATATCATCGTTCTCATACAATTACTGAGTAGACACCTACTGATATGTTGAAGTTGGTACCATCTGTATCAAACTCAGCAGGGAACCTTTTTGGCTTGGTACTAAGTAATCACATGACAATACTATTAATTTTTTGCTTTTAGTTCCTTGATGTTTTTGGAAGGCGATTTTCTTCTTATTTAAAAATAAATTATAATGTTTTTCGGTTCAGAAAGTGTACCAGACGTTCCTGGAGACTGGTGGCTACCTTCGTGGGCATGGCTCCGATAGACATCGGTGCACCTCGATGAGAGACAACCGATTTCTCGTGACGACGTCATTGATAAATCGGTTCTCTAATGCTGTTGAGTTGCGACAGCAGCTCCAGGCAGCTCACAGAACAACCGTGAGCACCTCTACGGTTAGAAGAAGATAGCTGCTGGTAGAGCTGCTACTGGTCCCAAATTGACCGCAGAGCATTGGCATGCCCGCTTACAGTTTGCTCGCGAACATGTCAATTGGAGCCTTAACCAGTGGAGAGCTGTTCTTTTCTCAGATGACGCACGTGTATGTCTTTACTGCACGACACGACAGACGCAGAAGTTAACCCTTGGACGTTGGACGTTGGACGTTAATGTACCTAATGTGTGTTCCGATGCCCAAATGAACGAGACCCGAATGTTAAGTAAAGGTTTATGGATCCTAAATTGTTACTCTTCGCTCCATTTTATTCAAACGACTCGGACGAGTATAAAGGATAAGAAAATTACACGCAATCCTATGTTAAGGACTTGGAACATTTGTTCGGTTTATAAACGCAAGCTTAGCTATTAAATAGTAAAATTTGCACCAAAATCTTACTACTATTATAAACGCGAAAGTTTATATTTGTCACTATGACGTTTCGTTTTGCGAGCGAAACGTGCGTTCAAGCATGATAGAAAACTTGCAGTGCTATTGTGGCGGTGTCAGTTCGGATTTTTATTATTCTTATTTTATTGTATAAATATAAAGAATAATTTAAATAATGTTTTTTGTATATATTACAAGGAGCAAACGAGCAGGCTGTTCAAATAAGTGGTCACTTATTTGATCCGCTACCCATGGATATCTCACAACCAGAAGGCGGCACATGCATTGCCGACTTTAAAGAAAGGTTTAGACCACCGGGCACCCTCACAAACTGAACGAAACGCGACAACAATACCATCACTTGACGTGACAGCATCCCCGCCAATTCACACCGAACTTATGTAAGCAAGAGGTACTAGTACGGACGCGTCGGCCCAATTCAAAGGCAAGCGTACCGCTACCTCTAATTTAATTTCTTTCATACTTAACAATAACGGCTGATAGTATCTTTTGTGAGAAGGCACACCAAGGTGGAAGGTTTCTTATTCTATTATTAAGGAAGAATGAAAGGTGGGAGCGTAGGTCGCTCGAGCTCAACCACCGCAAAGGAAGATCTTCGTTTACGGGCTAGTTGGAGTTACCCGGGGCGGCCGCGCCTAGCCGACAGTTGTTCGTCGGAAGGTCCATATATAGTAATAGTAAGTAGAACTTTCGCTAGCGTGAGTTAGTTTGTATGGAGATTTTCAGTGTTTGTACTGCGGTCGCCGTCATCCGTACAGCGCCATCTAGTTTGCATTTGTTTCCTGTATGATTTCCATTATCGTTTGTACGACTTCGTCCTCTCTGTATTAAAAGCGTCTTCGATATTCTATCCCATTAAGCCCACATAAGCGGCATTATGGAGAGCCGGCAGACCGTAAAAGGGTCGCACTTGGTTCTAGTTAGAGATGCTTAATTGAATACTTTGATTAAGACTCGTGCGATCACGTTTGTGTGTACACTAGCATCGTTAATATGTACTAGGTTTTTCCCGCGACTTCGCCCGGGTTAAATTAATCTTGCACAAGCCCTTAGACCTTTTTAATCGGGCCCTACGGAAATCTTTTCATAGTAAATGCCTACTGACTACTGCCTTGCAAAATTTCATCTTTGTACGTCCCACGGTTTTTGAGATATCGTGATAGACCTTTTGCTTTTATAGATACTAGAGGAGCCGGCAGACGCTGTTCTGTTCGAACGTTGGTTTACTTGTTTCTTACTACATTCTGTTAACCTATAATATTATCCCCGATCTTGTTTCCTTTCCCTTTCCCGTTCCATAATGGTTCATTATTGGCTGGCCCGTTGGCGCAGTGGACAGTGACCCTGCCTACTGCTCCGGGGGTCGTGGGTTCGATTCCCACCTCGATACGATTGAATATGTTGGATGTTTGATAGCTTACCTACCTATACTTTATTTTAATATCTGGGGACGACATTACAGAAAACGAAAAGTTTTGCTCCTGATGATGGGGTTTCCAGAACTCTTTAGAGAGAGGGGATTTGCGACTAAACAAATTATAAAGGATTTGTTGTGTATGTAATATTATCAGCAAATACTCGCTATTTAAACAAGTTAAACAAATTTTATCTATAAGTGATTGATCAGCACTTTACTTACAGTTTATGTAAAGGGTCCTTTGTCATCGACGGCTTCTAAGAAACATTAATTTCATATCTTAATACTGAATTAATGGAATGAAGTGCTCTTTGAAAAGTCAGTTAACAAGTGTACGGGTGAGATAGCATGAAGAAAATGACGTCTCCTTTATAACATTCCGAGACAACTTCTCTTATAAGTCGAAGCAATTAAAAAGTTCCCACTTGCGCTATTGATTGAGCAATACCATCTATAAATGTAAGAGACGACTATATAAATAATTATGTTACGAATACACGTAATGGTTATCCAGTGAATACATCTTTTTTTAGTAGGCTTCCATAACATATCAAGTACTATGTCCTATTAGTGTCCATACAGAAAATTAGTCTTGTATTGCAGATAAGAGTATGATTTTTGTTAACTGGATATTATCCATATAATTTTTGCATTTTTTATACATAAAGGATCTTCATGTGACATTTAAATTATATATACGTTTACTTAAAGTATCACTATATACTAGTAATCCAAAAGTATTGTAGCTTGACACGGTTTGAATACTTATTTAGTTTCGTAATAATTGGCTGGTTACCGAAATCATCGGTGACACAGACTACTTTAGTATCTTCTTCTTCTTTTTAGCGTTGTCCCGGTAGATTCTTCTTCTTCTTCTACGCGGGCTTTTTTTCCTCACTTAGTCGGAATAGGGCGACCATTGTTCATGAGGGGGGACTGAAATCCGCAATGAACCCGGTTCAAACCCGCCGTTGAGATATTGTCGCACGGTATTTTGTCAGCAGTCCCCGTGACTGCTTTGTTTTTTTTTAAATAGAATATTAAGTTTTTTTTTTAATTTCCGTTTCCCCTCCTACTAAGCCTAAATTAAAAGCTTGTGTTAACCGGAGCCAGACATCGTTCAAAGTGTTTGTACGTTTATGTCCTTGAAGTCCACAAAGTACTACAGAACTTTGTACAGTTACACAAAGTCCCCAGCCACACTAAATTATCACTGATATGATCATTCAAATAAAGCTATATCTCCGGCATTAGGAGTGGGTGCGATAATACCAAAGCGGCTTCGGGATTTGAACCTGTTACCTTGCGGATTTCAGTCATCACCACCATTGAGCTATCTACGCTCAATATTAATATGTATAATAGCCAGCTAATACATTTTTTAATAACTCATTGTTACCCGCAACTTCTTCCGCGTAAAATTAGGTGAAATTTTTTGTGTGATGATATATAGCCTATAGCCTTCCTCGATACATGGGCTAACACTAAAATAATTTTTCAAATAGCACCAGTAGTACCTGAGATTAGCGCATTCAAGAAAACAAACAAACCCTTCAGCTTTATAAATTAGTATAACATATAAGATGAATATGAACATAGCTGCGAAGACCAGGTAGGCTGACTATGGGATGGCGCCACGACTTGGACGCCTTTACGGGAACGGAGTGGATTGGGATGGCTCAGGATGGAGGAGAGTGGTCTAGGAGGGGGAGCCTGTTGCCCTGCAGTGGGACATTACAGGCTAATAAAACAAAACTATTGTTTCAGGTATCTATAATGGCTGCTCTACCATACCTGGTGTGCATAGCCGCAGATTTCTTAATTGCCTATATCGGAGACACTCTGGGAAGGAAAATAGCTCTTATAAGTCTGTCTATGTCACTTGCTGTAAGTCAAGTTTGTTTTTTTTTTACACCGATGAAAGAAAGTAACAATTCCTCTGTGGAATCAATTACCAGCGTCTGTATTTCCGAACGGATACGACTTAGGGACCTTCAAGAAAAGAGCTATATTCTTTGTATTAGCCATTATAGTCTTGGTATTAGCCATTTGACCAATTACCACAAACCGTGACACTGGCCGAATGTTTTATGAAATAATAATTTTAGATAGCACGTCATTCATACACATAAGTTTGTTTGAAGTATTTTGAAGTACCGAACAATTCAGAACTTTTTAATATTTTTAAATAATCTTTGGACTTTTCATTTCTTTCTTTTCTTTTAAACCTTCCCGGAAATAAGGGGAATGAAATAAAACAAACAGAATTTAAAACTATATAGCGGTTTCTGAGTTTTAGCGGGACTAACGAACAGCTATTGATTTTTATATGTATATACATTATTTCTAATATAATAAGTGATCTGCTTGGCATTACATTTCGTAGAAACGAAATTTCGTCTATCAAAGTATTTTGAATGTCGCCTAATAAAAAAGTCCCCGAAATACTAATTCAAGTTTAGAGTTGGTTCTATGTCTAGATACCAGTAGAGGTCTAGAACCAAGACCTGTTTGATGTCATTTTTAGCGTCCATATTTATTATAACTGTCAACTACTTTATATAGCACTAGTTGTGCCCGCAACTTCACCCGCGTAAAATTGGGTAAAGAAATGGATTCAATTTTAGCGTGATAATATATAGCCTTCCTCGATAAACAGGCTTTCTAACATTAAAAGAATTTTTCAAATCAGACCACTATATCCTGAGATTAGCGCTTTCAAGCAAACAAACTCTTCAACTTTATATATTAGTATGGATTATTTGATAATTCGATTATAGTAATGTAGATACACGTTTCTTCTTTGGAAAATGCTATTTTAAGCAACTCAACCGACACTGAACTCCTTTATGAGAAACAGTCTCTGAGGGTCTGGAAATCACCGGCCAATTTCGTAATACCCACTAAGAACCAGTACACGCTCCTCGCCAGAGTGGGGCGCCACAGGTACACTTATCACAAACCATGACGTCACGTCGATAGGTTCATTTTGGCCTACGTCCCCTTTTGCTTAACAGCCGCCGTTTTGATATATTACCTGTGAATATTTGTTGGAGTTATATTGAGTTGCGTTATGCGCCGATGTTACCAACTGGGTTGCGCTCGAAGCAGCTATCAGAGCGCTCTCCTGTGAACGAGCGGTAAAATTGATTCTTGGAAACAGTCAGATCCACTACACATTTGGACTATAGTTTAGAAAAAATAATCTAAACAATAGTGTCGACCAAATACAGTTGGTGTTCATTTTTAAAGGAAACATACAAAGTAATTACTTTGTCATACTTTTTTTTCAAATGATAAAAAGGAAAATATTGCTTCCAAGATCCTTGATCAATACAAGAGACTTGATTTCTGTAATATTGAAACCTCTGTCAACTATCCGGAACAAAATTTTTTAGGATTTCTTTTAGTGGAAACTAACCTATTGACCATTAAAAAACGAATTTTGGACAAGACAAAAAAGACTTACGGAGAGTCTGGCTAGTTGTGATCCAACAACGTCTTGTCCTTGGGCATAGTCAACAGTTATGAAGCGAAGCTCTTCGGCAGCACGTCGCAACGCTTCTTGCTTCTCGCGGTCCTGCACAACATATAAATATAATAAATTTTTCCTTTCTTCCTTAGTAATGTATAGTCGACCAAGAAAGTGCTTTAACACTTTGGATAACAGCTCCTAGTTAAAGGAAATTTTGCTAAAGGTTATTGTTAGAAATTAACGTAATGCAAACATAAGCCTTTTAATTAATTGACGTGCAAACGACATTCAACATTAGCGTGGCAAGCAAATTTCTTGATCAACCATAAGTTAATGTGTCCTCGACTCTGTGTTAGGTTATATGCTACCTAGTTTTCTGTTCCCTTTTATAAAACTAAATACAATAGTTATATGTTTATTAATCGAGTATCATAATTATACTAAAAGGTGTCTAGATTTTGATATATTTTTTGTCAAATTTCCTGTTTTAAAAAATGTGTTATTTTTGATTTCATTTTATGTTGTTAAGTTTTTTTCTACACTTGGAAACTTCGCTGATTTGTGCTTTTGAACGGATTTTTTCGATAGCGCCAAATTAAGGTAGTATAGGGGCAAATATAATTATGCGGGCGAAGTCGCTTCAAGTTGCTCGAAACACTAGACTTGAAAGAAAAAATAGGTGCTTTTTAAGCACGGTAGTTACTTATTCTTAAATAGCTGTGACTTGTGACTTCGTACGCGTAAAATTAGGTGAAAATAATAGGCTATATATCATCTTTTAGCGTGATGATATATAGCCTACAGCCTTCCCTGATAAATGGGCTATATAACACTAAAAAAATTTTTCAAATCTGACCAGTAGTTCCTGACATTAGCGCGTTCTAGTAAACAAACAAAGAATAATCTTCGAAATGTTTTGTTTATCGCTTGACGAATGATATCCGATTTTAATGGTATAATATAGGCCAGGGGTGGCCAACCGGTCGATCGCGACTATTATCGGGGTCGATCGTGGTATGGGGAAAATTAAATATCGATGGCTCCTACGTAATAAGAAATTTTTGTCATTATAACTAAAATGAACTACTGAACATTACACAATTAATAGAACTCCAATTAATAGAGAAGAAAGTTTATTTGGAAAACGTATAAAAAGTGAGATGATGAGAATGAGGCCTACGATACTTTACGTAGGAGCTATCGATATTGAGAACAGACTACGCAACGTAATCACCAAATGTTGCGCGCATCATCTTTTATCACTTTTCCAAGGCCGTTCCGTCACATACTATAACAATAAATAAAAAAATGTACTAAATTATGTACTAAACTTTGCCGTTTCATTGAAAATTTGAAGAATAATGTAAACAGTAGAACTTGGGCCTTACCAAGTTGGCCACCCCTGATATAGGCCATAAGATCTCATCATGATACATTTATCCCAGTCCCAAAAATATCAAATATTCTTATAAAACTGTAAAATCACTGGATCACTTTAAAGTTACAATGTCAGTTAATAGGATTTTCAAAAAAATGAATTACGTTCCAATTTCTCAGGCCAATGAATAAATGTGAAAGCTAAAACCAATATAATGTCATCGATTAACTGGAATTCACTGTTTTTAATCTAATTCAAGAATTACCCTAGCGATCAATGCAAATGCCAACCACTGTTTAAGCCACGACCACCTGTAACTAAGCTATAGGATCTATAAATCCTTATTGGTAGAGTAAGTTTTTTTATTCTCAAGGGTACTATTTGAATTGATTAATGTGATTTTCATATGACTTCAAATGTATTATTAGCCTACTAGCTGTTTTCCCCGACTTCGTCCGCGGAAAATTAAACTTCCGAGAGCCCTTAGACCTCCTTAATTTGTCTCTATCGAAAAACCGTCTGCGAGCCCTCTGGTGTTGCTGTTGTCCATGGGCGCCGGTAGTCACTTAAGTGAACCGCCAGCCCGTTTGCCCCTTGTATTAGAAAAAAACCCGTTCTTAGCGGATGTCTTCTAAATATGAACTACCTTCCTGTCAAATTTTATTATTGCATGTCCCGCGGTTTTCGATATTTTGAGTTAGATAACCTTCTGCTTTTATATTGTGCTTGATGAAGTAATAACAGTCTTTTGCTATTTCCTTTAAGGGATTTAAACGCCTCTGCTTTCATCCAATCAGGTGGAATAAAACGAGAATTGTTTCTAATAGTGGCTATAAAGGTGGTATAGTCATTAATTTGTCCAAGAAAACAAACATGGCCGTCACGGTATAGGCAATTAGTCAATCAACGAGATTGTTCTAAAAAGCTTTAATAAAGCTTTCGTTCCGGTGATGATTTTAAGCTATAACGTAGCTATAAAAATTTGGTACATTGGGTACAGCTATAATTCACGTCATTTGTAGTAGGTTTAAGAATAATATTTTCGGTTTCATCCGGAGTAACATAGTGGAAAACAACTGGTTGGGCCTGTGATACCCCAATAACGGATGAGGAGGGCACCGTTGGGTTTTGCTGGGTTTTACTGGGTATTCTGGATCCCACCAGTGACTCCCACTGGATATTTATCTTCAACCGGAGTACTTTTTTATCCACACCAATATGCTTCGATAAACAGACTTGAAGCGGGAATCGAGCCCAGGACCCCCGGAGCGGAAGACAAGGTCACTGCCCACTGCGCCAACGGGCCATTCCAGAAGACTAGTGCTTACCAGCGACTTCGTCCGCGTAAAGTAAGATAAAAAAATACATTCAATTTTAGCGTGACGATATAATTATAGCCTATAACCTTCTTCCATAAATGGGCTATCTAATATTGAGAGAATTTTTTAAAGCGGACCAGTAGTTCCTATGATTAGCGCGTTAAAGCAAACAATCAAACAAACTCTTCAGTTGTATATTTTAGTATAGATATAGATTTTCTAGGTATGTTAAAAATATACTTTTATTAGTCAATTTTAATACTAAAATATCCTGAAAAACAGTCGCAATGATTAAAAAAATTTATGACTTTTTCTATAATCTGTACAAATAAATAAAATGCAAGTGTTTTCTTATAGCGCTAGTTTATAAAAGTAAGTTACTCTGAATTAGTGCCCGACAGAAACTGGTGTTTCAGCCGAAACCGAACTTTCGGCTTTGCTCTCTGTTTCGGCTAAAACCGAAACTTATTAAAAATTATTTAAAATTACGATTATTTCGTATCATGTTTTTAATCAATACTTAGGCAAACCCCGCGTGACGCTAAGAAGGACTCGCTATAGGCCTGGCACGAACATTTTCATTTCATTTCAACTTAGGATAAAAATGTTCGTGCAAGGCCCACTGGAGAAAAAGTCATAATAGCTCAGTGAATTCAGGCTTCGAACTTTGCAGATTTCCTTGCGTTCTTCTACATTTAATCTCTACTACCGAAGCATAAACTACGTAACCCCTAAGCATACAAAACACTACCCACCCCAATTAAGGTATAATCACAGTGTAGCGACCCACCCCGACAATCACGGTGTAAAGGCCCTCCCACACCGCCTATGTTAATCACAGAGCTAATTTGCGACGACAAATCTAACAGTAACACGTTCGGGACCAAATTGGCTGTTTTCACACGCCTTCTAACCGCATGTTAATTTTAAATTGTCGCGTTTCGTTCCATTTGTGAGAGTTCCCGGTGACCCAAGCCCCTCCCTAAAGGCCTGCAACGTATCTGCGAGCCTTGTGAAGGCGCAGATGTCCATGGGTGTCGGTAGTCACTTAGGTGTTTGGCGTGCCAATTTGCCCAATTATATAAAAAATAGAAACCTCGAGGCTGGCAAGGATACCGCAAAGAAGTTGTGCGAGGCAAGAATGTATCAATGACTTACTTATGAGCGTACAGCAGGCCTGGCGTAAGATAGACATCTCGGAATGCAGTTAATACGAGTATACATAAATTAAGCCGTCGGTCTGTGAAGTCTTAACCCTTTACCGAATCCATGTACACTAAATAGCGTATAACATTATCACACGGAGATATAGAGTACTGTGCAAATAATGTTTAATGTCTAGAATAGATAATACAATATAACAACCATTTAGGAATATGCGTTTTACAATTATAATAAACATGATTATGATATTTTTACCCCTTTTGTTTGTTAAGGTATATATTTTTATTAATGTAGAAGGCGATTGTGTTGCTAACGTAAAGGTTTAAACAAAAAAAAGATTGCATTTCACTGTCACGTAGAAGGTTCAATTCTTGACTTTTGTTTTCGGTCACTTCCATTTTAAGGCTCCTAGTCTACCTATTTAGAACAGTGCGTTTTGTCATCGCAAGTGCCTGGTCCTTCTGATTTTGGAGGCTTTGGAAGCCAGATGCAGGCTTAGAAGGGAGAGAGTACCTTTGGGAAGCTCATCTGTACCATCCACTTCCCCTGGGTACAATATGCCTTGGCCAATCTGGAAGTCACTCAATAGATTTAGAATACAAGTTGGCTGGAGTAAAGAAAACATGTCCAGGTAGAGGTTCACAGATACACCCTCAGTCTCACTGGAGCTTTTTTACTGCGCGTTAAAAAAGCGTTCTTCTTTTCGTGTCAATGGCAAAACTATATTTTGGATGTAAGGGCCTATATGTTCAAAGCCCAAAAAGTAGCGACATCGATTGCTCGACCCTATGTTATGTTAGAGAAAGACTGGTACCCTGACATGCGGGTCCAATTCAGCTGCAGGCATGGCGCTATCTCTAATTAAAATGGCATGAAAACGTTTAAAAAATACTGGCTCAGAATCTAATATAAGCAAGACTTTATCTGGATTATATTTCATCTAACGCATACATATAAACAAAATACATAAACAACAGAATCTCGCCGCAGAGCGGTCTGTTTAAATGACGTTCGTTTTTCTCACATCCGCTCTGTATTCAAATTTGACAATGACAAATCCCCGGTCATTTCCGCTGCGGTTCGGATGTTCATATCATTTGTATTCATTCGAGTTTTATTCTTTGTATCTAGGAATCAGCGAGAAGATGCTTGCCAGACAGAGTAGGGGTGTGAATTAAACATGGTGACACTGATGAGTGATGACTACGCAATAATACTTTATAGAATTAAGAAATACTCCCTTTTAGAAACTGTTCCCTTTTTGATCTTAGAACAAATTTTGTAGGGTCTTTCAGAATATTTATCTTTAAAAAAAAAAACATTTAGATCCTCGTGTCCTGTTTTATGACAGTCTTTCATTAAATTCTGCAAGCTAAATTAGGCCCTTGTGGACATCTTTATAGGACTCTTTGGTGTACTTATCTTTTATGAGATGGCAATACATAATTCACTCAACTCTTTTGCCTCTAAACTATCCAAACTGAAGCTGCCAACACCTCCCATAAAGATTTCTTGATTATTCCATTGTTAAAAACAAGTAGAAGTTAGTCTACATAAGCACGTGATAAAGAATCGTAAGAATGGCAGAACAGCCTCTTACACAGTGGACTGATGATTTGGTGCGGGTTGCAAGAAGCCATTGAATAAAAGTAGCGCCATACCGCCACTCGTGGAAGTTAATGGAGGAGGCCTATGATCAACAGTGGACTCACCCAGGGTGACAGATGAGTCCCTATTTATTAGGAGATCCTGATAATTTTATTCCTGCAAATCCTTTAGTAACTCCAATTCACATTCAACCTGAAACTAAAAGATATAAGTATGCAAACTAAAAGAGACACGTATCCCTGAAAGGATCACACGAAACTAAAATGAACAAGTGAAACTACCACTGGCCACACCACATGATCATTCAAATGAAGCTATGTCTGGCTCCGGTATTATATGTAATGTATGATGTCATTTGCTCATCAAGTCAAATTACTGTCTGTTAATTGAGGCCTAGAAGACAGACACGCTTATTTTACTGTATATGTCATATAAAATGTCTGCCGTTGCAGGAAATGGACAGTTGCATCTTGTTGAGTAAAGTCTTACATCATTTATGGCAAGAGCTATTTTGCAATAGGGTTTGACAAATAGTCTTTGTCTGCCTGGGGAATAAAAGAAATTAAAAGGGCAATAGGCCAATGCAGTCTAACTTTCAGCTAATAAGGAAAAGCAACTCTTAAACTTAATATATAACTTTATAGCACAAAGTTAAAACCACAAAATACGGATTTAAAGCCAACTGCGTGTTCTTTACCAGTTGACCTTTGGGCGGGTCACGGTGAAAGTTTATACGGATGCGCAGGGACATAAAAATACAGGCAAAATTGAGACATTACTTACAAGAGTTAAAGTTCAAGTGACAAGGATTTTATATATTTGCCAAAATATGGTCAATATATTAAAAAGTAGATGTGCTGTTTGCCCTATCGGCAGCGCCACTGGGATAATAAACTCGAAACGAAAAAGTGGCTTCATCGGAGGTGCACATTTTTGAGGCCTTAGCCGTCATTCGCACGAGAGCTTTTTTAACAATCCAAAGAATTAGCCAGCCATTCACGCGTGATGCCGTGACCAAGGGATAAGAGATATGCATACCCTGGGTTCCGTACATGATTCAAGATTTTACAACAAACCGCAATGTAAATAAAACTTAAAAGTAAGTAACATTGATAGCGCGGCGCGGGTCGTTGACTTCTTTTGTGCGTCAACATTTTGTTGACGATTGCTTCCCAATGTTCACGATACATTGCGCGCTCAAGAATGGGATGAGGATTTCAGGCTCAAGTACATCTTATTGGTAACATGATAACTTGGTATGCGGGCACACTGTCAGTATTGTCTTATGGCGCCTTGCTTGCCATATATGCAATGCGACAAAGGAGAGCCTTCTACGACCTTCCCCCACATGCTGAGGACAAGTTTTATGATGCCGGATGGACCTTATTTTTCGGCTACTGGTTGCATTATTTACCTTATTTCTTTGTAGATAGAACTCTGTTCCTTCATCATTACCTTCCAGCTTACATCTTTAAAATACTCCTTCTAGCTTACGTCATTGACCATTTCTACTACCTCCTCTGTGTTCATGACAAAAAAAAATCATTTACTCACATTTTCATACTATGTATCACAATATGGTTAGCGTACGTAATTATTACATTCAAAAAGTTCACAGTTCTTAACTATGGTACAACGGATCTGACAGAATCTGATCTTTTAAATCTAAGATGGAAGGACACTTGGGATTTTATTTTACATAAAAGAAATTGAGTCGATCTTTGGCTTAATCTGATGCCATTTTGCACTATGGAGTCATCAATAAATAACGTCACACGGTAAAGGGGGGGGTAGGATATCGCCAAAATATGATATAGGCAGCGTTACGACCGCGATTATTGAGGTCGCGGCGTAAACGTCACTAATGACGTCATTGGTCACGCTCACACATCGCTCTCGACGCCTCGTATCCAAGAAGTGAGCCGTCTTGGGCGATGTCAAATTGACAATCCTAAAATTTAAAACAATAAAGATGGCGGCAGTGAAAATTACTCTTTTCGATGTGGAATGACACATTTTAGTAGAACTTAATGTTTCTTCAGATAACGCAGAACGTGCCGCTAGATGTAAATACAATTCTGTAAAATTGTATAACATTGTCTATGGATGATCCCTATGGAGAAGAATAAAGTACTTGCATTTTTTATTAATACTCAGTCCTTTACAATTTATACATAAACTTTTAGTAGAACGTAATTTGTTTGAAAGTTAAAGCATGTGTGAAAATTTATTATCTCGCAGATGAGGTTGCGGCTGAAGAGAAAGCTGCAGCGGAATCGAACCTCCTTCACCAACGACCAAATAGACAGCCTTGAGAAAGGTATCATAATAAACTCAATTAATTTCGTAATAAACTTGATGATGACGATGGTAATGGTGAAGATGAAGATTTGATTGATGATGATGATGCAGATTATGATGATGACCTTCATCATTATTGTCTACAAGGCGTAAACTCAATTAGTTTAATAGGTACCTAATAAACATAACGACGTATCATCACAGATAGTGGTGATGATGACGATTTAGTTTATGATGACGATGTAGAATATGATGATAACAGTCATCATAATCATCTAACAGGCATGAACTCAATTAATTTGATTGCTAATAAACGTGACGACAATGATGATTGTGATGATGGTGAAGATTTAGTTGATGATCTTGATGACGACTTCGTAGATTACGACGATCACAATAATCATAATCATCTAAAAGGCATGAACTCAATTAATTAGATAAGTAATAAACATGACGACAATGATGATGAAGATTTAGTTGATGATTTTGATGACGACTTCGTAGATTACGATGATCACAATCATCACTATCATCTACAAGGCATTGGTTTGGCAGGCGAGGTAGAAGTTGCTGCTATCATCAGCGGGCTTAGCAAACTTTTCTTTGACATCTGATTTAAATTTTATTTTTGATATATTTTTATAAATCTAAAAGTGTGTAATTGTTAACTTTTATGTTAGGTTATTCTGTAAAATTATTAAAGTTTCTCTTTTATTTATTTTTATCAAAATATTATTTTTGCATACTATTATTAATTTAGTCGGACGATTTACAAATACTCTCTAACATTTATGCGAAATACCCTTACCTGCGAAATACCCTTGATGAAACCTAAGTTAAAATTTTATTTTTTCATTAAAAAAAATTTCCTTTCTCTCTTAAAATTTTATCAAAATCAGCCGTTTCGAAGTCACATCGATTTTTAATATTAGCCGAGAGCGTTCCAAGAGGTATATCACAAAAACAAATAAAAACAGAAACATAAATTACAGTGACAAAATAATTAATTATGCTAAATAATCAAGTTTGTGGACCATAGGTTAGGACAGGCAAAATACACATGTCGACGAGTTTACGTTTTAGAGATACAGGAAGATTACCCTCCATGTAATCTCTCATGTTCCAGAAGCTCTTCCAGGCATTGTCAATTCGTTTGTCGATTTCCTTTGACTGCCTGTTTTGAAACGAGACTATCTAACCGAGATACGTGTACTCGTCCACACAGTGTATAAGCTGCCCATCGACCTCAACCCTATGTTTCATGCCAATAAACATTATTTGAGTTCTGCTTCTTTTCATCGAGAGTCCTGCCTCAAGGCTAGCCGTCTAGGTCTTAGAGCATTAACTGAAGCTCAGAAGCAGTGGATGCGAAAAGAATGATGTCGTCAGCAAAGCGAAGGTTCGTCAGCCTCTTTCTATTTAAATTAAGCCCGCGTGTCTGCCATGCGTTATCTAGTTTTAAAAAGACTTCCAGTAAAACAGCAGTTAAAAGCTTAGGTGAGAGAGGATCGCCTTGCTTTACGCCACGATTGATTGGGAATATGGGACCTGAAATCTGGAGTTTAATGTTAGCAGTACTTTTATTGTAATTGTATTGGGAGTATTTTAATGTATGATGGGTTGATGTTTTGATTTTCGAGGGCTGTCCAAATAGCGTTTTGGTAAACACTGTCTAATGCCTTTGTATAATCTACATCTGTGATGTGTAATGGCATTTGGTTAACGGTATGTAGGTGGTCGGTGGTTGAATATTGAGAGCGAAATCCGAGCGAAAAAGGGAAATTTTCAAGTTATGTTTATTTAATTTCTGTAAATCGTTGACTTAGACCACTTTTATAAGAAATTCGTCTCTAACACTAAATGAATTCCGCATAACATTGTAATTACAAATTACGGGTGCCGGATCCATCGCGTTGCAGAGGAAGGAACCATAACAGTGCCCGGGACTTGTGACCCAGGTGTATATTTAGGGAGTTTATAGTGCCGGTGCCAGACATATAGATTCATTTGAATGATCATTTCAATGATCATGTAGTGTGGCCGTGGACTTTGTGTAACTTCACAAAGTTTTTTAGTACTTTGTAGACTTCAAGGTCTAAAATGTACAAACACTTTAAGCTATGTCTGGCTCCGGTTAACTTATATTGCAATATAATTTAAAGTACGTTGAACCTGGTACTGACCTATCACTATTTTTTTCTATGGGAGCCGATTCCAGACATGAGCTACCTGGTTTACGGCACAAATATTAAGCTGACGCACCAAAATTTTTGATCAATTTCACCTAATTATGCGCCAACGAAGTCGTGGGCAGTAATTGCAAATTGAAGAAACGGTAATTATGCAGTGTGAGTCCCTTTCTCAAAAATGCATATTTTTGTTTTTTTTCTTCTGGAAGTTGTTGTTTACACTATAACGATTTAAATTCTATCTGGGGCGGCTGCTTTTTTTTTCGAAATATAAAAATTCAATAGGGCATGAAGCATTTCGACATTAATGTTAACATTATACACAAACATAGATATGCAGTTCTGTATTAAAACCAATAAAAAATGACCGCGAAAAGGCCAGGGCGATTGTAGCAATCGCCCGTCCGCTTCTAACTTATTAGCAACAGAGTTACGTTCCGCGCAGAATGTCAGCCTCACCCAACGGAATGTTACTCATTCGTAGTTATTCTATTTGTTATAATACAGCGATCGGGCAAAAACCGTTTTACAATCTGTCTAATTGCAAGTTTCTAGCAAAAACAGAAGGACTTTTTTATAAGCATGCGGAGCCCTTAGACCCCTTTAATGTGGCCCTGTCGCATAATCCGTTTTTAGAGGAGGCATTCTAACTAAAAATTACCTTCCTGCCAAATTTTGTCTTTGTACGTCAAGTGTTTTACGAGATTTCGTATTAGGTTACCCGGTTCGGCGCCAACACATTTGAGCTACAATTACTTAAATATCTTTTGATGTAGTGGTCCCATTTTGAAGAAATAAAAAATTGCTACAGCCCATCTTTAGATATAAGTTCTCGTAGAAATAAATATTATTTTAGAACAATGAAAACTTAAGATACATCTTTTAGTATATTCAAATACTTACTTACTTCCATCTTCACAGAATGGTCTCAACGCCATCCATTTGGCTTCAAAAGATGGCCACGTGGAAGTGGTCCGTGAACTCCTGCAGCGTGGAGCGGCCATCGATGCCGCCACGAAGAAGGGCAACACCGCCCTTCACATCGCGTCCCTCGCCGGACAAGAGGCAGTAGTCAAACTCCTTGTACAGAACGGTGCTCAAGTAAGTAAAAAAATGTAAAAGCAATCTTTTGGGTTTCGTGGTGAATAAGAAACCCTTATAGTTTCGCTCCGTCCGTCCGTCTATCTGCTCGGAAGTAAGTAATACAAGAATCGACTTATGTATTGGTGCAGAGTATGCAAGGGCGGTCTTATCGCTCATAGTGATCTCTTACAGACAACACAGGCAATATAGAATCGATGTGGTAAAGGAGGATATGAGAGCCAATGGACTCACAATACGGGATGCACAAGATCGGGCAAAGTGGAGGCGTAGGACCGTTAAAACGGAACCTGGTCATGTACCGGGACAACGCTAAGAAGAACATATAAATCATCAAATTGTACATAACAGGACCCTGCAGTTATACTAGAAATCATTATATTTGTGGATTAAAAAAGAACGATACGGAATGGTAAATCGAATGTTGAATTTAACATTAATCAATTGCATTACCATAACTTACACGAAAAAGCTATAAAAAGAAGTGAATGTAATAAAGCTGCGTTACTTATGATTGATGTTCCACCAGACCCGAAAACCAGGGTCAACGGCACGAGTGTTTGTAACATTAATAAAGGCCTGGTTCATTTTACTGCATCGGTGATTTGTTGAGTGCGGCAACGGTTTTAATCGTCCGAATGGCTTCAGAAGTTAAAGTATTCAACCTGTTGAAAGAAGTAAGTAATTATCAGTAATATTCGAAAGTATACAGCTTAAGCCCTATAAGCCTTCCTCGACAAATGGACTATCTAAAACTAAAAGAATTTTTCTAATTGGACCTGTAAATAAATCCTTACTTTTAAACAATAAATTTCTTGCTAATAGAACTCGACATACTATAAATAAAAATATTCATACAATTATTATAAATAGCCTTTAAAACCGACCAGTTAATAACAAAAGTAATTAATGTAAAAAAATTCCAACTTGGAAAAGTGCACGAAAAACTGAACTAATACTTTGTTTAAATCAGCGAATGAATTCAGTTTTAGTTTACTTTTTTATGGATGTGATGGCTGCCCCTAAAGTAACGCCTGATTCTATCAATATTTAGTTCAAGTTACTAAAAAGAAGCGCATAATCTCTATATATAATGAAAATATATATATATATTGATATTGATCAACCTTCTTGAAAAATATTTGAACGCGTCGGTTCAGAAGCCAATTCGTGAACGGAAGATTTTCAGTATAAATAAACTGAGAGAACGCAAAAAAAAAACCATCGTTGAATGTAGAGCCAATACACGCGGTATTCCATTATTCCATTTTTACCGGAAGACATATGGACACGAATTTAGACGGCTATAAATAATGCTGACTAATGTGATGATACACCTTCGTTTAGAAAGTGCTCTTTGAAAGGTGAACGGTCTGGTGAAGCCCATAGGCATGATCGATCGGTTAGAGTGTGGGCCGCGAGCATATTGGCAAATTCTCGCACTACATAAGCCACCCACTTGCCGATTGACGGTACGAAAACACAGCTGCTAGCCGTATTACATACCAACGCCTAAATATCTAATGTAAGCTTCATCACTGAGAACTTTCCTCGCGGCATCACTATTGAAAAACTCTCCAGGCGCTGCCAATAATCCGCACTAATAAACCCGCAATTGCACACAAATTATTTTTAACAACCAGATGTTAGTGTTGACACTCATTTTATTTGAAAAAATATAAATCACTTTACAGTAATGGAAATTAATAAATAAGTCAAACCATTACCGACATCATAAAAGAATGTACTAACGCAGAAACAGGAGTAGGTGCTGCTATAGCAGCAGGTAATCATGAACTAAAAGGAATTTGTGGAACCCTACAAAACCTCCACTCGTCGCTTGATAAATATTCGAGTACGACTATTTTTTATTGTGATAAAAATCACAGCCTCCGCAGTTTCAGCGGACCCTGGTACTAGGACGAGATAACGCTACATAGAAGAAATTATCGCTTCACGTAATAATATATAGATTTTGCCGGCTTCACGTTTCAACTTCATTAATTCATCTCAGAAAAATGTTCCCCATTAACGTAGTCACTAATGTAGGTGCGCTGTTGACGTTTTTCATTTGTTACAAGAACATTTTTTCTGACACCTCGCAGGTGTTATTATTAGCGGCTTGAAACTTTTTATTCTATCGATCAGTACTTCTACAAGCAAAAGAATAAAGCAAGCTAATCAATATTATAGCTTGTAATTGCTTGAAAAAAGGGACGCCCGTGGCGAAATGCTAACTTATATTATAGTATGTGCTAAGCAGGTGTTTACGTTTTTATTGGCCCTTTAAATATTGTCTAAATATTTGTAAACATGATATATCATCGGGTACTTTAATTAATGGGTATTACTTGGAGCAAGCAACCCGGTAGTCATTTTTTTAATATAACAAGGCGCAAACCTGCAGGGTGTTGACCTACGTGTCTACCGACGCTTATAGACAACTGCACTGACAAGAAAGCTCGCAGATGCGTTGCCGGTTTTCAAGTCATGTATGCTATTTACTTGTAAGTCGTATCAGTTCGAAAATAACGGAGAAGGCAAATTGTTCAAAAGTGCAAAGATGTTTTGCGAGACAAAAAATGTGCCACCTAGAATAACATTGATTTGTTTATGGCATCTTGCTTGGATCATCATATTTTCAGGTCTAGGGTTCTCAGTCACTTCGCCGCTTCGGGTATGAACGAGTGCAGCTCTTTTATACTGCCGGGGAAGAGACGAAGTCAGAATTCATTCTGCATGTCAGAAAGAGTCTGGAAAGCGATGCACATAGCGGCCCTGGATATCCTTAAATTAGTAGATCATTTTTTCTCTCATTTGGAAATACAACAAGGCAAATATTCTACTGCCTTTGTTATTAGATGAGAAACCTCATTATTGACACGAAACATATGAATCATTAGCTTTCTCCTGTCAATTAAAATGTAAGGCCTCTGTCCATTTCTACTCTGTGTAAATTCATTCATTACGTAACACCATTTGTAACATCAATGAATACTTTGTTTCAATGTGTCAGCGGCAAATTGAGAAGCAAACAGACAAATAATGTATGAGAAACGAGCTTGTCCTTACAAATGCTTAATGAACTCTCAAATGATGCCTGTAACTAATCAGTAACATTATATTCTACTACCTTTTAACCGGATGGTTGGCTCGGATTTGGTGTACCACATCGGTATAATATAAACATAAATATATAGGACTATATGACACACGAACCTCTGTTCATTAGGTTATCTACCTTTTAATTTTTTTTTTCTTTAGAAGTGTAATTTTTTATATAGAACAAGGGGCAAACGGGCAGGCGATTCACCTAAGTGACTACTTACGCCCATGGACATGCAACACCTGAGGGTTCGCAGATGCGTTGCCGGCCTTTGAGAAATGAGTCTTTTCTTGAAGCTCCCTAAGTTGTATCCGTTCCGTAGATTTGAACTCTTTGAACATAGAAAAAAATCTTTCTATTTTGAATTGGACCAAACTGGAAATAAATATATACAGGACTATATAACACACGGACGTCTGTTCCTATTGTAGACAATTTAATGTCTGTGTTATAGGTAACAGACGCCTGTTATACACAAATATTTTTTGGAGAAATATATAAATGCCTACATATAGATAATACACCCAGGCTTGATCACTAGGTAACTGTTGTAACTGTAGCTGCCACTACATAACGATATGGCAATGATGTTTAGTGGAAAAGGTTACACCAAAGCAAACTAGATGGCGCTGTACGGATGACGACGACCGCAGTACAAACACTGAAAATCCATGTATACACTTTATTATAGGATGGTGTCAAAGCGTAGTCATGATAACTGTAGTGTATACATGGAGGAGGGTAGTTATTCATAAGACTATAAATACAGAGACAATCGGTTATGCGGGGGAGTTCTATTACGATCGTTGATTAGATAACAACTATGTAAGTACATTGTGATCAGTGTGATTACGACGCGTACATACCAATTTGGTGAGTTATAATTACAGTAAATATTTAATAATATTTACGTAGTATCAGCGGATACTACAATAACCATCTCAAAAAACAATAAGTTTTGATAGAATCAAGCGTTACTTTGCGGAAATCCATGACATGCATGAAATAATTAACTACTTTGCTTAAATCCGCAATGAGTTCCACAACGCTAAGTAGTAGGTAAGAGAACATGAATAGACATTCCAACTTTATTTTTATATGTATGGATTCTTAGCAAGCTCAGCTTTATAATACTTAACGTGATAAAAAATGTAGTCTAACTAGACTTTTTTTAATACCTTTGAATTTGTTCAACCCTATCGTTTTGATAGTTCATTTAGTTTTAATTAGTGTTAATTTATAAGTACTCAGCATTCGAGTTAATCTGCACAAAACAGTTCACTACTGCCGCATTCTCGCTCTTAGTGTTATTTAGTGTTATTGGTGGTAATATCTCATAAACGTCTAATCGAAAAAGGAATTTTAAATTGATTGAAGCAATTTTATTGTTTTCCTTTGGTGAATTGGTTAAAAGAAGTGTGTGCGGAGTGGATAGCAAGAAGTAGGAAAGCTGAGCCATCACCATGTGGGACATATAGCAAAGAAAACGGAGACTGAGATGTTAATTGTTTTTTTTTATGTTACAAGGGGCAAACGAGCAGGAAGCAAAATGCCTGCTGACTCCCATGGACATCTGCACGACTAGGAGGGAAGCAGATGCGCTGCCGGCCTTAATGACGAATTTAGGCCACCGGGAAGTCTCACAAACCGAACGAAACGCGACAACAATACCATCACTTGACGTGACAGCTATAGCAGCATCTACTCCCGTTTCTGCGTTAGTTCATTCCTCTACTTTAGTAACAGCAGGAATTTATTTATTAATTCGATTTAATAATTTATTGATTGATATAATATTTAAAAAAAATCTTTTATTGTTATCTGGTTTTACTATATTTATAGCGGGTATTTGTGCTAATTATGAATTTGATTTAAGAAAAAATGTTGCTTTATCTATTTTACGTCCATACCGTTTTACGAAAATTGTGCGGAAGGAGTAAGAAATCAGCACACTTGTAGTTTATACAGAGGAGGGAATGCAAATGCTAAAATTTACGCATTAAACCCATTATAAATCCAGAAAATTGTTAAAATAAAACCTCACGCACACCAATGCCAAACGATTTACGCACACATGTATGAATTTTACTATAGGGTTGTGCCAGTTGGCGGCGGTAAAAATATTTATTGTCAGACATTACAATGTCGTTATAAAAAGAATTTATTTAGCATTTTGATGTATGGTTCAATTTCGCCTACCAGACGATCTCAAGTACTTATTCATTTAATGCAAGCAACACAATGATGATTTATATATTTCATTAAGGTCTAAGTATATTCTAAACATTAATTAATATTGTGGAGTTGCATGTTATGAAGTATAAATGAAATAAAATTATTCATTTGCAATGTGGTAAAGGATGTTACAATTATTATACTATTTCATGGCAAGCAACAGCATGTAAATTTTAACAAATGATTGTCATATAAGTCATCATGATGTCAAAAACAACTACATTTATTTAAAAAAAGGCCTTTCGTATACTGTCGTTAAGTATACTGAAAATATTATTCTGGTGCAGTTGCTTGCGTTCTTATACATAATAATCCTAGTGATGCCAATCCTTAGTCATTTAATTTGGCAACTTATTTTTTTTTAATTCAAAACCCTCTCGTCAATTGGCGTATTTAAAATTTCGGCGCCTTGGGTTATACTCAGCGCCCTGGGCCAATAGGGTTAACTACCCCATAGAAGAAGACAAAAGATATGCTCTATCAATTAGTTTAATGCAACATATTGCTATGGTATAAATCTTTCATTATTGAAAATAATAATATAGGTTTTCGGTAGTTCAATTAAATGTGCATGGTTTTAAGCAAAGCGAGACAAAATATGTTAGTTTCATGGCGAGATTCACAGGTCAGGTGCAAAGGCGTGTTAATTGTTTTATTTTCATTTGTACAAAAATATTGAAAATTTACAAACAGCAGACGATTGTGACAATTACAAATTACAAAAGCCTGATAAGTAAACTAACACTATAGTCTTAAAACGTCACAAAAAGTATATTATAACAATAAGAACCCATTTGGTTTTGGCACATTCGAAGTAAATGTTATTAATTCACTATACACTCTTTCATGATATCAGTCCATTAAGTTTTATATTTGGCATTCACAGTAACCTGATTATTCGAAACGGTTATTGATCTCATATTCGTTACATACACGTAGTTATCCTTATATATGGTTATTTATACAGTCTAGTTTAGATCAGTAGTAATGGAAAATGGTCTTTTAAAACTTGGTTATAACATCAGGAAAATTATAAATTTATTACAGACGCAAGTCTTAGATCAGGTATGGCAAACAGTATTATGCATACAAAGGTTAATGAGATAATTTAAACAAACTTTAATTGAAAGTTATCCCGATTAATATAATGTTGGTGCATCGTTGCATAGGTCAGAGGTCGACAACTTTTTGGCAGGCAAGGACCACATTGTTTTGAACTTAGAAGTTTGCGGGCCACACTCGAAAAATAATTATTTGTGTCTAATTATATTTTTATATAAAAGACATACAATACAAGTGATATAAAAAATGCAAAATTTTAGTACATCATACCAAAACTTTGCGCTCGTACAATTTAATTATTGTTTATTTACATGAATTAGATTGCCATTTATAAAACAGTCGCGGGCCATGCTTTGCCGACCACTGGCATCGGTAACTTACAATTTCCAACAAAAATAACAAAGGAGTTATAATTCTATTTTACTTTTTAAAACAATAATGTCTGTAGGAAGTCCTCAAGCGTAAGTAACAGATTTAGTAATCCGCTCTTTTATCAACAACCAAAAGTTTGTCAGCCCTCGTCTTTTAGACTTTTTAATACCTGTCTCATTTATTGTGTTACTTATGTTTGGTCAGTAAAAAAAAACTTTATTAATAATAATTAATCTACCGTTAAGTAATTTATTACTACTCGATCTTTTATGTTATTTTATTGATCACATGTGGTGTTACCTCTGCCTTGAGTTCGGCTACTTGCTCCTGCAATTCGCGAACTCTCTCCGAGTCATCCATATTGCTATTGCGTAGCTCTCCTTCCGTGGCCATCACTTCGTTCTGAAATATTTTTATTAAAAGGTGGCGATTGATGGCGATCTCCTACTTTTTTATTGTTAGGTAAATGTTTCTAGACAGTAAGAGGTCTGCCTCACCGCGACGCCATGGCGACGTTACCGGGTATGTATCCAAACAATTCATATTAAAATTTTAGACACGTGATTCACTTGACGGTTTGGCGACGTCGTCAAATTAGAAGCGTAGCCACGACTGCTACACGCTACTCCATTGGCAACTGCAGGTATCCATGGCTACGTAACCGACGACGTCGCCGTGGCGACTCGGTGAAGTAGAGCTGAACTGTTCAACCGAACAGTCATTGTGAAGAAATTTAATCATAACCATAGAATTATGGTGGGCTTACTTTGAGTTTATATTCTGAAACTTCATTTTCTAATTCCGCTATTCGTTGTGCGTCTTCCATATTCCTGATGTTCGCTTGCATCGATTCATATTTAGCCTGATAACAAAAAAGTTGCTCATTTATCTTTTACTTAAAAATATATGACATTTATAAAAGTTTAAAGTATGAATATGCATAACTTTTAAACGTACATGACCATCAAGAAAAGGTTAAATTACATAATATTAATAAAAAATGGGCCATGTTATAAACTTGAATATGACATTGGAATTAGTGTTATTTTGGACAATGTTGCGTACAAATATTAATTCTAATCCGTATCAGACTGTGTGCAATTTTACAATTAAAAATTCAGCTTTAGTGCTTGATTTGTATCGTCTGAAATTTTTTGATTGACATAAGTAGGTAAAAAAAATGTCGCTTTTTTACTTATATTACATTTTATACGTAGATACATACCTTGCTTTCGAGATCTGTGTACTTGTGTTGGAATTCACGTTGGCGTGTTTGAAGAGTGCGTTCTCTCTGCAGCGCGGCGTCCAGCGCCTCACGCAACTGACGCAACTCTTCATCTTGTCTCCTCAACTGATTCGTGGACACTTGCACTTGGGTTCGGAGCTCCATTTCCTAAAAATAGACCGGGTAAGTGCTAGTTCAACGCGCACACTAAGGGTTCCGTACTATTATCTATTGGGGTATTGGGTACCGGGTTATTTTAAGATTTATACTTTACTTCATAGGATTTCTTTTACTTTAACATAGTCACGGTAATTATTTTTGAAGTGACTATAAATTTATGGTTTTCGGAACTTTTCCTGTACTTGTACTTCAAGATATAGTTAGTAGGTACTTCTTGCCTAATTTAATATTTCTAGGTCAACGGAAAATATCCTATAAGTTTTGATTCTCTTTTCGAATGTTTTAATATGGGAAACGCGACATAAAGGGTCATATCTTTTGGTTACGTATACTTATACTTGGAAGGTCGATTTTTTACTGCTTTAAGGGATCGCAGACCTTAGATTTAGATCGTAGACTTAATATTTGGTATTATTTCAACTTTATACCTCTACGCCTTTCTGAGAAAAAGGATATTAACGGACAGATAGGCAAATAGACAAACAGAAACTCATGCTATTAATTAATATATAATATTAAAGTAAGTATAAAAAAAAAAAAATCATCCAACTATTACGTCTTTCTGTTTTCTAATTTTGTGGAACATGAAATTTTATTAGTTATTATGTAGTTGTTGTGATTTTCGCACAAAATAGTTAATAGTTTCATAAAAATAGTTCCTATAGATTAGAGGTAGAAACAAGAATAATAAATATACTTAAAAATAGTTTTGGCATTTTTTGTAAGTGGCCAAGAGCGTGTCAAGGCACGCTTATATAGAAGGGTTCCGTATCTGATACGCAATGACAAACGGACTAACAGAGCGCAAACTATAAGGGTTTCTTGTAGGATAATGGAACCCTAAAAATATGAGATTTATTTTAAGGTTAGATTTAGGACAAAAGCGAATTTGGGGATCTGGAAATGAGGAACAGAAAAACAGTACACCGTACCTTTAGCCTCAGCTCTTTCAGTTCAGTTAGTGCCTCCACTTCCTTGATCCTAATGGTCATCAACTTTTCATCCAGCTTCTGCATGTCGGCCGACCTGCCCTCCCAGGCCCTTAACAATTTCTTCGGCGTTGCCATTATATCCGACACTACGTTGGATTGGGCGGGAGGAGGCGGAGTTTCTTGTCGGTGTTCCTATGAGAAACCATTTATCAAATAAAGCTATAAAAATTCAGCAGAATCAAAAGGTCTGTTTGTAACGTCGATGTCTTTTTACTAATTGCATATAATTTACGCCTTTGCGGGAAAGAAATGGATTCAGGTGGGTCAGGAATGGAAGGTGTGGTTAGAAAAGGGGGAGACCTTTGCCCAGCAGTGGGACAGAATAGGCTAATTAAAAAAAAATGCATATGACTGCACATTATACGACGAAAACGCAAGTTAAAAAAATTTTGATTGTCCGAGAGACTGGCTCTTGTGAGCACGATCAATGAGGCACAGACAAAGAAGGGCGAAATTATAAGGGTTCCTTGTAACTACCTGCATTTAATAAGAAAAATATAAAGTGTCTAAGATGCTTTCAGTAAATGGTTCATAATTATTTCCGGCAAAGATGGAACATTAGCAAAATTTTGTTATAATTTTGGCAAATACAACTTTATTGCCTTTTCAGATACATGTATATAGGAATGGTATTTTATACGCTTAGTAGAAGAGAGAAGGTTCACTACTTGTACGATGGAGGGAATTGTTGCCGCTTTAAAATTAATAAATGTTATCGACATTTCTTCAATATCTGCATTATTATGTTTACGGATGTTTGTAAAGCTGCTTTAGATGCGTACAGAAAAATTGATCCCAACAAAAACATTTTCATGTAAAATGTTGCCACGACGAGACCATCTATCTTGTTCTTTAAATAATATTATATTGTAATTATAGTTTATAATGTCATTATAGTTACAATGAAAAATATATTTTTTTAAACTTATACACGAAACAACAATAGCACCTAATTTCATCACCCATAACTTTTACATTAAATACTAATTTAGCATTTCTTTTTTTTAGTATTTATGTGCCTCTTAATGGCGTGAAAATCTCTTAAAATCGTAGTTAATCTAAGCAGACCTCAAAAAAATGCAGAAGTCAATACGCAATTAAAAATAATGATAATTTGATACAGTTGTAATTCAATCCCGACACAAAATAAAAGATCATTTGAAAACAAGAAAAACAACATTATTTACGATATTAAACAAGATATTAAAAGACCAAGAAAAGCGGTGAAAGTGTTGAAGATGCTTTCGGATAAGATATACCTATAAGAAAAAGCTCCAAATTCTATGGATAGGAATCGTGGTGGCGTTATGTAAGGAAATTGTTGAAATCTTGAGTCCTTTCCGTTAACAAAATTCTGCATGAAAATCATAGTGTAAAAAGATAGTTTGGGCCTGCGCGTCCGGGTACCAGTATCTATTTCTCACATAAGATCGGCGTGAAGTGGCGGCAGTGTTGTCACGTCATATGACGGTATTGTTGACGCGTTTCGTTCGGTTTGTGTGAGTTCCCCTAGTCCTAAACTCCTCTATAATGGCTGGCAACGCATCTGCGAGCCTTCTGGCTTTGCAAATTTCCATTGGTGTTAATAACACCCCTCTTTTTGCGTCAGGGGTTAAAAAAGGATCCCTTATATATATATTACTTTACTACCCGTCTATCTGATTGTCTGTCAGTACCCTTTTTATCCTTAAAAAAGTAAATAAAGAAATATCTTGTACGGTCCCATTTCAATGAGGTCTAGTTCTGAAAATTTGAACTCTTTTTTTTTTGTTAAAATTTTATTAGCCTGGGTGCGTCAACTGCTGAACATGGGCCTCTTCCATCAATCTCCACGAATGGGGGTTTTGCACCACTTGTATCCAACGACTTCCTGCGAACGGTACCAAGTCATCATCAGTCCACCAGGTAGGAGATCATCCTGTCTTTCCTTTCCCCAAGCGTACATAAATACATAAATATTTATTTCTCAAATAAATTGATACATAACATGTTATCAATGAGACCTCTGATGTAGGTAAAAACCTGTATCTAAGAGACTTCGCTATCAGCTCGAGGATACAAATCTTGTATTATTTAAGAATAAATACTAAATTGACTATAAATAAACAAGATTCCAGAAACATAATCTTCTTAAAGCGTGGTCGCATATTGAGCATATCCAGTGTAAATTGTACATCGGTGTAGTATCCGGTGGTCCGGCGCGTCGACAAATTTAATTCTCGCGCATCCGGAATGTGTAATCGAAGACGCCGATATATACGAAAGGGAATGCACACTGCAGTATGTTTATAAATATTGAAATAAAGTATTGCTTGAGCTGAGCAAATGCCAAAAATAAAGGTCGGATTTCCTTTATTACAGTTTTAATTTTATTACATTAGCGACTTAAAATTCATAATTCATTTATTCATGCTTCATAGTTATCATTACTTCATAAGTCATCTGCCAGCCTTGTAGTAGTGCAGACGTCCGTGGGCATTAGCGACTCGGGTGAACCATACGCCCTCTTGCCTTTTTAATGTTACAAGGGGCAAACAAGCAGGTGGTTAACATAAGTGACTACCGACGCCCATTGATATCTGCACCACCCGAATATTTTGTCGGTAAAAAACATTAGTGATTATTACTTTTTTAATTAAAAAGTTTTATTATGTAATGACATGACAATGAGCTATGGCAAGAAGTTTAATTGGCTATAAAAGGAAACAGAAAATAGCTGTAGATTTAAGAAACATTACGAGAATTTAAAATGTTTTAAAAACTGAAAATGTCAAATGGGTAGGTAATACAATAAGGGAAAACGGTAATAAATGGATTGGAGACATAATAGAATGGACCCCTAGATACTAAACTAAGAGGAAAAGAGGAACATGTTAGTCTGATGCCCATAAAAAAGTATGCGGGCCACTATCGCCCAGAGTAACTGAAACAAGAGCAAAATGGAGAAAACCGGTGGGGGAATTGAGGACTGTTGGCAATAAAGGCTATTTTTTTTGCTGTAATGTCCCATCGCTGGGCAAAGGCCTCCCCCCTTCTAGACCATTCTCCTCTATCCTGAGCAATTCCAATCCACTCTTTTCCAGCAAAGGCATCCAAGTTTCGCACCGCCTCTGCCTCTGCCTACCTAGTCTTCGGCAGCAATTGGTGGGAGGTCCATCAAGTTGCAACATTGGCCCTTTTTTTCAGGTTCAGTCGTGCAATCTGGCCAGTCCATTCCCGCTTCAGTATTGCTGACTTTTCCCCATATCCATTACCCCAGTGATAAAGGCTTATAAATAAAATTACATGATCACAGAAGTATACCTCTCTAAGGACCGCTCGTTCAATGAAGCCCGTAGAAACGCTCTGAAATAGCCCAATGGTGTATTAATGTTGCTCAGAATTTTGAATCTCTCTTTCTCATGTTTTGTAAGATGGAGACAACTATAGCTCCATAAGGAATTACCTAAAAACAAAGTGCATCCTAATGAGCAAAATGCATAAAATTCTATTTAATTATTTTATGATGACCTTTAATTATTTGTGAAGAAATCAATGAATCAAGAAATATGAAATGGTACTTATAGTAAACATTAAATTTTAATTATGAAGCAAAACATGGTTTAATAGGTAAAAGAACGAAGGTGCTGTGCTTTGGCGGCGGATTCGGTGGTGTAGCTTTCGGGTTGCAGCATTACACCGATTTTCCCTCGTATTCATTTTCGCGAAGATAGATTTAGATAGATTTCCGCAAAGTAACGCCTGATTCTATCAATTAAACTAAAATAATTTGATAAAGTAGAGGTGGAATGAGCTTCACTCGCCAGATATAAATCGGCCTTAAAGAGTGGCTTAATTTATAGTCTTCAATAAGGACACTTTCTAGACATTAATGTCGTCACGCGTTTGTATGGACTAAGTTTGTTCACATCGCGCGTTCACGTTTTATTAGCATGGCGCTTTACTCCCTAGCGAGCGTCTCCTAACTAAAAACTACCTACTTGCCAAATTTCATCTTTGTATGTCCAACGGTTTTTGAGATTTAATTATAGGATACCCTTCACTTTTATATATAGTAGATCGCGCGCTGGTCGAAATTTCGGCTCAAAGATATTTAGATTTGCGAACTAGTTATTTGCTTATTTAAAACTATATACAAAATTGCAATTCTTTGAACAAGTACATTGTTTCGACAATTAATATATTTTCGTCACGACGACAATTCGACAGTCTTATAGTAGAATGTATACAAGTGTGTGTAAATCGTTTGGCATTAGTGTGAGTGAGTAGTGGATTTAATTTTTATATTTTAAGTACGAATAATGCAATTTCTACAAAAAATTTAATGATTACCCACTCTCCTCTTTTTAAACTACAATTGTGCCAAATTTCATATTCTTCCGTCCGCGCAATTTTCGAAAAATGGCACAAAAAGTTTTTGCTTGACGTATTAATATGTAGATAAATCAAGAACGCCATCTATCTTATCAAATATAAAACACTGTATTTACTTCTTTTCGGTTGAGCTTTTGAGCTCCCGATCCCGGGGTCGCTTCTACCTCGGCGGTTGAGTCCCCTGGGAAAAGATAAATGAAAAAAAGCTAATTCATAAATCCCTATTCTTAAAATTCTCATTATTAAACCCAACTGACTTAAAGTAGATTCGTGCAGATGTCCATGGGCGCCGGTAGGCACTTCGGTGCCTGCTGCCTGCTCGTCTGCCCCCCTTGTAACATAAAAAAAAAACACCCATTTTCACTTTTCACTATTAGTACCATAGAATAGCACACAAATAAAAGTGAGACTTTATTGTAAATGTTTTTTTATTCTTATTTCAGTATTGGCAGAACAAACCGAGTGGATACCACTGATGGTGTGGCTGTCCATATGCGGCTTCTTCAGGGGGATGTGCCTCAGCAACTTCACGCTGACCATATCTGAGTACTGTCCCTTGGAAAAGCTGCCCGCCGCCTTCGGGCTGCATATGGTCAGCAAGGGGGTGTTAGTTGTGATTATTGGACCGCTTATTGGTGAGATTTGTTTACTTTTTTAATGAATACTTAATTAAAATAACCACTCAATGCTAATAGTAGAGGGTCCCCAGTAAGGTCACCCTTCGCCGACCCGTTTATTGGATAAAATTATTATCCAGTAAAGTTTTACAACCAATTTTTTTTACAATTCATTATTTAACGTCAAAACGAACATAATTTAATAACATATTCTTCTTTTTATTCGCAACGTTGATAGATTTAAAATCAGTATCATGATCGCATTCATGGCTTCTCATCCTTTAGAATGCTACAACGGGAGAACTTTTAAAAATTATACAGTAAAACACACATACACATATAACCACACTTACACATCCAAACACACACACGGACATTCACACTCTCGTCCACACGTGTTGTTATTTTAGTTTCACTGTATTTCTAGAATTAATTAAATTAAAATTGTTCCTTCTTTACGGAAGGTAGTTCTCAAAATACAGGATTTCCTGGTTTGAGGACTACTGCAATATTCATATTGATACTTAATTTACTTGCAGTATACATTATAGTTTTATGTTTAAATTCGCAATAGACTTGAGTTTTTTTTTATATTACAAGGGGGCAGACGAGCAGGCAGCAGGCACCGAAGTGCCTACTGGCGCCCATGGACATCTGCACGACCAGAAGGTAAACGGGGAGTGACAGAAGCAGCTAGGGTGCTCCTGCGTCGCGTACCCGGACTGGATCTGACCAGTTATCGGACAGATAAACGATGATCCAACCCCTGGGCAGAAAAACCAGGAAGACTTTTCCAATCTCCCATTTCTAAGCGCAATCTCCGACTAACTGGCAAATGGCAGCAAACAATCAAACACGGAAGTCAATCCGGTCGTGAACGAGCCATTGATCTTGTACAAACAGATACGATTAATGCAACGCACGAACATGATTATGTTAGCAAACATATCCTTGACATATTTGGGATTACCTACATCAAAACATTTCGCTTGATTATTAATTACTGCATGATATTTTGGTAATAACATATTCGACCTATACTAGGCTAAGTTTACAAGGATTATTCCACCTTGTGGGGCCTAGCAAAATCATTTTCATTCCAAGTAAAGTTGATTGGTCGAACAGCGGACCTTTCTTAGAATCACGCGGATTGCATTAACGTTGATTAAATGCGTGATACGGTTAAGACTTGAATCCTGTGCGTTTAGCTCGAACATATTCATCCTAAAAGTCGACGAGTCGACTCTACTTAGGATGAAAGAGTATTAGGATGAGATGAAGGGTCTTACAACAGTCCACGACTAACTCAGTCGGATACTATTTTGTATTAATTAGTGCCAATAATTCATATTCGGTTACACTTTTATTTTTTTTTTATCATTCTATTATTCCTTCGCCTTATGATTGGATTTTTGAATAAGTTTAACTTTTATATAGTAAGTAATTAAAGACGTTGAATTGATTTGCGCGTTGCGAATACTATCCTTAAAGATTTCTCGCAATTCTGATCAGTAACAGGAATGCCATAAATAAATATATACAGGACTATATAACGCACGGACTGCCTGTCTGACTGTCTGTTCCTAAGGTAGACAACTTAATGCCTGTGTCATAGGTAACAGACGCCTGTTATACACAAATATTTTTTTTATTACAAATATATAAATACATACATATGGATAATACATCGGACCTATTTTATGTCTCTTTGTGATATTAGTCGCAAGGTTGTAAAAATCATGGGGGTTCCGAGGATGCCGTCAGATGGCAATTGGTCGTCTTAACTCGCTCCACGGCCACATCCTCTGTAATCTAAGCCGAACCTAGTATTAGACCGAATAACGCTAGGAAGAAGAAAAATACTTTAATTAATGTTTTGATTGGTCAATAGTAGAAATGGCAGATTGAAGAATGCACGTAAAACTTTACTACTTTGCTTAAATCTGTGAATGAATACAAGGGAAAATAGGTGCAATACTGTAACCTCAAAGCTGACAACCCAACCCAATCTAGGCCACCACTCAGGTAGGCTCGTCAACCACCATCCATCACCACATCTAGTCATATTAAGATAGCAGCAGTCAGCATCGTTCTATGCTTTCCCTGCGGCATTTAATAGTTTGGAGGTAGCGCTGGTACTGGGGGTACTTGTGAATAAATGTATGCTGTGTTTACTAATCACTCAACTAATAACCTTTGTAGAGTCTATCTCCTGATGATGCTCCGGTGTCGAAGCGAAACGTCCTTTGAGGCATATCGGAAAATCTTTGTAGTGCTGGGCTTTATTTGCGGGTTCGGTGATTTGGTTTTGGGGTTGCAGCATTGCACCGATTTTCCCTCGTAGAAATTCGCGAAATTAAGCAATGTAGTTTCAGGCATAAGCATCATTATAAATTAGTGAACTCCAAAGGAAATGACACGAGAGTTTCGGAAGCTAAAATTCAATTCAGTGAAGACTATCATCTTCATCGTGATCAGCCTTTAATCGCCCACTGCTGGACATAGGCCTTCTTTCGCTTATGCCACTCTCGCCTGTCTCTTGCCAGGCGCGTCCAGCTACCTTCTGAGAGAAGGCTCTATATGACCTCGCTAATATAAAGTAAGTAAGGAATTCCTCCTCAGACACTAACACATTATCCTCTGTGCTGCAATTTTTTGTTTGTCTCCGTCCCTAAAAATTAATATATTTGGGTGTGTGATTTCGGCAAAACAAAAGTCACGTATTATTTTTTTCTTTCCTCATGAATAAAATTAAATAAATACTCAATGTTGACGCCATCTGTAGCTATGAAGTTTCTTGAAAATCGCACGATTGTAGATTTTAGTGTGATGTGTCGTGAATTCGCGGCGTCAATTCACACCGTGAATTCACGAAAATAATGTGGAGCCCCCCATAAAATATGTTTAAGAAACAAAGAGTAAAGCCAGGCTCGACATCTATGCCCATAAGTAGCAACAGCTGAGTTGCACTGCAAGGCTTCAAAGCAAATCCTCTCATTAATCTTCATATCGTATATTCAACTAAATATTACAAAACCTCCAGAAACAAAGTAGCATAGGTTTTAATTTAAATAAAAATGAAACCGTATTTTTTTTTTAATTAGCCTATACTGTCCCACTGCTGAGCAAAGACCTCCCCCTTTACTAGCCAAACCTTCCTTTCCTGACCCACCTGAATCCATTTCTTTCTAGCAAAGGCGTCCAAGTCGTCTCGCCACCTCTTCCTGGGCCTACCTGGTCGTCGGGGGCACTGGTGGGAGCCCATACTGTCGTGACATTGGCCCACCTTTGCGGGTCTATCCTTGCCACGTGCCCAGCCCATTCCCACTTCAGCTTTGCTGACTTCTTCCCCACATCCATAACTCGTCATGGAACGCAGGGCAAATTAAATAATTATTGTAAAGGAATTTTATATTTGACAGAAAATTTTCTGTAGCTCTTTCTAGGTTCTTTCTCAACTACTCCATTTCATTCATATATTATTACAAAGGTATAATACAAAAGAAGCAATACTAAGAATTGCCAAAATATTTTAAATATTATAGGAACATAAAACCAATTTTAAAAATTCTTTTTAACCGACTTAAAAAAGGAGCCGCTAATATTTTGCTATTCAATTTTTTTATTGCATAAAACAAGGGGCAATCGGGAAGGCTTGTATATGGGTTGCCGGCGTTTGAGGAATGAGTATGCTCTTTTCTTGAAGGTCCTAAGTAAATCGTATCGGCTACTAATCTTTGGCTCCGTAGTAAACGAAGTTGTAAAATCGATTTGAAAATAGTTATCGTCTAAAAGAGAAAAGGCAATATTTTGTTGGGAACAAGGAAAAGTACTAAAAGATGTTCCTTTAATAATTTTTTTTATAAAACAAGGGGCAAACGAGCAGACGGTACTCTTAAGTGACTACCGACGCCCATGGACAACTGCAATACCAGAAGGATCTCAGATGCGTTGCCGGCCTTTGATAAACGAGAATGCTCTGATTCCACAGAGGAATTGTGCGAGGTATGAAGTTTCTTGAAAAAAGTTAACATACCTTCCTAATACACGTTTATTATACCTCCTATGTAAACTGTTGTAACCCCGAATTCCCAACTTTACAGTAGAGCGCTACAAACATGTAAATTGAAATAAAGTCGTCATTATTTAACATATTTGTGTATACAGATGTATATTTAATGATGACGATTACATTATTGTATACAAAAATATATTAAAAAGTGTCTACTATGTTACGATTTACCTGTTTGTGACGCTATACCGTAAAGTTGTTGTAACCCCAAATTCTGGGAATTTGGGGTTACGACAACATATCGTTTCATATCGATTTATGTACCTAACGAAGTCCATATTTGGATGCTTTCCTGGTTTTAGCAAAATACGTAACCGGACCGAACCGGATTAGATTTAGGGACTGTTTTTGGATACAGCTATACTAATATATAAAGCTGAATAGTTTGTTTGCTCCAACGCCCTAATCTCAGGAACTACTGATCCGATTTGTGTTAGATAACTGATTTCAGTGTTAGATAGCCCATTTATCGAGGAAGGCTATAAGCTATATATGATCACGCGAATATTGAATCTATTTCTTTTATCTAATTTTACGCGGACGAAGTCGCGGGCACAGCTAATTTTAATTATCTGTGGCGCTACCTCTAATTAATTTTAATTAGAGGTAGCGCCATGATTGTAGCCGAATTGGGCCGGCGCGTCCGGGTACCAGTACCTCTTTCTCACATGAGATCTGCAGACTAAAGATAGATTTTGAGCTCTTAAAATATCTCTATTTGTAATTATAATGAGATTGAAAATATGCGGAATCATCCGTATGACAAATGTTAGTGCCCGAGCGCAATGGCGGCATTAGTAACAAATCGCGTTTGCAATGCTACCATTATTGACAACAGTATGATGAACTTCTATGAATAACAATAATGAGGAAGAAATGAGGAATAATGAGGAAATAGTAGAATACCCCAAAAAATTGGGAGTGTTAAATGTATATAAAAATGTAATAATAATAAGAATTTTATAGATATGCGTGCCACTGAAAAGGTCATAGACTCAGCTTATAGATCCTTTTCAGTCCATGACATATACTAATGGGCAATAGTAATTAATGGTTTTTATGGTGGCAATAAGATTAAAGTTTGAAGTTCTTCTTCTTTTGAGCGAGCAGGTTTCCGCATATATTGCAGAATGTCGAACATTGTGCGTCTGGTCGATTATTCCAACCAGCCAAGCTCCTGCCAGAAGTCCAGAAACCGATATGGGTTCTTCAAGGCGTCTTGTAGAGCCCTCATTGTCCCGAGGATTTTGGCCTTCGTTTTCGTCATCTCAGTGCAGTCTAGCATGATGTGGCGCGGTGTTACTTTTTTGTTTTGGGGGTTGCTATAAAAGGAATGTGTTGGTTACATCCGGAATTATTAACTTAGGTTCTGAAGCCTAATAAAGGATAACTGCTATCATATAGTTACTTGTATCATTTCACGATAAACTTTATATAACTTGATTGCATATCTATTAGAAGTTTTAATGTTCTAGAATTTTTTTTTAATATAATTATGAACGAAGTCGAAAAATAGTCAGCAACGCTCAAGTAAGAACGGACTGGGTATGTGGCACGAATGAACCCTCAAAGGTGGGCCAATATTGAGACTATATGGAATACCAAAAAAAGCCGCCGTAGACCAGGTAGGCCAAGGAAGAGGTGGCGCGACGACTTGGACGCCTTTGCGGGAAAGGAGTGGATTGGTTTAGCTTAATGATACTCCATCGTATCCACCGTATCATGTTACACCATCGTATCCACTATATAATGATACTCCATCGTATCCACTGTATCGTGGTACGCCACCGTATCCACTATATCATGGTATGCCATCGTATCCAGCATATCAAGGAGCCCCACCGGGTCCGGCCGAACGGGTGTCACCCATTGAATACCGGACTGTCGATTCTGAGCCTAGGTCTCCTTTCCCAGCGGTGACAGAAACGCTGAATGCCGTGAAGGGCCAACATCGTAACACATAAATAGACAAAAATGCAGTATTCGTTACTTGTCGAATCTAGTAACATCGCTTAAGAACGATAAAGACGATCACGTGGATGTCAATGTGATGGACACACGTGATACGTGGTATACAATAATGTCCGTGCTCACAAATAAATTATGCAAACTTTTACCATAGACGATATAGGTCACGTGCTACTTATATGAAGCCTTCAATGTATTTAAGTTGAAATAATCGGGTGTTGCCCTGCAAAAAACTGCAACAAGCAAAATGTCATTAACTTTGTAACCGATCGTCCAACAACATCTCAATTAAAATTTTGTGTTATACTGTAATAATATGTATGAAACAACTAGCTGTACTCCGCGAATTCATCCGCCTGGGCAACACGTGTCACTTAGGGGTTTAAAAAAAATGTTTTTGGATAACAATTAATATACAATCGGGGCCTCTTAGGTAGAACTTTTAAAGGGGAATAATTCTTTCATACACGGTTTTTGCGAAACTACGTAGCGCACGCATTAGAAACTCTCAAAAGGACAAGAGAACCCCCCCAATTTTGAAACATTCTTCTTTGGTGCTTCGCTCCTATTGATCTTAGCGTGATGATATATAGTCTATAGCTTTTTCGAATCGAACCTGTGGAAGGGCACACCAAGATGGAAAGTTTCGACGAGGAATGAAAGGTGGGAGCGATGGGCCTAACCTAACCTAACCTAACCTAACCTAACCTAACCTAACCTAACCTAACCTAACCTAACCTAACCTCATGTGAGAAAGAGTTACTGGTACCCGGACGCGCCGGACCAATTCGGCTACAAGCATGGCGCTACCTCTAATTAAAATTTGGGCGATTTTTTTGAAGAACCAGTGATTTCTACTTATTCTACATTTAGAAACCACTACTTATCAAGTTAGACCTCTTACTATAAGACATTTTCGATATAAAGAAGGGAATTAGGGGAGTCATCCATTAATTACGTCACACTAATTTTACGATTTTAATTCCCCCCTCTTGTCCTTTTTGTAGTTGTCATATTTTCCTTTGCATCAAATATTTTTCAATGTTATGAAAAAAAATAAAAAAGAAAACAGCAGTTACAATTTTTTTTTTTTTCAATTTTTAATGCTATGTCACGAAGTTTTTGAGCCCCCCCCTTCCTGTTGTCACACAATGTCACATTTTGGTGACTTTTTAACATGTGATGCAATTTGTAGATGTCCCCTTAGTAATGTCAGTTATACGAACCTCAGAACCAACATTTTTGTAGGCGTTAATAGCATGCAACCATCCCAACACTGGTCCTTTGTCATCAGTGGACCCTCTGCCATATAACTTTTCATTCCTCTCTACCAACTCAAAGGGTTCTGAATCCCAGCCATCTGATTTAAGGGCAGGCTGAACATCTAAATGCCCATATATGCATATTGTGTTCTTATTAGGGTCCTTTGAAAAAAAAATTGTATTATAATTGACAAATTACATGAAAAATGTATATTGTAATTTTTTTTTAATACTGGCTGTCGAAAAAAGTATTGTAATCAGTATCTTTGTAAAAGGAAAATATATAAAACAAATTTTAAAAAATCAGATTACAAAATCCATATTACAAGTGCTAGTACATTAAATAGGAATTTATAAAAAAGTGTTTGTAACAAGCTTGAAAAAAAAAACCAACTTATATAACAATAAAGGTTAGTAAATGAAAATTAAAATAAAACAAAAATTTTATACTTGGACCAATAAAACCACAAGTATTTCATTAAGAAAAGTTAAAACTTGGAAATCTCGCTAAAACTTGGAAACACCTAGACTGTTTTGTTTGTTTTGTACTATTCCCACTTTTTTAAGGAAAGTTCAAAAAAAAGAAAAATAAAAGGAGATTAATTTAAAACTACTAAAAAAAGCAGAATTACTTCGGAATACCTCCAATAGATGGCATTAGTGCACTTATAGATGATCACAAATTGACTAGGAGACAAGTCAAATTATTTAGACAAGACAACGTCTTCCCGGTCCGCTAGTCTAACATTAATCTATATTAGAAGGAAGAAATTTACTGCTCAAAATGTTTTATATTTGCTACGAAAAATGGATAAATTTAAAATAAAAATATTAAAAATAAAATAAATAAATCCAAATACTTACGTTCCCTAAAGTTCCAACAATAACAGGGGGTAGTTTTAATTGCTTTCCTTCTAGAGTTTGGAAACCGACATCTCTAAGCTCAGTTGAAGCGCCAACTTCTTTCAATTTAGTTTTCATCCATTCCACCATACGAACGCAGTCGTCTCTGTATTTAGCGTCACTTGATACAGACGGTATCGCAACAGCCTCTTTTAATAGGCTCTTATAAGATTCTACATTTTCATCAACGTATTGAAATAATTTAGGCAACACTTTCTCGGAAGACATCTTCTTCTTCGCTGGCCTGTGAATGACTGAATAGGAGTGACAAAGGGGGCGGAATTTATTGTTTGATGACAAAGCTATCACCGGCAATCTAGAACCATAGCAAACACGTAGCGTTTTTGTAATCAAATGAGACATAACAATAAAATGTAGCTAACCTACAAGCAATAATTGACACTGACACTGACTTAATATTAGTTTAGACTTTAAGTACACTAGCGCTACTGTATTGCCAGAGCCAGACATAGCTCAAAGTTTTGTATATTTTGTCATTGAAGACTAGAAGGTACTACGTAACTTTGCGAAGCTACACAAGTCCGCGGCCACACTTCATGATCATTGAAATGATCATTCACATGAAGCTATGTCTGGTTCCGGCATAAGGTATTAAAATAATATTGCCATTATAACGTATAAAGCCTATAACTTTTTTTCAAAATCCTCAATCTAGCTCTTTCGATCTAATTTAAATAGGTCAGATTGCTTTTATTAAATTAATGCGTGCATCGATGTCACTTTTAATATAAACAAGTGTAATATCTGTGTAAAATGTAAATTACTTTCCTTTGCCAATTTCTAAAATAAAAATTAATAAGATTTCTATTAACGTAAATAGAGTAGCTAAATGATAAGATTATGCAAAGAGAATATAGGACTGTTTACCAAACATATATACTTGCGCATAGACAAAATGAAATGTGCAAAAAAAAGGCGATCCAACGAGTTGTTAACTATGACAGAAAGTTTTTAAAATTGTGCATTTTACCTTACAACTCACCTACAATACCAAATGCCTGTAATGGAGAGAAAAATGTACTTGTAAGTCTTGAAACAATTATAAATAATACTTTATAATTATGACATGAGTCACGAATACTTTGAAGCGGATATTGCGCGATGTATTTCAAATTATCTTAAAATAAGTGATTACGTTGTGATGATATTATATCTTCACGGCTATATGTACAACTAATAATCATTTTATAAAAGAAAAATCTCCTTAACTAGTTATGTATATTAACAGTCATAAAAGTAATAACTACAAAAATGGAAGTATTCAAATTTACCAGAACAGTAGCGGCTGGGATTTTATACACAAAGACTTATTAACTTTAAGGGAAGCGTGCAAAGATATCATTGAACAACAAAAGATTTCTAAAGAAAATAAATGCTCAATTCTGTACGCCTGCTACTGTTCACGAAGAATCGAAATGCTCCAATGTTTGCTACATTCGCGCATCAATCAACCGCCTATGACAACAAATGCTTATGTATTGGATAAGAAAACGTTAAAGTCAAATAATATAATCTATGGTTTTAAAGGAAATTTCGGAGATGATACTGTACAGGCATTAGAAGAAAAATCCCTCTTAACGGTCGACAATTTCAGAGCGAAACTACCCGCAGTATTGAATTGGAATGTTGAATTACGTACGTTGTTAAATGAAGATAAAGGGATAGAATATTTCAAATATTGTGGTTTATTAAATACGTCAAAACGGACGTTACCACTTCTTCTCAAAAGAAAATTTTGTGGTATTCAAAGTACTAAAACAAAAAGCTCTACGTCAGTCATTCTAATAATTATACACTCTTTTGGAAAATCTGTCAGTACTTCCAACTCACTACCGCAAAAAACGATTTCAACTTTATACCCACATTGGTATATTCAGAACATAACCCACGGCCTTTATTTGAAAAATGTTCTTAAAATTATCGATATTAACATACTTTACCGGGTAACGAAATTAGGTTTTATCATTTTAGCGACATATTCAAATATCAATGTAAAGGTGCACGTGGCCTCTTCTTTATTATTTGACAAGTATCACAATTTAGATCACTATTTGATATATATTAATAACACAAAATGTATAAACACAGAAGTTTCTATTCCTTTTCTATTTCCGTTGCTATTAGTTGTCCAAGAAGTCAGCGTATCGAAAGTAAAAATTATGGTAAACCGTTACGTATCCACGAGTAAAAGACATAAACAGAAAAATCATTATCAAGACCTGGGGATCAATACAGAGCTGGATAGTAGTTTAGAGACAGATAGTTTTATAAAACTACCAAATGACGGCATCTTTACTTATTTAAATAAAAAGATATGGCTCCCCAAGTTATGTGGCGATACGTACGATAAAAGCAGTTTTATGCCGTATATTCTAAAATGCAGCTGCTTCAACGAGGCTATATTAGACTTCGACAAATTGGAACAACACTTGCAAAAAATATACGATCTCGTCGTGTCGCCAACGTTTCAGAAAGCATTTCTGAAAAATTTTGCATCATCCTTAGCAACCAATGTTTTACGTCTATTTTTTTAAATAAATTTTATTGAACATTATTGACCTTTTATATAAGCAGTGCCAATTAATTACCCCTATTATTAAAAGAAAATTTTATTTTACCTAATCTTTACCAAAGAAGCAACTGCGTAAATAATTATTTATAGCTATTAGCTATGGAGATTAGAACATAAGGAGGACCATCTCAATGTATTAAAGCGTCCGTCGATATCCGCAATTAATCGAGGCGCAACCTTAGAATGGGGAAAAATTTTAAAGATAATTATTGATCAATTCTACACTAATACCTTACCGTGCCATTCTGGAAGGTTATTGGTCAAATCATTTTACACCAGCGCCATTTTTTTTATATAACAAGGGGCAAACGGTCAGATGGCATTTAATAAGTGGCTACCGACGCCCGTGGATATCTGCAACACCAGAGAACTCGCAGATGCGTTGCCGGCCTTTGAGAAATGAGTATGCTCTTTTCTTGAAGGCCATTTTGATGAATCTTCAAACGATAATTTGCTGTTTACAATAAAGCTAGCCCCTCATAGAAGATCCTCTTTATATTCTAATCTCCATAGATTCTAGGTACTATATGCCAAGATCGAATTTGAGATCAAAATCGTAAACATTGCGGTGGACAACTAAAATAGTCTAGTTCACAAGCACCTTTGACGTGGAACTGTTTTGTTGTTTGTTATGTCCAACAGTTTTTGAGATATAAGAAAAAACCAAATCACTTTTTTTGCTTCAGTTACTTGTTTATAACTTTTGTAATTGTTGCAAACGAGTCTTCTATTTTTTTCCAAAACTATCTAGATGTGATTCCGAATCGAATGACACCTCAAACATATTTTTAGGAGAAGGAAAAAAAAAACCTTATTCTTGCAATTTTGCCCTTTTTTGGTATTTTTCATATTCTAATGCCGGCGCCAGACATAGCTCCATTTGAATGATCATGTAGTGTGGCCGGAGACTTTGTGTAACTGCGTAATTTAGCTAGTTTTGTATAAAGTCCCAACACGTCAACAACCCATTTAATTGATGTTTTATTTATTTACCTATATACTCGACTAACTGTCTATTAGTGTCCAGACAAGATGTCGTGGGTCGGCTAGACGTTTAATATAAGAGATGAACTAGAATTTTTCTGACGTCATATGTGACGTATCAAATTACCGTTCCATTAACACCAACAATATGCCATTGTTGCTGCTCTACAGAAAATAGACAAGCCATGTTATACTCAGGTATTGCTTTTAATGCTTTTAAAGTGTACAGTATTCTTCAAACACCCACGTTGCGCCTTTGTGATGATAACTTTACTGTATTGCATCATGGGCTACTCTTCTCGGCTTGATGAAAAATGCTTTAAAGATTTTATACAGCTTTGAATATCTTTAGCTTATTTACTGAAATAAGAGAAAATATATTTCGCAAACCGCAACTTCTTCATATACAAATTTCTTAGGTGAATAAATTGCTCCAAAAGAACTTTTTTTGGTTGGGATTGGCATAATCTTAAAAAAATAGATTAAGGATCTTTAAATAAATCAGATATAAAAAAACGACAACCGAGTCAGTTTCTGAATTCAACTTAGAAGAGATATACATATCTGAATTAGATCAACTTAGAAGAGGGAGACAAGAAACAGGATGATTTGAAAATGAGTCTATGGTAATAGGTATGGTATAGGTATAGATAGTAGACGATTTTGTAACCAGTCTCCGCCCTAAAAGTTTTAGATATATACCTGTGCAAATACCTAAAATACTGAAGGTTCCTACGTCGACACTTAAAGTATTTTTATTTATTTGATTCAGTAGATTTTAATATGGATAAATAAAGCAAATAAGAAATAAGGTAATTTATTACTTGAAATAATGAGTTTTGCGGTTATTATTCTAGTTTTTAATACAGAAATCCTTGTTTCTGTGAGTGTATAATGTTAAAAATACGGTCGCAATGCTCCAAAAAGCTATATTCATAACTTGAAAATTTTACAAAAAAAAATCAGCAATTAATGACTTTATATCAACTTGACAAAAACATTTTAAACTAATATAAAATCCCCCTATCAAACTAATAATATAGGCACTTCGGTGCCTGCTGCCTGCTCGTCTGCCCCCTTGTAACATAAAAAAAAATACTTATTATAAAAACGGCTTTCTAACTCAAAAACAGTTCCAGCCGCTTCTTACACCGCTTCGTAGCGAGCTCATGAGGAAGGACCCCGGACGGGTTCGAAACTTGTCGGACAATCCCCGTATAATATACGCGTGGGTTTAAAAGCCGTTTTTATAATAAGTATAGATATAATACTCCTTAATATTGTCTGAAACATTTTTAAAATTTTCTTTTCAAGAATCCAATCAATTCTTTAAATGAGACAGCCTTGGAATGCCCAACCGTTTACAAATTTCAATTTTTTGTGCCTATCGAAGCGTAATTGAGATAGATATTGAGGACATTTTAGAAAGTAATCTATTTATATATTAATTACCATTGGATATTATTGCTGAAAATACTATATTTATTACCTATAGACACTTTTAATTTATAAAAATACTAGCGGACCCAACAGACGCTGTACTGCCCTAACGTTGGGTTACTTACTATTTACTGAATTCTATTATCCTATAATATGGTCCCTGTTTCCATTTCCTTTCCCTTTCCCGTTCCATAATGTTTCACTATTTTGTCGTTAATAGATTAAAAACGAAACGAACGATTGGGCTCTTTTGATGGATACGTATAAAAAACATTAGAAAATCCCAAAGGATGTTGTTGTCTCGTCATCCAGGCCGGACATATTCCTTTACTCAAAGACACTAAAGCGAGTAGTACTTTGGCTTGTCAAGAACAATCATAAGTTAACTAGAAAGGATATCTAAAGCCGCACTAGTAGGATCATACCAGATTTGGCTAGGCAGGGGAGGGAACACAGGCAGTGAATATGAGTGTTAGTGATCACTATAAAGAGCGCGCTCCTAAACCTACACCTGGGTCACAAGTCCCGGGCACTGCTATGGTTCATAAATGTCTGTTTGTCTATCTGTCTGTTTGTACGTCAAGGCCCTTTTTCTGAGGAACGCGTTGAAATATAAAGTTCAAATTTGTAGTAAATATTGAGATCTACGGTTTCTTCAGGCTGTGAAAAAATCTATCCGCCTTCCGAAACTCGGAGGAAGTCGAATATATAATGCTAGGATAAGTCACCCATCCATCACCCGCACGAGAAACTTAACATAGCGATCGACTCAAATGTCGATCACCGATTAGGCCACGACCTTTTCTCCAATGTCTTCATCAATAATTAGGTTAATCGTACCAATTATAAAAACGTCTTTTTAAACTCACGCGTATGTTATATCGAGGTTGCTAGACTAGTTTCGAACCCGTCCGGGGTCCTTCCTCATAAGCTCGCTACGAAGCGGTATCGGGGCGGGAGATATTTTTTTATAATTAGTGTGAATTCCGCTCACGAAAGCCTAAGTTCTAAAATAGGTTAATCGTGTTATATGTATGTATCATTATGTTGGAATAAATGTTTCTTTCTTTATTTCTTTCTTTTAAGTTTGATATCTTTCATTGGCATCGTAGCTCCTAGACGAAGAGATCCATTAAGATTAACTGCAATTTATGAGGATTTGTGCAAACGCGTCGATATTATAAAAAAGAGGTTCTATTTCATTTAACTCTCGAAAACTGTGGCACTTACAATGATAAATTTTGTTAAGAAGATAGCATATACTTAGTATACATCCACAAAGACAGGATTTTTCGATAGGGTCAGAATATGGAGGTCTCACCGCTCTTATTTAAATTGAATTTAAGGCGGACGAAGTCGCGGGAATGTGGTATCTAAGTATAAAACCATTTTACCAAACATATTGTCACAAGACTGTTTGTAACGTGAAAACGGGAAGGCGATAGTGTTAGTCGCGTGTTTATATTAACTAGCTAGACATGGTCAAAATTCGCCCACAAACCTTTTTGCGTGCAAAGGCTTTTATTATTCCTTACACAGAAAAATAACATTTGTCAATTAATAGCATATGTTGATCTAATGAAGTTTGCATGGGTTAGGTGAAAATATCTTCTATGGTTTGAAGATTTTGAATACAGAAATTTTAACTGCCGTTTACTTATTGTAGTACTTACTCTATTCCTAACGTGTACGGTTTAAGAATTTATTTTATCAAAAGATTTACAATCATTTATAGAGAAAATACAATATGAAATAGTATACGTAAAAGTAGACATATTGGTTGATTGGCATGTGACGTGACGTGACATTTTGTTAAGATAGAGTATTTGTAAAATATATTTCACTCTGTAATCTCTGGTTTATTTCTGTAATCTTGCGTTTTCGGATTTCTGTGCATATCACTTTGGTACAAACGTACATACCTTTTATACACTGAACATTTTAAATAGTGTAGTCACGTTTATATTTACATAGTTTAATTACAGATAAATGCTTTTTCTGTACCAGTGAGAGTGCGGATTTCTGTAATTGCATGAAATTCGCTATTTTCCGATGTGCTATTTCTGTAATCACATACAAGTGTGTTAATTTAATGATTTTTTTTTGATTGTATGACTGTGTTGGTTAACTGATAATTAAGTTGTTAAACTTTAAATTGTATATATTAAATGAACGCGAAGACTGACGGTACTATTTTGTTAAATTTAGTGCAATTATAGTGCATGCACAGGAGGGCGTGAAAATGCTAGTAATTGTATATAATAAACAAATTATTAAATTAAAACATCACGCACACCAATGTCAAACGATTTACGCACACATTTGTATATTTTATTATTGAATTATGTCAAAGCGTAATTGTGACAACCTTATGTTATATTAATTGCATCTGCATTTGATACGCAAAATGATTTATGGCCTAATTTCGATCAGCCAGCGATCTTTAGTATAAATTATATTTTAAAAGAGATAATTTTACAGTTAGATATAAGCACGAACCGAATAGTATTTAAAATTTAGGGGTTTCGTACAAGTTTATTCGTGGCCATTAAGCCGTCGATCTGTTAAGGGGTAAACTGTGATTCGCAGTGCAAGTTGCTGCAAGTCGCCCGAGGCTGACCAGCTCATAATTGTTGGCTTGTTTAGACGTCTGGAGATCTATTTGTATTTGCTGCCGTAGAATTTCTATCTATTATTTATACATTGTTTAAATAATCAATAAATGTGTACATATAGAAGTATTTAATTCAATTAATATACAAAATACGAGACGCACTAATGAACCCGAACGTTGGCTTCCTTGCTATTAAAAATACGCGTTGTCTATGGTGGAGGCTTTGAAAACCAGTGTTAGAATGGATCACTCATCTGACTAAGAATTGCTTAACCTAGCTATCAACTCAAATGCCGGTCAATGATTAAGCTACGAAATTTATTGGCAGGACAGAAAAGAGGATTTTTTTTTATATTTGAATGAGTTTTATAATATTTGTTAACTTCTTTTGTATTTTTCTCTATTTGTACACTGTGAACGGTAGTATGTATTAGGGTCATTTTTTAGGGTTCCGTAGTATTACAAGGAACCCTCATAATTTCGCTCTGTCTGTCCGTACGTCCGTCTGTCTAACCGTAAGGTGATCCCCCCCTAGCATTTCCAAACTTCCAAATTTCCAAAAAATTTCATTTAATAAATAAATTACATTAAAATTTTCCATGTTGATAGAACACGGTAAAAACTCATAAGGAAATTTATACTGAACGAAAACGGACAACAAATTTTGAAGGTATTTAACAAATACGTTTTTTAGCGTATCAGATACGGAACCCTTCTGTATAAGCGTGTCTTGACACGCTCTTGGCCATTTTTATTTACTTAACATCTTGTAAACCTACATGTCTTGCAAAATAAATTAATTGAATGATTGATTGATTGAATGATTAATTGAATGATTGATAGATTGAATGATTGATTGAACGATTGATTGATTGTAGAGTAAGTAGATGAGATTACCTGTAGGCATTGACCAGATTGTCAACTACCACGATGTCGTGAGCGTTGTCCGCTCGCTCCAGCACCGCCATGACGGTGTGGGACCCCACTTTTTTTTAAAGATGGCCGAGTATTCTTTTGCACGGTTCCGGTAACTGGAAAATAAATTAAGTATTATACAAATGTTAATAATAATAATAATAATCTATTATCACTGACAGGTGTATTGTAGCCAAAAAACCGGATATAGTGATGGTAGATCGCTCAGCGCGCCGCGCAATGCTTGTTGATATAACTGTTCCACATGACGATAATCTCATTAGAGCTGAAAAAGAAAATTAACTAAATATTTAGACCTTGCTCATGAGATTACTGCCATGTGGAATGTTGAATCAGCAGACACTGTCCCGATCGTTGTCTCACTCAATGGTCTTATAGCGAAGAGCTTTAATAAACACCTTAAAAAACTCTCGCTTGATGGTTGGGTCAAGAGTCGGAAACAGAAGGCGGTATTGCTTGAGACGGCACGTATTGTGAGGAAGTTTCTCAATCTGGAGTCCTAACCACTGGTTGCTTGGGTCCTTGCCCCGCTGCTCATCTATTTTTTATAAATTTTTTAATGTTTTTATTGTTATACTAATATTTAAAAACGTATTTAGAGTAAGATATTTAAATAAATGATAGTCATAATAATACAGTTGAATTTATAAAAATAACAATAAATTCTTTTATTAAGGCGTCTTTGGCCCAGTTGCTAGTAATACATAACTTTAAGGTTAGTAACGAAATCAAACAACTTAATAGAATGAATCTTTTTTTAGACTGGCCCGTTGGCACAGTGAGCAGTGACCCTGCCTTCCGCTCCAGGGTCGTGGGTTCTATTCCAGCCTCGATTCTGGGTGTATTATCTATATGCATCTATTTATATATTTCTACAACAAAAAAACATTTGTGTATAACAGACGTCTGTTACCTATAACAAAGGCATTAAGTTGTATACCTTAGGAACATACGTCCCTGTGTCATATAGTCCTGTATATATATATATATATTAAATTACCAAAGGATGTAAAGAATGCAAGTTCATTCAATATATTTAAAAATAAACTTCAACAACACATACTTAAAAGGGTGAAACCTTAAAGAGCATCCTACGAGCATGACATTAAGACTTTGAATTTTATGCGTCGTTAAATAACAAGACTGGAGTTATAGCCGATAGACACGTTTCGATAAATCGTTACGATAAAACTGTGCAGTTTAAACTGCACAGATTTATCGATACGTTTGTATGTAGAATCTTTGTCGATTGAACTGCACATTTTTGTCGCAACGATTGAACTGTACAGTTTTTCGCAACGATTGAACTGTACAGTTTTTCGCAACGATTGAACTATACAGTTTTTCGCAATAATTGAACTGTACAGTTTTTCGCAACGATTGAACTGTACAGTTTTTTTCGCAACGATTGAACTGTACCGTGTTTTCGCAACGATTTATCGAAACGTTTATAGCGGCTATTACAGACGTAAAATGCAAAGAAATATTTATTTTTATTTGCAGGAAGATCTAACAGTCGAAGACACTAAGGAGATTATTGAAAAACTGAAAAGAGACGAGAAACCTAAACCGGGACCAAGGTAATTTTACATATATAACTTCCAGGCATAGGGACATGGCACTTTTTTCATAATAATATATTATTTCGAACCTTTCTTTGATTCCTTTTGCGATATAATGATTCCGTATCCACAAGACATCAAAACACAGTATTAAAATGGCAGATTAGTTCCAGGTTACCAAATTCCATCTTCACAATGTTGCAAACTGTAAATGGTCAGAATTATCCCAAGTAATGGGACCTGTCTTATGGAGTGATATCAAAGTTTATATGCGAAAGGAGGTCGCGACTTCAGAAGCCGGCATTTGAGTCGATCGCTAGGTTAAGCAGTTCTTACCGCGACCGGGTGATAGATGGCTAACCATGATACTGGTTTTTCAAATATTCGTTCCGTGCTTCGGAAGGCACCAAACACAGTGGGGTCCCAATTAATGTCACAGTGATTTTAATATGTTATACATATTTCAATGATCAGGTCAAAGGTCTTTGCGGCAATTATAACTCGGACATGCGGGATGACTTCCAAATATAGTTACACAGTTTCTTGACGTAAATTACATTACAATTTACGTCTATGTAACGCAAATTGTTGTTGTTTTATTGTAATGATATAAATACATTCATAAAGATACTACACCCAGAATCGATGCGGGAATCGAACCCACGACCCAGGAGCGGAAGGCATCGTCACTGCCCACTGCGCTAACGGGCCAGTCCTGATACGAGCTTTATCATTTTACTTATACCTGGAAAATGTCTTTCGATTTCAATCGCTGCAAACATTAATTGAAACCGCCGTCATATCAGTAACAGCTGGATTACTGGTTTCCAGACATGTACAACCATTTCTATTTCTAATGCTTTAAAAAAATACTGTGCATGTATTAGTTTTATGTGGGTACCTATTTTTTTTAATAAATTAAGGTGGTGTATAAATTATACCCAGCCACACCCTGGCTACACCCTTGAGGATTGCTATAATTAGACAGTTAGAGTATTTACTGTGTTTAACATTTAAAAAATATCGCGAGTTTTTCTATATATATTATATATATTCTTCTTCTTCTTCCTAGCGTTATTCCGGTTAAGTACCAGGGTCCGCTTGGATCGTAGAGGATGTGGCGGTGGGGTGAGTTAAGATGACCGATTGCCATCTGACGTCATCCTCGGAACCCCCACTATCTCTGCAACCTTACGATTAATATCTCAAAGTGACATTAATCGGGTCCAACTATTTTACGTGCCTTCCGAAACACGGAGGAGGTCGGATATCAAATATAAACTAGATTGGGTCACCCATCTATCGCCCGGTCGCAGCCAGAGCAACTTAACTTAGCGATCGAATCAAATCATTCAAATGCCGACCACTGATTAGGCCACGACCTTCTCTTATATATTACATATGTTATATTTAAAAAAGTAGGTATTTTTTTAATATAACACACAGACACACACACACGTCACAACACTAAGGTAGTGTTGTGATGTGTGTGACGTCGATAGTGAACTATTAAAAAAAGTCTCCAATTGACTAGAGTGGAAAAAATAGCGGTACCATAGACACCACAGCATGATGCCTCACCCGCCAAAAATCACCATCGTGACCACTACCATAACTGCTACCATCGCCACCACTGCCACAAGCGGTACCATAGACACCACAGCATGATGTCTCACTCGACGAAAACCAACATCGTGACTCACCATAATTGATACCATCGCTACCACTAACACTAGCGGTACCATAGACACCACAGCATGTGATTTCACCCGTCGTACCAACCATCATTACCGCCACTACAGCGACCGCAACCACCATTCCATCACCACCATCATTGCTACCGTCACCGCTACTCTCACTACCGTCACCATAAATACCACAGCATGTGATCTCACCCTTCGAAAACCACCATCGTGACCGTCCCGACCGAACACTACCGTCACTGCAACCGCCCCCACCACCACTAATAATGTGAAAGTAATTCGGACTTACGTTTTCACATCTAAACCGCTGACCTAATTTTGATGAATTTCGGTATAGAGATAGATTGGACCTTGGAGAAAGACATAGGCTACTTTTTGTCGCGAAAATAAATATGAAAGACATGCAATAGGGGTTCATAGGGGTTGAAAGTTTGTAGGATATACTAAAAAAAACAATGCAGACAAAGTCGCCGGTTCCAGCTAGTACTAAATAATAGGCATGACCACAAATTTTGAAAAATTGGTTCATAATTTTATATTTCTGCGGAAATTAACGTGTTTATAGCAAATAGAAAACATTATAAATTTAAGGATTAAATTCCGTCCCAAAATAGTCGAAGTTGTCGTGACGTCACTTTATGTTAACATTGCGTTCCTCTAAGCTTCACCTCGACGTTTTCGCGACCGTCGCAGTCGTCGAATGTCGATCATCTGAATGAGCACTTTAAAACGAGGCGATCGCTTATTGGAACGCCCTTATAATATACAGTGACGTCATACGCTCTGCTGGGTGTTTTAGCTGTCATGGCGGATTGTTGTATTTTGTAGTTTCCTTTTTTTTGTTAATCCCTATTAATCTCGCATAGTTGACAAGTTGACAACACAATTTAAGAAACAGATGACAGCAGACAATGGAGAATAGAGATCGGTAGTTGATCCCTACGAGTATTCCCAACATTTAGCTATTGAGGCCTGGTTCTATAATCTTATCAAGTAGCCAATATAAATTCAAAGATATATTCTCATACACTAAAGTGTACTAAAATACACTAAACTAGCACCTGCCTCTGTGCAAGGTTGCCTAAACCGAACACGGATCCGCCATTATCCCTTTTGTGCCGTTCACGAAATGTATCGGCGCTGAATTATTCAATACAAAATTAGGTGGGTTAAGGTGAGGTGAAACACCTCCAGTCATATTTATATTTACACAAATATTTCTAGACCCGTCTATATTTTGAGAAGAGATTATTTATATCTTAAAAGATTCCTTCATATGCTTCTCTAACTGTATACGTTTCTTCGTTCTCTCTTTGTCTTCTTTTTCTGTGACCGAGGATCAGAAACCGACTGTAAAGAACTTGGTTTCTCTTTGGATTCTCTGAATGCACATTGTTTTATCCTTTTCATTAAAAAAGAACTTTTTGGTATCACTCTACTGATGGTTACGAGTGTATTTTACCACCAAATATCGCATCAGAACTCCAAATAATGGTTAAGGTTTTCATCGGCGACCCAGCCCTTTACGATGGGCTCCATCCTTTGGCATTGCGGAGAGATGTGGGGAGCATAGCGGAGTCCTGTATTTATTTATGAGAGTAAACAGTATTCAATATATCAAGATGACTCTTATTTCCCATCGAGAATAGATAAAGCACGATATACATTAACACCGAGCAAATGTTTGTTCACCGGAGTAGCGGACCATTTATTAATCTTTCCGAGTAATTAATAAACGTCAATAGCAGTTTATTTCGCGCCTTCATTTGTTTACGAACAAAAGACCACTCGGGCGCTCAATACAGATCAAAACCATAGTGATGAAGGCTTTTACGTGGGTGTGCAAAGTGAACAAACGGGGTAGGTAGCTTCGAACATAGCTTGCCAGTCGCATCTAACTAAATCTTGTCACTTTCTTTATGTCGTCCATCCGTGTCCGTGTAGACCATCTGCCACCACCACGCTTATTTGAGTTCGGTTACCCTGCTTCCGACGTCCTTGACTTTAGCATTCAGTCAGATTTCGGTATTGCGAACTTTTAACTCTATCGAAACTCTATCGAACTATTAACTCTATCTAACGAGGAGTGGTACAATAATTCATGGAGGTAGGGAATAACGAGATTCCTCGTTCTTAATAGGGAGTTGCTAGAATAAGGACTAACTAATAACCATAGCCAAAGACTAGCACAGGCTGTCAGAGCTATTAAGGCAGAGACAATATTCGTAGGTTTCATCATCGTCAACATATCAGCCACTATGAACCCACTGTTGGATGTAGGTCTCGTGTAAGGCGCGCCATTCGGATCGATCTACCGCTGCTTTCAACCAATTTCTACCTACCACTTTTTGTATATCGTTGCTCTATCTGGTAAGGTGGTGCCCTACTCTTAGGTATTTGTCTCGTAGGATTGATAATGCCAAAATGCAAGCGTTTAAAGGTTAAAGTAGCTGCTTGCAATCAAGTGACAAGATTGTGGTGTAACGCGGTTATTGCTGTGGACATCAGCTAGATTATAAGAAAAAATTTAGAACTGTGTACATTACGTATGTTATATTCACATAGGAGGTTGCATAATACACCAAAGCGATCTCTAACAGTACAAAAAGGTTTAACACTTATGTACGTACGACTGTACTCACAGTTTGATTACGCTTCCCTAACAAATTATACAATCCCAGCTATTTCGCGTTGCGTAATCCCTTTTTTTTAGGGTACCGTAGTACTACAAGGAACCCTTATAATTTCCCTCAGTACGTTAGTTCGGCCGTCCGTCCGTTTGTCTGCCTTAACTAACCTCTACAATTATAAACATAAATGCATGAAATTTGGCACAGTTATGTGTTGCGTATAGATTTTATTTTTGGCGTCTTAAAATAATAATAATTTAACATTTTAGGCGTGGTTCCCTAACATGTGAAGTCGAACTGATTTTTTTTTCACTCAACTCCATTATGTGGCGTATTATTGAATAGCTCTTTTAAAATAAAGGAGAAGTTCCTTACACAGCTTTTTGGTACCATTTTCGAGTAATTGGTCTTCAAAGTGTTTTGCAAGGTGCCACCTCACCTCCCCCGGCATTTCCAAACTATTAGATGTAGAACCTTGAAATTTTCCACGTTGATAGAACATGCTAAAAACTCATAAGGAAAAATATTTTAAACAAATTCGGACAACAACTTTTGAAGTTATTTAAGAAATTCCTTCATCGCGTACCAGATTTTCAAATCGATATAATTGTAAGAAAATGTATCTCGTAGGCATGAATAGACTTTAAAACAAAATGACATGAATATGTAGAAATAAGTATATAAAAAAATAAATAAAAATCAACAAAAAGTTATCAGCCTGGGGTTCGAACTCGTGCCTCAAGTTAGTGATCCCATCGGTTTCGTAAATGCGCTACAGAAACTCTAAGAAAAGTGACAATTATAGTCATATGATTTGCATTAAAGCCCATTTGATAATGGAACGGTGCATTTTCAATTCTACAAGCTTGGTTTCATATGAAAGATTTTCTACTTTTGTTTCTGTAATAAATTTATTAGTTTTTATTGAAGCTATTTTTCAAATATCTTCATTTATATCAGACACGGAACCCTTACATATAAGCGCGTCTTGACACGCTCTTGGCCATTTTATTTTGTTTTATAATTAATAACACTTAATTAACATAATTGTCACTAACACTTGACGGACAGTCTCCGACACGTCTGACGTGAAGTTATGTAATAGTTTGTCAGATCTGTATCTATAACTGTCACAAATGGAATTACAGTGTAACCTCTTTATAACGTCGTTCGTTATATCGAAACACTCCCTATTACATATAAATTAGACAAATTTGGTTAGTTTACGTCAAAACCCATACATTAGTACACTCTTTATAGCGCAATAGCCATTTTCTAAACTTCGATACCAAAATATTTACAAAAGTATTTAGCAGCGTACTAATGTATATAATAAGCTAATACAAGACTAAGCGAATAAATATTTGCCACCTGGATGTTGTAAAAAACTGCCTTTCTTTTGTTATTGTTAATTGCCTCGGACGTGTGTCGAAGATATGCACCAAATATCGATATAATAAATATAATATATCGGCATAGCAAAACACGTCACACAAAAAGGAGAGATAATAAGTTCCTAATAGTAAAATTATTCACTAACAGTAAATAAAAATTATCGTAATTTACGATGCATATTTGGTTGTTCTACCTTACGCCCGCTATATGACAAATACGCTTTATAACGAATGAAAATGCTCGGTCTCATGAGATTCGTTATAAAGAGTTTACTGTAAATAATTGGAGAATATGCTTGGTACATATGTGATCTATACTAATATATAAATCTGAAAAGTTTGTTTGTTTGCTTGAACGCGCTAATCTCAGGAACTACTTAGTGAACCGATTTGAAAAATTATTTCACTGTTTGATAGCCCATTTATCGCGGAAGGCTAAGGCCTATATATTATCACGTTAAAATTTATCACCTAATTTTATACAGACAAACTCGCGGGTAACAACTAGTAACTAATAAGATTACTGAGACGCGGTATGCAGTAACATCCATAGAGTATTCGTATTACATGCGTTTATTACCTCGTATCCTGTGCAAGTGTGGACATTCAAAGGAACGCGGTTCTGTTCCTCGTCAATAAAACATTGCTATGCATCAAAGGAAGCAATTCCTAGGAATGTCCCTGTGTCCGTCTGCGCTCTGTAGTGTTCGACATGTTAAAAGCTATATAATACTATTACTTATGCACAAACGGCACACAAAGTATGAAGGAAGGTGAGGAATAATCACGAATAAACAATTTATAAACACAAAATAAAAATAGTACTTATTTTTATGTACCATCATGTTTGCGAAGTTGACAAATAAACTAACCTATATTTTAATAATGTTAAACCAATGGTATCAGAGGGCCTAGCACGAACATTCTCGATAGTTTTACTTACTTTTCAGTTCGAAATGAAACGTCAAATGAAGGCGCGTGCTTCTATTTTATACGACTTTCATGGCCGTAATTTTGAGGATTTGATATGTGCCATTTTTGATTTCGTTCGTGCTAGCAATATTTAGCAACTAAGTTGTGTAAAACGGTAGGCATTGATGTATGCTTAGACGTCCGGTTTCGTACGTAAAAGTAAGTAAAACTATCGAGAATGTTCGTGTTAGGCCCTCAGCTATTTAGTGACTGTAGTCGAGTTTAAAATTTCTACTTTGCTATCCAACATCTTGATGCATCTATCTGCTCTCAAATGTAAATAAAAAAATAAAAATATTTAATAAAAAATATCTTCACTAACAAACAGCCAAGGTTATCGTACACGATCGAATCGTACGTTCTTGATATTTGCTTCCTCATATAATTGTTAACCGAATAACATTAGACTGACGTCATATTATGAAGTTTGTTGTACCTTAAGAGCAAGTTCTGTTTTCATGGAAAACTAAACTACCAGAGGGCCTAGCACGGAATTTAGGAACCGAAGTAAGTTGACTAGACGACTAGGCCCAGAGTCAGCAAGTCTTGATCGTGTCACGCTTTTAATCAATGATAATGCAACATGCGATGACGCTAAGAATCTTCCACTGTGAGCCTAGCACGGAAATTTTCATCCGAAGTAAAGTTGACTCGTCGACTTACTTCGGTTCTACAAATTCGTGCTAGACGATCAAAAAGAGCGCGCAGATGTATTGCCTACTTTTGTGTAAAGTTTACGTTCTTCTCTTTAATTTTCCTGAGTCGTATCTCAATTCTGAAATACCAAAACATTATTATAAACCGAGCGAGATCGTGGCGAATCGCTAATCTGTTAACAATAACACCCAGCAATGATTAAACAATATCCAATACTTTCGTTGTATAACGCTATAAAACTTGCGTTTTTCTTAAGCAACTAGACTTATGAAACGAAATTAAAGCATCACTTTACACTACATCGCCGCTTTACATTGAGTGAGATCGTGGCCAATCGCTAATCTAACAACGATTGTAGCTTACATCAATTAAGAACTATTTAATAGCCTAGAGTGATATAAGTCTATGGTCTTGCATTGTTATTGAGCAATTGACTTATTTCACATGCCGCAAATATTCGAGTAACTTCAATAAAAGAGGCCGGAAGGTATTTGAGCGTTATCCAATGGCATACAACGCTGAGTAAAGAGTTCAGTTATTGTTGTGTACGCATAATTACACTGCGGGTAGATGTGATTTATGTTACACTAAAAGACAGACCAAGTGGTGCGCGTGGCCATTCACGATCTGTGATCGGTGGTAAGCAGTCGTGTCATTTGGGCTGTGAACCTACTTACTTGTATTATTAGTACCTAAAATCAGTGGACACCACAGTTATCATCATTTTATACTTAAATTTCCGTACCATACGATTTACTAAAAGCCATGCACAAAATGTTCATTCTTAGCACAGCTATATTTGCCAATTTAGACACATTTAATGTAATATTTGACCAAATACAATGTTATTTTGAGATGGTTGTCATGACTACACGCTTTGATATCATAATATAATAAAATGTATACATATGTTGTGTAATTTGACATTGGTTGCTTGAGGTTTTATTTAAGTAATTTAATACGTTTATAATGCATATTGAAAAAAAAATATTAGCATTCCTACACACCTTTCTGTATATTGACTATAATTGTGCCAGATTGCATACTCCTGTGTCCGCGCAATTTTACTTAAATGGTACCGAAAGTTTTGGGAGGGGAGCTCGTGGCCTAATTTGTGGTCGGCATTTGAGTCGATCGCTAAGTTAAGTTGCTCTGGCTACGACCGGGTGATGGGAGACAGGCCACTCCAACATTAGGGGCCATGTCTACCGGCTGAGTGAGGAACAAGAGCGCGATGTCGTAGAACAGGTTCTCTGCAAACATTATCAAGCATCAAGAACAAGAGCGCGATGTCGTAGAACAGGTTCATTGTAAACATTATCAAGCATCAAGAACAAGAGCGCGATGTTGTAGAACAGGTTCTCTGCAAACATTATCAAGCATCAAGAACAAGAGCGCGAAGTCGTAGAACAGATTCTCTGCAAACATTATCTAGCATCAAGAACAAGAGCGCGATGTCGTAGAACAGGTTCTCTGCAAAACAAAATCAAGCGTCAAGAACAAGAGCGCGATGTCATACAACAGGTTCTCTGCAATATCATGCATTATGGGGCGTAATTCAAACAGTCCCCCAACTCAGAGAGGTCCAGAGGAGGGGGAGTAATAGTCTTCCCTCGAATAAATAATTTATGTATATGTATCATCTTATTAAAAGTAACAAATAAAAAACTTACTGTTATTATAATCCTTGTGAATCTCCACGGAGGCCACATCTCGGTCCTGGTAAGGATAGAGCTCCTTAGTGGTTTGTGTGTCCCATTCTCCGGCTCGTATCCTCAACGTGGCGTTTTTGGCCACGGCGTGGGCGGCTGTGAGGACGACACTCGGGTGGATCAGGGATCCTCCTCCCACGTACACGTTCAGCTTCTGACCTTCAGGATCGTTCTCGTTGACTGGCTCGATCCTAGGATCAATTTCCGCATCCCTTTATGTTAGATTGATAGGTAAAATCCAACCGAGACAGGGGGTCTCGCAAACCGCTGGAAAAGGGGACTTGAGTCGGTCATGTCAAGTATTGTCAGAATTAATTTGGCGTTCCATAGAGATCTACTTCTTAGGGCGTTGTCCTAATAAAACGCGAATGCGCGATTCGAGAGAGCTTAGTTCGTGCGATCGTGCGATCAAAGATATTAATGTCTAGTATAAAGTAGTATACTTTTGACGATAAATTAAAGCATTAAAGAAACTACTAATTCAGTCATTACAAATTGAAATAGTGGCTAATATTTATATTTTTTATTAAGGAGCAAACCGGCAGGCTGTTAATATGAGTACCGACTCCCATGGAGTATTGCCCTACCATAAAGCTCGCAGATGCATTGCCGGCCTTTAAGAGATAAGTATGTTCTTTTCTTAAAGGTCCCTGTGTTTGTATTGATTCGCCAGGCCATTAACAGTATATTTAAAAAACTTACGTGATGAATGCCGCCTGCCCGTTGGCTCCTTGTAATTTAAAAAAAAACTTAAAACTGAGCTCTACTTGTCATCGCAATCACGATAACATAAAATAATGCTCGTTATTTATGTAATTTTCCTTGTTCTTATTTTTCTTAGCAATTTTTTTGTTATTATTATTATCTGTTTTACTGTATGTAGACGATTTTTAATGTGAATTCTTATAATTTTTTTTTCTGTTTTTAGCACCACTTATTATTTTTTATATAACTTTTTTACATTTAAAAATGTATAAAAAATAGATTTCCACTTGCAACGAAGCATGGACCCAAGCAAACGGGGGTTAGAGCTCCAAATTGCGAATCGTTCCCTTAATAAGCGCCGTCTCGAGCGATTATTAATCGAATACAGATATCCGATTCTTGATCCAACACTCAAGTGAGAGCTGTTGTAGGTGTTCATTAAAGCTCTTCGCAATAAGACCATTGACTGATACAATGATCGGGACAATGTCTCCTGATACAACACTCAACATGACAGTAATCTCATGACCAAGATTAAAATATTAAGTTTTTTTCCAGCTCTAATGAGATTATCGTCGTGTGGAACAGATATATCAACAATCATTGCCCGGTGCCCTGATCAGTCTACTAACATTATATCAAGTTTTTGGTGCTACAATACTATACTATACTGTACTGTACTGTACTGTACTTTACTGTACTGTACTGTACTGTACTGTACTTTACTGTACTGTACTGTACTGTACTGTACTGTACTGTACTGTACTGTACTGTACTGTACTGTACTGTACGAAAACCAGTGTCAGAATAGATCACCCATCCCATCACGAGGCCGCGACGAGAACTATTTAACACAGCGATCGACTCAAATGCCGGCTACTAATTAATCTACGACCTCTTCAACACAAATATTATCTCCGCCCTCATGTCGAATAACATTTAATATCAATTAGGCGACAGGTATAATTATAATTAATCGCTTTCGTAGCTTATGTACCATGATCACAGGGGTCGTCTCGCTTATTAGGATATATTAGGAAGTAAAACCCTTTATATTGTGGAGGGTTATATACACGTAGGTATAGGCGGAAGCGTTAAATGTATGTTTGACTGCTTTAATACCGGAGCCAGACATAGCTTCATTTGAATGATCATTTCAATGATCATGTAGTGTGGCCAAGCACTTTGTGTAGTTGTTCGTTCTTTCTTTGTTCTTTCTTTCTAGTCACTTGCCGACTTATTAATCAGTTAAAATTTTAAATCGCCTGGCCTGAACATTAGGAGGGACCGTGGTGAGGGGAGGGGAAAAGAATCCTTTTCTGCCCACCTGAGATCATCAGACATCGATTCGACGGTATTTTCTTGTTCCAAACTTCGACTCATAAATCTGCATAATCTTTCCTGCATTTTTTTTTTTATTTAAGGCAGATCAGATAAAATCGAATTGGGAAGGTCAAGACAAACACGGTGGCCTATACTCCTACTTAAGGGCCGTCAACGCCTCTGCGAGCCTTCTGTTGGTGCAGATGTCCATGGGCCTCGATAGTCACTTACCGAAAGCTCGTTTGCCCTTTGTATCATAAGAAATCCCCTTGACCCTTCCACAATAGCAGAATCCACAAATTCAGACGACGTGTTTTAAAACCCAACCCCATAAAACCACATATGTATGTAGAAAATGTGATCAGAAGAAATAACGAACATTATAGAACGATATCTTAGCTTTGGCTTTGTCAAATTATGACAGTCACTGTCACACGTAACAAATAGAAATTGACTGATAAGTCTGACAGAAATGCTTTTCTACGAAATAATAATAACACGAGCTCTATTTAACACTAGCTGATGCTTTCTGGTGTTAAATATTAAATACTGAAAATAGATACAATAAATGAGAGTGCTTTAAAACATACGAATGTAGTAAAACTTCTTTAGCTCCTTGTGTATGTTTGTGGGCGCGTGCGTGCGTGCCTACGTACGTGCCTGATTGAGTGTGAGTGAGTGCGTATGCGTGTGTGAGTGCGTGTGTGCGTGTGTGAGAGTGAGGTTGTGATTGAGAGTGTGTGTGCGCGCATTTGAGTGTGTGTGTGTTTTACTTGAATATCAATTTACAATTTCATTCCCCCTAAGCACTCACTCGCACGAGAGTTAAAAAAGCGTCGCCATATATCTCGGCGTTAATACTTTAGTATCAACCACTCTATGTACGTATACATATATCTAGATTTTAATATAGAACATTGCTCGTTAAAAAAGGCGTTGCGTTTTAAAAGCGCTGCCGTGTGTACAGATAGTAGGGAATCCATATATTCTTTTTGAACACTTTGACACACGTTGAATAACCTCTTGTGCCATGAGGCCTCCTCCTCCTCCTCCTTCAGCCTTATGGAGTCCACTGCTGGACGTAGGCCTCCTCCATGAATTTCCACAAAGACCTATCTTGGGCCGCTGATGTCCAGCGGCTCCCTGCTAACCTCACCATGAGGCAATTAATCACTATTTAATGTATTTTATTTACATTCAATACGCCTTCAGTGTGTCTGAAATATACGATACGTAACTGGTTATGAGAGGAAGAAAATGTATGCTCGCACCTCTATTGTCCCTACAGTGATATAAATATCGTTACGCACTCTATTTATATCTTCCTCTCGAATGCCTTTCGCCTCGCCCGATCACACTTTCCGTAACGCTGTCGACACGCATCCGCCAGCTTACTCCCAAAGTAAAGCGTGCGTGAAGTTTTACTTAATGTCTTTTTCTCAAACATGCTTGGAAATTTTAGGATTATTTTGACAAGCTTCTTCGAGATAAATCGAATTTGCCGTATGCCCATCTATCGAGGACGGTTATAGGCTATATATCATTACGGTAAAATTGAATCTATTCTGGTTTTATCTAATTTTACGCGGCCGAAGTCGCGGTCACAGCTAGTATGTAATAAAACAAAGCAACACATAAGTCAATAGTTCAGACATACTATTTCATATGACATTTTTCTGTACGTTAGATTGTTACGAAAGATATATAAACCGTTCACACGCAATCCAACAAAAAAACCACTACAACATTCTCGATTTACGACAACATGTAAACGGCACCCTCGTAAAACCTAGGTCATGAATAAATAAAAACAGCTATAGGAAAAATCCGTCAAGTTCGATCCGTTCTTTGGGATGTGGTTCCGTACTCACTAATACTAGTTCAGCCATATTTTTTTATTAGCCCACGGCTGGGTAAAGATCTCCCCCTTCTGGATTCATTTGACTCTTTCCTTTGCCAATCTCATTCACAACTTCCCTGCAAAGGCATCCAAATCATTGTGCCACCTCTTCCTCGGTCTGCCGGGACGTCAACATCAGAACGTCGCGATGTTAGCCCATCTTTATAATGAACCCGTCATTTGAAGTATATTTCCAGGTCATTACCCTTCACTTTGCTGACTTTTTCCTTTTATAGTGAGTGTGTGTGAGTAGATTTGTATGGAGATTTTCGGCAGCTACATTAGGATACATTAAAATTATAAATTTATAACAAGTCAAGTCTTTTGAAATGTAGGAAATGATAATAATGTCAAATAATAACAACGTAAATGTCAAGATTAAATTAAGTAGCTTTCTGTATGTTTATTTGAAATTAAAAGTATATTTTTGAATTTAAAACAGAGTTGCAATTAGAAAGACGGCGACGATTGTAAAAAAGCTGAAGACATAGAATAATTGAAGAATAAGAAATAACTTAAATAATTTAAGAATCTTCTTCTTCGTCCTCGCGTTATCCCGGTGTAGTAGTACCAGGGTCCGCTTAGATTGCAGAGGATTTGGCTGTGGGGCGAGTTAAGATGACCGAGGATTTGGCTGTGGGGCGAGTTAAGATGACCGATTGCCATCTGACGTCATCCTCAGAACCCCCACGATCTCTACAAACTTTCGACTAATATTACAAAGTGATATTAACCGAGTCCCACTGTTTTAAGTGCCTTCCGAAACACGGAGGAGGTCGGATATCAAATATAAACCACTGCTAGAATGGGTCACCCATCCATCACCCGGTCGCAGCAACAGCTACTTAATCTAGCGATCGACTCAGATGCCGACCACTGATTAGACCACGACCTCCTCAATTGATCAGTCCTCAATGACTTTTAAAATTTATCATGATGCCGAAGTGGCGCCTCCTTATTTATGTGAATCAAGGGACATTTTATTATACAGAGATGTTACTCCTTTATGTAGTCTCCATGATTGATTGTCAAATATTACAAAGTCACTGTACAAAGAGTAAAATTTTTAAATAAGTATCTAGTACACAGATCTAAAGATTTGTGGCCAAATTGTGTTCGACCAACCGGCAATCTCTAGTAATATAAAGATGCTATGACTTTTTCAATTAGAAATATGCTTTAGTCAAAATATCACACTACATAAATAATTAAAATTAAAGTAACAATTTTTCGGTACTCAATAATAAAAACGACTACAGCCCACCGTGTCTTCACAAATGATTCTCTAACTCTTCCTCTATATCTTACCTGATCTACGCATTAATTGACAGATGAATTGGAATCGGGCACGAATTAATCGCTGGCGTTGAATTATTTATAGTAGGACGTGCGGGGTGCGGCGGGCGGACGGCAACAGGTCGCATTGTAAAGGGAATGTTGGGATGTAAGGGATGTTTAGGGTTACCACTCAATGATAATACGTAGACGTAAAATGCGTACAGTCTAAAAATGCACGCCCTCCAAAATTTTGCACACAATAACTAAGCATTGCAATTAATTAGTAGAGGGGCTTGCATTTTTAGACTGAAATAACTATTGCTTTGAAATATATCGGCAGTTTCTGAACGTCAATTTAAGCAATATATATACTGGACTATATGACACACGGACGTCTGTTCTTAAGGTAGACAACTTAATGCCTGTGTTATAGGTAACAGACGTCTGTTATACACAAATATTTTTTTTAGAAACATATAATTACATAAATATAGATAATACACCCAGACTCTAGGCGGGAATCGAACCCACGACCCCGGAGCGGAAGGCAGAGTCTCTGCCCACTGCGCCAACGGGCCAGTCAGTTTCATATCTCTTTTACAAAATCGGTATTTGTGGGTCCAAATGTTGAGTCCACGGTTGATATGGGTGACAGTTGAATCGCCAACGTAAACAACACGGTAGCTTTCCAGAGTGCGTAGGAATATTTAAGTATTTTTTTAATATTCCTTAAGGGCCTTGAAAGGCACGAAGTTCTAATTGAGAGAAATAGAGAAATGGGGTTATGCACAAAAAAATTAAGAAGCGTCGAAATGGGGTTAAGTCATTGAATAAAAGGCGAAAATAGTCGCGTGTTGTAGCTAGTATAGAGAGCATAAGTTTCAAAACTCATTAGAAATTTTGAATAAAATTAGACATTGCCAATAAATGCCGGATTTCATATTATACATTATGAACGTTTTCGAAAGTAAGGACAAAATTCAAAAATGATCGAGTAGCGGTTTTTAATACAAATAATAATATATAAAAAATAAAAAATGTGTATCGGTTATAGCGACTTTCAGATATAGCGTACTTACATAGTTCCTTCAATGTCGTTATAACCGGTTTCAACTGTCGTATGAAAGTTCCTGTGTAAACATTATGTAAAACGTCTCAGTGATAAATTCAAAATTGAAATTTTTTCGGTCTGATGCGCCACGAATTTTTGTTCGACGACGAGCTTACCCTTTATTAAAACCATTCCACTTATGTTGCACGACACACGAAATTACATATTCCTGTGTCACTTATTTAATGTCTTCTCGAGCTGATATTAAATATTTTACAAGGTAAATATTCTCAAAATATCGTTGTGTCAATTTATTTGCAACTAGCTGTACCCCAATATTCCCTTTTCCCCTCCTACTAAGCTTAAATTAATAGCTTGTATTAGGAGTGGGTGCGACAATACCCCAACGGCGGTGTGGTTTGAACCGGGTACCTCGCGGATTTCAGTCCATACCTTATAGCGTTGAGCTATTGAGGCTCAAAAGTCAATTTTGAGCTATTGAGGCCAAAAATATTTCGTCCGACTGTTCAATGATATTGTCCAATTTCGATTGCTTTAATTTTTTTTGTTAAGTCTATTTTTCTTCCTTCTTAAGAACCTTCCACGGACTAAAATTTAATTTAATTTATTTGTAATGAATATCAGTAAAGAGAAAAGGACAGAGGTGGATACGATGAACCCACAAAAGTAAAAACTGTGTTGCACTGATTATCGCCTTCGTCCACAGAAATACTTATAAAGTTAAGATTAAGCATATTCAAAAATATTTATAAACTAGTATTATGATCATGTTTCGTGAGTGCATGTCTGTATGTTTGTCTGTATGTGTGTGTGTGTGTGTGTGTGTGCGCATGCGTATGTGTATGTGTGTGTATGTGCATGTGTGTCCGTGCAAAGTTTGCAATGTTGAGTTTTCTTAGAAAGATTATATTACAGAGATTACAAAATCCTCAACTTCATCATTTAAATAATAAGCATTGCATTTATTTTTGCATTTACTTGCAGTTAGGGGGAAGATATTTTGTGTTTTATTTATTTGGTTATGGAGAAAAAGAAATTATTCAAAGTCTATTCTTAAATTATGGCTTGACCGAGATTTTACCAAGGGGTAGCCAAATAGGGGTCTATTTTTAACTCTAGTTTACGAATCCCAATTTTGAAAAATCTTCCTATGTTTTTTTTTTGAATTGCCTTTCAATAAAAATTATATTGATAAAAAGGCACCTCGCATAGAACTCGACTCTAGCTTGGCACAAACCTTTATAATTTTGTTTGCTCAATCCCCACGATTTGTTAGACGCGTGTTTATCTACGTCTAGAGTTGTATTCTTTTCACTGACATTCATAAAAAGGGGGCAGAGCTCTGGCATGTCACCGGTATACAACCCAAATGCGTATCAGTTCCTGGAGCATTCGGACGTGTTTAACATTGGACAGCATCGCTTAAGGTAATTGTAAATATGACATTAAACATGTAATAATTCACTAGCAGACCTGACAACGCTTTGAGCAATTTAGAAAGGATTTAAAATACAAAATTTAAAAAAAGGCAATTGGTAAAAATAAAAAATAAAACTCTATCTCTCAAGTTATATACTCGCAAAGACCTAGAAAGAGAGTTTGGTGCCAAAATGTAAGGAGGCCAAATGATGGGACTGGACATAGTAGAAGACCTTATCTCTTAAGTTAGACCAAATTACACATAAATGACAACTTTCGTGAATATCGGTTTACTTGGCTTAGAATTTACTGGGAACATACATAGTGTCACTGGATTTTTGTTTATTACAATATATAGAACTATTTGACACACGGACGTCTGTTCCTAAGATATAACTTAATGCCTACGTTCTCTTTAATTTTATCACTTTTTTCGTTGAATTATTAACTTAATAATTCAACGAAAAAAGTGGAATATTTATGGCGTCTAAAGTTTAAAGGAGTCTAACCCCGACACAAATAAGCTCTGTTATTTTATTTTCTTGCGTACTCAAAACGTAGTATTCAATTCTCAAAATTTTAGTCGAAGAAAATCTTAATAAGCGATTAAGGCTCAGCTAGTGTGAAATAAATATTTACATGAAACATGTAATATATTGTATTAAAATATAATGTATTAATATGAACTTGGCAGATCCACTATCGCGGGTCTAGATATATTATATTCTGTTAAAGTATAAATGGAAGGTCTTATATATTTTGTTACTTATCTTATATAATCTGCGTAAGTCAGTCGTCGTGAGCTCTTTATCCCTTGTCATTTCTATTATCTTCTTATAACTGTTTAGCTCCGTTTTATCTTAAAGATCATCTGTGTTTTCATGCTTCTGACACACAACTGCATCTGAAATTACAATCTCATCTTGATAACGACATTTAATTCGAAATTACAACTTTACAGATTTAGCCTGAACTTTTCATAGTATGTCGTCTATACTTTTGTCCCCTTATTTCTTTAAAAGAATATTAGGAATACTTTTTCATGTATATCTAATATTTCCTTTTCCCCTCCTGCTAAGCTTAAATTAAAAACTTGTGTTAGGAGTGGATGTGACAACACCCTGACGGCAGTGGGATTTGAACTGGATACCTTGCGGATTTCAGTCCATACCTTATACCGTTGAACTATTGAGGCTCTAACTAAGCATATAAGTCTGATAATCTAAACACAATCTTGCAAGGTGTTTCGATTTTTCTGATGAGAAGTATTTAATTGTAGAAAATTAAAAAAATATATATACAAAAGAAATAAATTTAGAGCGCTGAAATTAAAGTCTTTGATTATTGAACCTTGATTTCGATTAAATTAAATACTTGATTTAAATACCGTTACCGGACGTTCAAATTAAGCTACCTGTATCAATAGCTCACTTTGGACCTAAAACTTTATCGGTCTGTCTATTATTAAGCGTGAAAAAGCTAGAATAATCTATACAAATAAATAAATTTTACTTACGTTTTTTGTGTGCTGAGTGCGCTTGTGTCCATTCAGTCTTTGACACGAGTTGGACAAGAGCTGAACACACAGTCTGGCCACAGCGAGAACTGTGCAAATACACCCAACGCCCGTTCGCTTTCCAATTAAGCTGGGAAACTGTTTGTGTTCTGCACAGGTATCATACCTGGACCTTTGATAGCCTCTCATATTTCCGCATCCGGTATTGATTGCATTGCTTACTTTTAGACTATCACTTGATTACATTCTTTTTGTGCTCGCGCAATACGCGTCTGACTTCCGTTTTTTTGAAATATATTCATAACTTTTTTTTTAAAAGAATATTAGGAATATTTTTCAGGTTTGTCTAACATTCCCCCATTAAAAAATAAATTTATCTTATTAATTATAATTATTTTTTTAAATTTAATTTCATTTTTTAATATAAATAATTTATCGGAATGCAATACGTCATGCTCCATTAGTATGCATGACTACAATATCAATGGAAGGTACATTTGCCAGGTTGCGATCTTATACCTTTGGTATAGTTATATGGAAGTAGTGCAAACCTTAAAAACGCCTTTTTGTTACTAAGTACCTAATGCCGGCAACTTTCTACCCATGGTTTTATTTCCCACGTATACCAAAAAAGTGCTTTACCATTTTGAGTGACAGCTCCTAGTTAAAGGAAATTTTGTTAGAAATTAACGTAATGCATAACAAGCAAATATAAGCCTTATTGACATGCAAACCAATAGACTAATTGACATGCAAACCAATTTCGTGGTTGACTATACAAACATGACGTAGAAAGTTAAATTAATGGAATTGAACCATGTACGTGAGTGAATTGCTATCATCGGATTTGAACTGCTGAGTATTGCCTTACCTGTATCTATAGTAAAATATAAAGAGGAAAATCCTGGACTGATTTGAAAAATTCTTACACCATTAGAATCCTACATTATGTTAGGGATCCGTAAGAAAACATTCCGCGCGAAGCCACGGCGGGCCACTAGTAGTTATTTATATATAGCCGGGAATCAAACCCAGGATCCCCGGAGCTGACGTCAGGGTTACTGCCCACTTCGCCAACGGGCCCATCAGTTCAATAACTATGTCGAGATATTACACTATTTCGTGCTAGCTATACCCCTCTTAAAATTGGGTTAATTATTTTATTTATCTTCTTATGTCGGAGCCAGACAGGCAGGTTCATTTGAATGATCATTTCAATGATCATGTAGTGTGGCCGGATACTTTGTGTATCTGCGCAAAGGTTTATAGAACTTTGTAGTCTTCAAGACAAAAATGTACAAACACTGAGCTATGTCTGGCTCCGGCATTATAAAGGGAATATCACTCACATTGTTCGTAAAAGGCCGAAATGGTGCGGATTCCGTAGTTTGATAGGGTGCATAGGATCTCGATGATGGCTTCTTCATCAGTACCCAGTCCCGCGACGGCGTCGTGCAGCTCCTTGGCGTAGAAGTGTGGCAATGGCGTCATTAGAGCAATAATGACATTCTCCAGATTTCCACCGAGTTCGCTCTTCAGTTCGCTAATGAGGTCCTGATAAGAAAAAAGAATGCCTGTTTAGTAAATTCTTGACAAACGACGAGTAACAAGCTATTTTAATGTTTTTAATTTTGACAAGTGACGTCATTAAGTTTTTGCAAGTTGTCCCACAATGTCCGAATTTGGTGATACTCTACCTCCCTTTACGTGTGACGTAATTTACTGATGACCTATAAGTAGCTTAGTGTAATGACCCAAGTATCCTATAGTGCTCTATAGTGACCCTATAATCATTTTTTTCCCTCGAAGTTGTTGTTTGCACCCTACTGGGTCACAGTCTGTCCGGGAGGCTGAGTTTTTTATTTTTATGAAAAGTATAAATCTTAAAATAACCTCATAAAGTGTTACGTAATAGTACGGAACTCTTAGTGCGCGAGTTTGACACTCACTTTCTTGTTTATTTATAGACCTATTAACGCTTGAATTTTCCAACAAACATTTCCGTGGAGAGATAGGTGTTGTGTTTAGACATCACTCAACACCACTTGTGTTTGGTGTATGAGGAAAAGATCAGCAAACTCTGTTTACATTAACAAGGTTGTCAATCGTCAAAAACAGTGAAATATATATTGTTACTAGCTTATACCCGCGACTCTGTCCGCGTGAGCCACCCTTATCACACAGTATGAAAAATATCCAGTAGCCGATTCTCGGACCTACTGAACATGTATAAAAAATTTCATAAATATCGGTCTAGCCGTTTCAGTTTATGTTAACTAATATTGTGACACGTGACAAGTACATTGTAATGAATCTAAATATAACAATTTAACAAATTTACTACATTTCCCGACTTAACACAAAATATGATTTTACATTACGAATACATTTGCCGAAGATCTCATTGAAGAATTTATTTTTTATAAAAGGAAAATCTTCATCTGAAGCAGCCAGAATGATTTATAGTTTTAAGTTAAACTAATATGTAACAGTTTAAGTTTAGGGTATGATGGGACTGACATTATTGTCATGGACATAAAAGTCCCTTAATAAAAATAGATTAAAAAAAAAAAAGGAAAACTAAAAGAGAAAGTAAAATGGCGTCTATTTAAGGGCCTCCCGTCTTTTTAGAATTTTTAACGAATATTGTCAAATTTTAAGCTTTATATAACTATTTCATTACTTATAGGGGAACCGTGCTAATAAACTTAAACAACTAATATTTAAAAAAATTCTCATATACAAGCAACCCTATCTATTTATGGTTAAGTATAGTCATGGTTAAATATGCATATTAATAAGACTATATTAAGACCTTCCTAGAAAAATAGTCGCGTGTATAATGAAGCCATAACATCGCTTAAAATAAATGGTGAGTAATCAATACCTGGTTAAGTGTTATTTAATAAAAAATACGCAAAGATGCCAGCCATTAAAAACAATTTATATCCTTATTATTTTAATCTAACCTGTATTCGTTAAGTCTTTAATACAAGGCTATTAGAAAGTATATATACGCTTTAAGACATAATTAGGTACTCCTATATTATAAGCAGATATTCTTATTAATACTTAATTTTATAAATAATAAATTATAATAAATATACCATTAATTTTAAATAAATGAATATAGCCCTAAATCGGCAAATCATAGAGTAAAATTTTCTTACACAATTTGTATAATTATGTCACCGTTGAATTGTAAAAACCGTTAGAATTGTAATTTATCTCGCGAGATTGTAAACTGTCAAAAGATGTGTGAACTGAATATACTGCTTACAATTTAACGTACTATTTTTCGACAGTTTAGAATGTATTGAAGTAAATCTGTTTAATTACTATCTCCCGTTAAATTGCCAGCTGTGCGAAAACTGGTTGATCGGTCTTACAGTAGGCCGTTAAGTGTGTGTCGCAGGACGCGCAGGCAATTTGTATTACAAAGTTTCTTTGAATTTAAACAAAATAACTTGATCCGCTCCCGTCTAAACGTTCTATTCTCAACAGGGGTATAATCGCGGTGTTTAACCAATCCGCGCACAAGGTGCGTACCGTCGCATGCCATTTCACGATTTGACGGTTTCACTTCGATAGATGTAATCTACCGACAAATAATACGTTGAACTGTAAACAGTATATGCAGTTCGAAATCTTTCGACAGTTTACAATCTCGCGAGACAGATTACAATCTAACGGTTTTTACAATTTAACGGTGTCATATATAAGGAAGGTTGATAAGTTTTCGATGCTTCTTCGTGCATTGATATAAATTCAGGTATTCTATTTTATGTTGCACTTAAAACATTATGTAGATCTTATTATATATCGTTTATAATTAATACGAATTAGAGTCTTACGTCGACGTAGTAGGTCTAGGTAACAAATTATATGAGCTGATAGGTAATCTTGTGCATTCCTACAGTACAGCTAGGTAATGCGAAAGTGTAAACATTGATGATAAGATAAGCGTTGTTTTCTTCACGAGTAGAAGAAAACATAACTAGAAGAGCGCTGTAGTTGTGACCTCTACAATTGATTATATATAAAAACTTTAACATTACTTTATAACTATTGCATTCGCAAAGCAGATGCTATAGTAGAGCCCATATGGTTTGGTAATGTCTTCGTAAAACATTTTGTGACGTCAGATAGCAACGGCATCCAAAGTTTTAATCAACTCGGTTTTTTTTTAATATGAAGGACTATACGAAACATGACGTGTGTAAGATAGAGAACTCAATGCCTGTATACTGTGGTAACAGCCACCTGTCATGTACATAATTTTCTTTTAGTACAGAACTACATATGCATAATACATCCAGACTCAAGGAGACCCCCGGAGCGGAAAGTAGGGTCACTGCCCACTGTGTCAACGCGCTAGTCATCTATTGCTTTCATTAAGTAATTTCGAGTAGAATAATTACAATTGCAATAAAAGTCAGTGATACATCCGCATATCTTTATCAATAATTAAGGATTATAATCCACCCGACTTCAACGTCACGCGGATAAATAATATGTAAAAATAACCGCACATTGGAAAAAAGATTGGGAAACGATGCCTTAGAGGGTCTTCACGGGGGGTCAACGTACGTTTTATCCAACCAATATGGACCCTACTCTACAAATATTTTGTTGAAATCATTCATTCACTCACAATCACTGGAACGATGCGACGAAACGATCGTAGTTTTTTCTTATCGCATCAATGTACCTAAGCCAGCAACTGACTTTACAGAGACGAGGCAAAGACTTTCTTACTGAAGTCAGAAAATCTGTCAAGTTACAGGTAATTTTAAAATTTCGTTCCAAGTTGACTAGTGATTTGGAGTTCAGTGTTTAAAGCCTTATTAAATGTCTAGCGTTTTAGAAACGTATGTATGTTTGGAACATTAACATAGTGTATTGCGTGAATTAGATTCAAGGTTATACCTACAAAAACACTCGATGGTTTGCACGTGTTTTCATATATCAACAGAGACTTTCAGCGGAGTTGTATTTGCAAATCCATCGTTTGGACCAATGAAAATTCCACCAAAATTGGAATTTATCTATACAGTCATATCGATATGAATCTTGTTTTGTGTACTGAAGGCCTAGCACGAATATTCCCGATAGTTTTACTTACTTTTACGTTCGAAACGAAACGTCAAATGATGGTTCATGCTTCCATTTTACACGACTTACATGGCTGTAACGTCGAGGCTTCGATTCGATCTTAACCGATTTATGTGTAATCAGAAAAGGACCCATTATTATTTATAATTTTCAAAATAATGCCCTACAGTACCGTTTATTAGAGGGAGAGCAAAATTATAAAGCTTCTTTGTAGTACTACGGAGCCCTAAAAAGACCTGAGATTTTTATATACATTTTCAAAACCATACTCCTCCGAAACGGCTTGACCGATTTTTATGAACTTTTATATGCATTTTTAGTAGGTCTGAAAATCTACTACCCTCTCTGCGGTCCATCGCCACCAAACTTGTCCAGGCGGACGAAGTCGGTAAGGTTCAACAATATTACACAACTTATTCAACAGTAGTATTATTTTGTAACTAAAGGATCCGACAGACGTTCTTTCCCGAATTTAGGCTCGTCTCTTATTAACCAAATATCCACCTCCAGTATATCTAACATGCCACTGGGTGAATGTTTTTTTCTTCTTCTCCTTTACTGTGTGTACATGGTGGTGGCCTTCCGAATTGTCTTCCGCCACTTCGCTCTATCCTTGACAAGGTCAAAAGCTCATGTCCTCTGTCACTACATCATCCCATCTTGTTTTGGGTCTCCCTCTGGATCTTCGACCTGGGACAGAAAGCTGCAGTGCTAGAGTCCCCATGATGGTCTCCTTTTCCCATTACCATACCATCGTAGCCGAGATTCCTGCATCTTGTCAGCGATAATTCGTACTCCAAGGCTTCCTCGCACATACTCATTGCGAATTTTACGAGCCTGGTAACGCCACACATCCATCTGAGCAACTTTATCTCGGCAACTTGAGGGGTATTATAAATAAATATAATTTAGTATGTTGCTTACCAAAAAGTCAAAGTCATAATTACTTTCTTCAATTTTAGTACTTTACAAGCGCTTATGAACGCTATGCTTTGTAACCAAATGCTGTATGTAAAAGTGGTTTCTTATTAACCTTTTCAGTTAAATTGGAGGAAAAAGTTTAATATATAATTAATATTTTAAGCACTACAATAGCTACCAACGTCCATGGACTATCAGAAGGCTCGTAGATGCGTCGCTGGTATTTGTTTTGATTCAATTATAATGTTGTGGACCTAATAAAAAAAAACAAACATTACAATCGTTTGCTCCATTTCCGTTGTAGCTCAAATAAAGTAACAATGTCGTAATCGTAACAAAGAATTAAAATTTTTTATATAGTAAGCAAAGAAAACTCGGCTTATTCCGAAATAGTATGCGGTCTTAGAGAACTGCACTACCAGAAAGCTCGCAGATGCGGTGCCAGCCTCTGGAAATAATTATGCTCTTTTAGAGTACAAGGAACCCTTGTTGTTTTGCTCAGTCAGTGTATGTCTCTGTTTGATTCTGTGTTCGTTTGTGTGCGCGTGCGTGTGTTTAGACGTCTGCATGTGTGTGGACGTGTGCGTGTGTGTGGACATGTGCGTGTGTGTGGACGTGTGTGTGGACGTGTGCGTGTATGTGGACGTGTGCGTGTATGTGGACGTGTATATAATTTCGTGTGTTTGTGGACGTGGATATGCGTGCGTGTATATGGACGTCGATATTCGGGCGTGTATTTGTGGACGCGTGTGTGTATGTGTGGTCGTGTGCGTGTATGTGAGCGTGTGTGTATAGATTTGCGTATGCATGTGTTTGAACGTGTTAGTCTTCGTGATCGTGTTACATATTTACCAAGATCGAGCGGCACTACGGGCTGGTCGTGCGGCGCGCGTAGTTGCTGCAGTGAGTCGATTGCCGCGTCCACTTGCCACAGTGAGCGGTGCGCGTCCACCAGCCGGCTCACCGCCGCGCCCAACTGCCCCACCACACAACACACTTTGCTTATATTATTTTATTTTGTGTCACTAGGAAAACAAACAGTATAATATCTCTTACTAAAATTCTTATGACATAGTTTAAACAGCAATTTAGTTTCCATTCATAAATTTGCAAACTGAATAGAAGAATAAATTAGAAAAAAAAGTGTTGAATGTAGTTGAATGGATTAAAAAGAAGTATATTGCAAAAACGAACTTATAATGAGGTTGCAATGACACAACCATCTGATAATTTGTTTCATAAATAACGAAATAGTGCAGTTACAAGAGTATAAGGAATATTATGAGATACATATCATATACATAGATATATGACATATAGATAGATATTTTGAGGTTTCTAAAATCTTTTGTGAGCTTTTTAATATCAGTATATTTCTCAACCCTTTAAACAATACCGTTTATAAAGTTTAATTTTATGAATTAATGACCCAAGAAAATTAATAATGTATTATATTTATTAACTGTTTATATCCCTATATTATATCCTATATTTATTTTATATCCTATAATTAAAATACATTTAATTTGAGCTCCACACGCTTGCAGATCTTTTGGTCTGCAGGCGAATAAGTTCGGCGCATCCGGATACCAGTAACCCTTTCTCACATAACATCGGCGTGAAATGGCGCCAATGCTGTCACAGCGTGATTGTATTGTTGTCGCGTTTCGTTCAATTCGTAAGGGTTCCCGGTGGCCTAAACCCCTCTTTTAACTCGATTCATCCGGCAACGCTTAAGCCTTTCGGTCGTGTAGATATCCATGAGAGTCGGTAGTCACTTACCGCCTGATTGATTGTACAATATATTTTTATATATACATATATATTTACTAGCGGAACCGGCAGACGCTGTCCTGCTCGAATGTTGGTCTACTTACTATTTGCTACATTCTATTATCCCATAGTCCCTGTTCCCGTTTCCTTTCCCTTTCCCGTTCCGATTCTATAATGGTTCACTATTTTGACCTTAGTGGCTTAAACAACCTTACTCACCTAGGTGAATAACATTCTTAACTGTGGAATTCTGTAGTATAGAAGGTACTTCCTCAGATGAGCAGATGTTTCCAAAGCGAAATCTCGTTATGCTCTACCCCTCTTACAGTGAATACTATTTTTATTTCTAATACCAAACGCATCGTTCGAGGTTTATCTCGACACCGATGTAAGGACGTACCCTATCGTATCTTAATAGTTTCCGCTCCTAATGGGGATACTCATCCCGCGATGTATCAGCGGGGCGATATTGCATCACGTCTCACACCCCGCCATCCCGCGAGACGCAATCAGGGGTTAAGACGTGTTCCAGGATCCTTGAAGTAAGGAAAACTAAACGACAACTTATGACCACCGTACGTGATGTACTGAAATAGAGATTTCTTAGTGAACCATTTTGTTTTCGGCTTGCGTGAGTTAGTTCTTGTACTGCGGTCGTCGTCATCCGTACAGCGCCATCTAGTTTGCTTTGATGTAACCTTTTTCCACTTGACATTATTGCCATCTTGATATGTAGCAGCCGCTACACTATACATACATAATTAACACAATATAATATTCCTAGACTAAGCTCTAAAGTTCAATTATCATGGTACATATACGTGGCGCCATTGTGGTTGGTAGACGGCCATGAATCTGGAGACAGTAAATTTGACTACTATATATACAGATTACTACCCTTTGAGACCACAAGTTACCCCTTTACGAGAATCCTACCCTAACACACGATCACACCCCATTTATTTCTTAACGGTCCGTTAAACTCATAACTATCAAAACCCTATCTTATTCTTAGGGTGAGTTACGAATAGGAAAATTAAGGCGACTTTTATGGTTCCGTTTTATGGTGTCCGTCTGTCTGTCCGCCCGCAAGGTGGTCTCCTCCTAGGATTTTTAAAGTATTAGACGTAGAGACTGGAAATTTTCTTTTCCATAGGACACGCTAAAACTGGTTAAAAAGTATTTCAAGCGAATACAAACAAGAGCTTTTGAAGTCATTTAACAACAAACTTTTTGCGTGTCAGATATGGAACCCTTCTAAATAAGCGTGTCTTAATGCGCCCTTGGCCACTCTTTTTTTATCCCATTTTTTATTTCTTAATTGAAATACATATTTAATAACTAAACGAACGAACGAATGTTTGTATATCTTTGTCATAATTAAATTACGTATTAAACCCATAGTTTTTTATAGTTTTAATGTTATATATTGATTAATAAGATTTCCTAGTTGTGATCAGTTATTGTAATATTTACCTGGGATGTTAAATTAGAGTTTACAAAATTATGTAATTTTATTTTAACAACCCTTGCTTGTTCATAGGTATGTTAATTAAACAGTTTTTTTTTAAAAAAGTCACTTTTTGTATAGTTAGGTTTAATAATTTTCAGTCAAATTAATTGTTTTTATTATATAAATTTTATTGGGAAGCGGACACTAACTGCCTTTCCTCGAAATACTTTGTCGGGTTTTTGAAGCTTCATAACTTTAGTTTGGATTATATCAGATAAATAAAATTTTAAAAATCAATGTAGTAGTGAACTTATTACACATACAAAATTTCAGTTGCATAGCCTCGATAGTGTAGATTGTGTTGATATCTAAAAATCCGAATTTCGCCCTGTACTCACTGACGATCATCAATATTATAGGTAACTTCCTGAAGTCCGGGAAAACTGAAATTTTGTATGTAGGCTAGTACAAGTACACAATTATATAGACAAAGATATATTGTGTGTAACAAAGCTGAATTGTATAAATAAATTTTGATTTTGAGTATTCTGCACATTAATAACGTGACTTTTTAACGCGAGGTAATTATGTCTGTCTTGCCTTAGAGAATTGCCTCGGCTTATAACCATGCATCAACGGGACACGCCCGGTGTGCGTCCTTGATGAATGAGGTCAAACTTAATTATAAATCAACAGAAGAACAATATTTTATATTGTCATACTTAAGTGTAGAGATCTTAATTATACTTGATGAATTATCCAACTATTGGCGATAAAAACAAATAAATACTTTGACGTGTCGAGTAAAGCGGACGTAATTGGTTATTTATTTTTTTAATGTTATAAAGAGCGAACGAGCAGGCAACAGTTTATAAAGGTTAAAATTATGTATGCGGGCATAAAAATTTTAAAAACGTTAAGGTATCAAGTCAGTATTTTTTTTTCATTTACATCGTCACTACTATATAGTACTAGCAGACGCGACACAGGTCTCGCTCAAATTTAGGCTCGGCTCGATTTTTTTTCTTTTTTTTTTTATCGTGAGGAAATCCGGAGCGGATATCCGTTGCCACAGGGGGCTTCCCAATTTTTCTATGTATGAATACAGGAGCACTCGTGTAAGTTACGTAATACAATATATAACAAAGACAATTCGATTTTTCTATAAACATTAACGTAATTACCTATACAACATACAGCACGCCATATATAAACTATCTATTTCAAACCGCAATTCGATTAAAAGTTTAGCAAATAAAGTGGCCCCAATGTAAAGAATAAGCCACCTTCGGCCAACCAAAACAAGGGCTTAGTCAGGGCCCGTCATTAAGTTGTACCAGCTCAATGCATAAAGTTATACCATTCGTATGGCCCAAGTTAGGCGATACAGCGATTAATTCTATAAGCGAAAAATTTGACAGCTTGATGACTTAGTTCTCTTAAAAATTGAAAATACGCAACTGCTAAATTACAATTTTGCAAATTAGAGGTAGCGCCACGCTGGCAGTCCTTTTGGTCTGTAGCCGAGTAGCCAGTACTACCGAGAGGTACCAGTACTTCTTTCTTACATCGACGTGAAGTGGTAGCAATGCTGTCACATCAAGTGATGGCATTTTTGTCGCGTTTCGCTCGTTGAGACGGTGGTTTAATTTTTGCATTAAAGGCCGGCAACGCATCTGCTAGCCTCCTGGTAGTGCAGATGTCCATGAGCATCGGTCAGTAGTCACTTGTGTGAACCACCTGCCCGTTTGCTCCTTGTAACATTAAAAAAAAAAAAATCACACAATATACTACCTATATTACAGGTGTTTCTGAACCTATACTACCAACTAGGAAAAACTAAATTTCCAATGGCTGGCAATCCATCTCCAAATCCTACTGGTAATGCGTCAATATAAAGTTTATCAGAGTACCTTCTAATTCAGGATTCAATTTTTATGAACTTTGTTCTCTCGTAAACACTCAAAGTGACATCAATTACATCTATAGAAGCTTGATGTTTCAAAGTTAAGGTTATTTTCTTTCATTCAGCGTGTACGAGTAAGTAATATGTAAGCACTCCTTCGTGCTAATTGTATTCGCCTAGGATTGGCTACACCTCGCTAACACATTCATTGGTAGATCTTTAAATATTAACCGCTCGCAGATAATTCGCTATCTTTAATCAATTACGTCTACCACTATCTCATATAGAATGTGTTTTATTCACTATCTAACGTCATGTATGAATTTTTAATTTAAGCTTAGTAGGAGGGGGAAAAGGGAATATTAGACATACCTAAAAAGTATTCCTTATATTCTTTAAAATATATATATATATATATATGAGTAGAAGAAGACGAAATTTAAATTTTATATCTAAGTTTATTGCTCCTTGTTCTTGTTCAATCACTTTTAAATTACCTTATTCTACAATTAGTCCAAACGATCTCAAGCACATATACATCACAATGATAGTGAAAAGTCCATAAATTACCTCACACGCTAGAGTAGGAAGGAGGTCACCGAAATGTGACTTTTGTGACAATTGTGTCAAAGACTATGTGACATCACATGTCAAAATTAAAAAAACCAAAACTTTGAAAAAAATTTGAAACTACCGCTTTCTTGTTTATTTTTTTAATGCATGCATAAAATTGGAAAATTTGTGACCCCACACTAAGGGGGTGGGGGTATAGATATTTGACAATCTGTGACAAGGATGGGGGGAGGGGGTTAAAATCTTAAATTCTGTGTAACGTAATTTACGGATGACCCCTAAGTATCCAAGCATTTCGAATTAAAAAAAACGCCGACTGATTATGTGAATGACATTTGAATAATTCGACGGGAATTCTTAATATTAGCAGAGTCGATTCGTAGGCTATGCTTCATCGGCATTCCACAGTCGGACGACAGAGATTTAACTCCAAAATAGCTAGCTATTAAAACGTTGGATAAAATTTTACGGAATGGCCGTCGGTGACCGTTCGTGTTAGATTCCCACGAGAAAGGCCGTATATTCAAATTAGCTGAATCGTAGATCGTGCCAGCTGTCGCGGTGTTGCAACGTTACAACCACTGTTCTTAACGTCTCCTGTCTTAATGAAGCTTCAAGCTATAAAATAAAACTGTGGGTAAAGATATGTTGTTCTGGGGATTCTTGGATGACACCAACTTAAAGTGTTAGTGTGGTACCAGTCCTCAAAGGATAGGGCATCTCATTTTGTGTCCTTTTTGTCCTAACTCCTCCTGTATGTAATTCAAAAAGTGTGCGTGCGTGCGAGCGTGCGTGTGTGTGTGTGTTTGTAGCTTTTTAAATGAAATTTCTGAGATTTCTGAGAAGCTTTTCAACATTCTCGTAAGTTAGAGTAAATAGCCATTGTTGGAGAACGTTTCTACACTTGTGTTTAGGGGATAGATATTTAAATTTTTATTAATAGTGTTGTAAAGGTAGGTGGATTGAGCCTCATACTGTCGCGAGGCAACTTCTTGATTCAACTAACTACTCTATCTTTTCTTAACTTATTAAGTTTTTGTGGATTATATTCAAGATATACATGTAACATCATAACAGTGCTTAGTATGTAGAGCTTTCTTAATGATAGCAATTCTGTTTCTCTACCATATCTGTAGGATAGCGAAAGGGCTTAAAATGTATGAGTTTTAATAGCGACCTCTGCCTTCTTTCAAGTCCCAAAAAGTTTACAGACGTGACAGAATTGCCGCCACTTCACGCCGATCCTATGTAAGAAAGAGATACTGGTACCCGGACGCTCCGGCCCAATTCGGCTACAAGCATGGCGCTATCTGTAATTAAAACATTTCTAATTAAAATAAAATAAAATATCTCTGTCTATAATCTGTGGTAGAACTAAATGGTTCTATGTGTAATCTGAGGTCTTACGTTAAAAATGTAGCTTAACCTTTGGCCTTCATATCAGTCGATAGCTGGTTCAGTAGTTCCTACCGTAGTCTGGTGTTAGATGGGTGTTCCACTCAAACATTAGTTTTAAAAACTTCCGAGTTTCGGAAGGCACGTAAAACCTCCGTAAGGCCCCGATTAATATCACTGAGTGATATTAGCCGTGAGGCTGCAGATATTGTGTGGTTCCGGGAATGACGTCAGGTGGTTTTTAAAAATGGTCCCACAGTCAAATTCTCCCACCAGACCAAGACCAGATTGAAAATAGGTTGAAAATGTTCGTGCTAAGACTCGACTCGTCGACTTACTTCGGTTCAAAAAGTTGGCTTTGCTTAAGATTTTGCCTTAATTATTCTTCTCAGTTATAAATCCTTGTTCATTTCACATGCTATAAAGGCGCTGCCAATATTTTTGTAGAATTTGTTTCAAGTTAAGATTATTTCTTTGCATAGTTCGGGCATGTGCGAATCAGATTCGCGCACTCAGGGTTCCGTACCGTCGAGTAATACTTTACCAGGTTATTTTAAAATGTATACTTTCCATAAGATTCCCTTTAATATGAAAAAGTCAATTATTTTGTGATTTGACTACAAATTTACGGTTTTTGGAAATTTTCTTGTACTTGTACTTCAAGGTACAGCTTCTTACCAAACTGCTTGGTTCTGAGCCAACGGGAAGTACCTTATAGGTTTTGATTACCTTTTCGTATGTACTAGTACGTGAAATTCAACTTAAATGGCCATATCTTTTGTTTGCGTATAATTAAAGGGTTGTTCTTTTTACAGCTTTAAGATATTATAGATCTCAGAATTTGGTATTCATTTCAACTTAAACCTTCTACACATTTCTGAGAAAAAGGGTGTTGACGGACAGACACACAGATAAACAAACAGACACTTATACAAAAAAATATATACAGTTTTCAGATTTTCCCTATAGTTGTGCTACAAGATATACAAACATAGTTTCTTGCCAAATTACATGATTCTTGGTCAACGGGAAGTGCCCTTACAGGTTTGATTCTCTTTGAAAATGTATGGGAATTGTGACAAAAACGGCCATATCTTTTAATTGCGTACACTTAGAGGGTTGAATGTTTCACAGCTTCAAAGGACCGCAGACCTCAGTATTTAGTATTAATTTCAGCTCTACGTGTTTCTGAGAAAAAGGGTCTTGACAGACGGACTACAAATGATCCCAAAAGGGTCACCTTTTTTCTTTTGGAGATACGGAACCCTAAAAAAGGATTTAATAAATCCTCTCTCAGCTTAACATTAGAAGTAGACATTTGGCATATGGAAAGACTTATTTTAAGCAGTTTGAGCAGATTTAAATTAAGAATTAAGTTGAAAAATTACATTGTCATCCGTAAATCGCTAAATTTTTGAACATAGCTTTAAATAAGCATAATTTCTTTGAAATGGTTAATTCGTAAAGGTTCGACCATCTAGACAAGATCTGCAAGGTTTAATATGCAATTTACTACATTTTGCATGTTTTCGGTATTTTAGCAAAACAATATACAATACATGAATGATTGCGGATTAGACCTAGTATAAAATATTAAATTTTGATTAAAAAAAAACATTTTTAAACAACTTTTTATCTGAAGGTACTAAAAGGAGTAAAATAAACTTTTTCATTAAAATTTTTAATACCAACTTATAACTTCATTACACAATTTATATGATACTAGCTGAACTCCGCAACTTGGGCTCTCCTTATATCCTTACTTAGGAGCATAAAAGAAGGGTATAAGCAGATTCTCAGACCTATTAAATGCTTATATAAAATGTCATAAAAATCGGTCCAGCCGTTTTAGAGGAGTATCGTAACTAAATTTGTGACACGAGAATTTTGTGTTTTATATATAAAAGATAAAAGCTTGTAATCTGTATAAGTGTATATCAGTAAAGACCCAAAATAATAGACCGATTTTTATAGTGAGTGTGTCATTAAATTCATAATTGGATTCGATAGGTGGCGATGCATTGGTTCTTTAATGTGAGAAATTTGAATTCATTCTTTCAGTTACCTGTAATGGAAAGCCTGATACGTGGCACCACATTGTCCCACCTCGTAACTATCGAAGGATTATCAAAATCGAAATATCCGTACAAGGAGAAGTACGTTGAACTGCTTCAGGACATATTTTCCGATTTCGAGAATAAGGACAAGTACAGCGTTGAGGAATTGGTGAGTGGTAACAATATCCTCTTTATTTTTTTAGTTTAAAAATGTGAAACATGTTTCTAGAGCAAGTTATATATTCATGTAGATTCTAGAAAGTATTTTGTACTCTTACATTGATAGTTTATTTCAATTAAACTATTTATTTTAAGTAATTTAAGTCTACACAATCAGTAAAGTCTAACTATTTGATTGAACGTTCGCCTCGATCTGTCCATGGGCGCCGGTAGGCACTTCGGTTCCTGCTGCCTGCTCGTCTGCCCCCTTGTAACATAAAAAAAAAAAAAATGTACACCACGAAATTACAGGGCTCAAAGGTCGCAACTTGTCCGCTTTTAAGTTCTCGTTGAAACGTTTTATTGCACACGACACTTCCATATGATGTCCGCAGATAACCCCAGGACAAGTCGACGTGGAGTAAGACAAAGGGTCTATCGGTCCTCAAATCTGAGGTCAATAACTATTGGGACGACCGAAACAGAAAAACGAGTGAGTCAAGTGCACCTTCGATGAAAAACATTTTGTGTTCTTTTGATTTTCGAAATATTTGGAACGTTACCTAATACGGACGGAATTTGTAACATCTATTACCCATAGATAGATAGAATTAACCTTATGGCACACAAGAACACATAGAAAACAATAATTAATAAGATAAGAAATAGAAAACATTGTAGAACAATTAGGCGGCCTTGTCGCTACATAGCGATTTCTTCCAGACTACCTAGTTTTGGGTATGGAAATAATCATGAAAGAAATACTATTACGATAGATGTAAAAGTTTATAAATATTTATTATGACACTAGCTGTATCCGGGACTTCGTTCGCGTAAAATTACGTAAAAAAATAGATTCAATTTTAGCGCGATGATATATAGACTTCCTGGATAAATGGGCTACGTGTCACTGAAAGAATTTTTCAAATCGGATCTGTAGTTCCTGAGATTATCGCGTTCAACTAAACTATTCAGCTTTATATATTAGTATGGAGTATAGATAGAAACGGCTGAGGAACACTATGCTAATGAAATTTGGCGCATAATCGTCCATAACCTTTGTAGAATAGATTTTTCGTGATAAATAAGGTTGAATTTTAGAAGCCCACGCAAACAAATTTGCGAACAGAAGCTTGTGTATAACAATAACTCTCAAAAAGAGTAAAAGTCACTCTCGAGTATTTACACCTGCAAGATGTTGGGTATCTGGAAGCAAGAGTGCGAACTGTTTTACAGCCAGAGCAATGAAACAAAGAAATCTTAAAGATAATCACTAACAAACCATGTCAGTCTATAATTTCATCTTCCAACAGTTCTATAATCAGCAGCACTGTTTTCTAAATATAAACTTACTAGCCGTGCTCGCGACTTTGTCCGCATAAAATAAGGTGAAAACATTTAACTTTTTATTTTAGCCTTACTCGATAAATGGGCTATCTAACACTGAAAGAAATTTTCAAATCCGACCTGTATTTTCTGAGATTAGCACTTTCAAGTAAACAAACAAACTCTTCAGCTTTATATATTAGTATAGATAAGCTGTTTCCTACGACTTCGTTCGCGTCGAATTAAACTTACAAGATCCCTTAGACCTCCTTAATCCAGCGGTACCGAAAAGATGATAGGTGACCTTTCGCTTATCCTAGAGTCTTGTAGAGTTCACTACTAGTTCCTTTTCATTTCTAAGATTTCTGCTACTAAAATCACTAATTTTCCCCATTTATGTATGTTTTAATGCACATAAATAAGGTTTTCGAAGATATAGTGACAGTGCATGGTCAATATTTTAAAGTCCTTAAATTTGTTTTTAGCGATTCTCAGGGGCTCATTTTATATATATAGCAAGAACAGCCCTTTTTTGCAGCATATAGTTGCCATATCAGCTGCATTGCCATTACTTATTACAACATTAGATAGTTCTTTTTTAGAAAGATCACTGTATCAATGGGTGTAAATCATGCAAGATCTTTAGGTAAAATCCACGTAAACGTAGACCTTATATTACACAGCTAAAACATTGAAATCACTTGAAACTCGTTTGCAAACGGCGCGTGCCCTCGACTCAGGCTTAATTGCTCGTTTTCTCCCATTATTACTTTTCATCAATCGCCTGTCCAGAGCGCGCAGTTCCAACTTTAATTCCGAAGTTTTTTTCACTCCCACTTATATAGAGCGAACGTTGATGTTTTATCAAACGTCAAAAATTATTTGAAAATTATTTTGACTGTCATTTAAAAGACCATATACTACTCTATTTACGGCGTTGTCATTGATCTGAACATCACAATGTTATTTTATTCTATATGTGATTATTTTTACGGTTCGGTACCTCCTAAAGAAAAATGGATCACTTATAGCATCTGTTTGTCTGTCAGAACTTTTTCTCTGAAACGCGTAGAGCTATAAAGTTGAAATTGATACCAAATGCTAAGGTCTGTGGTTTCTTAAAGCTGTTAAAAAAATCAACCCTCTAAGTATACACAATCGAAGTATATGGTCATTTATTCTGCTTTTCCCATTGTTAGTTCGAAAAAGGAATCACTATAGGTTACTTCCCATTGACCCATATTTTATAAGTTACATCTCTAAGTATATCCCTACATTTAAAGGTAAATCCATAACGATAGAATGCTACAAAAACCTTTGAATCGTGAACTGCAATACTAGGATAGTGGTAATAGTAGGATTCCAATCGGGCAGCCCATTGGCATGCCGCCACGATCTGCTCGACGTGATGTCTGGATCACTAAGCTATGCGTCCACCCGACCAGACAATCCGTGCCATCTTCGTAGCTCGCGGTAGTTTACATTGTTGAGAAAATTCATTGCCCGGATTGGCGAAGCTCGAATGCAGAGAACCAATCTCGGATTAACCAAAGCCGTTAGTGTATTATTTTCTAATAAGATTTTATTTTAAGGTACCATTGAATGTTATAATTAAAAAAGTAGGTACTTGATTGCACTTTGTCTTTATTTATCTCAAAGACCTAAGTGAATAATCACATTGCTTTTATAGGCACTCACTATTCCAATATCATTGCCGCCATAACAACCAACAATAGAAATTCATCATGCTGCTGTCAATGATGGTAGCACTGCTATCGGGATATGTCACTAATGCCGCCATTGCGATCGGCCAACGACATTCGTCTTACGTCATGATTATTATGGTGGCAATACTGATAGAGATTTAACACAGATTACAATAAACCTTTTACTAAAAATTAGTCAATGCATCCTTCTTCTTCGTCCTACCCTTATCCCATTATTTGGGCTCGGGTCTCCTCACTTTTCAGCGCCAAGGTAAGCGATCTTGGGTTGTCGGGCCGGGCAATTCGGCTTGCTTAAGGTGTCTTTGTATATTAGTCCACCAAGTGCTAGGAGATCGTCCTCGGCCTCTTCTTCGTTCGTTTAATTAGTCAATGCATCCACTTTTATAATTTCAATTCTAATTATGACTAACAGTACGCACGTTGATACTGTTGCGTAAAATTCGTGCAGTTTACGATTTATGGTGTAAGTTATGTACGTAAATTATGACTAAAGCGCTAATTTCGCAAACTCATCTTTATTCATCCAATCCCGTAACCACAGCTCTTACTAGCCTAGCAACAAATAATTAACTTGATAAGAGAATTTTATTAATACGATGCACTACAACGCGACATTGCAACGTATGGCTGGAAATAGCTAGCTTATTTTATAAATGAGACCCATCATTTCGGTAATCGATAACAGTTTTCTCTCTGAAATGCACTCGAAATTATCGCCAACAAAGAAAACAATAAAGTCTGCTGCGGACGGCTACTGATTATATGTATATGGCCGGTCGTACCCAATAACCCCAACGCCGTGGGTACAATGTATGCGTAGACACACTTGGATGGATTCCATTCGGATGAATCAATAGGGCCACGTTCGTGTGTACACTGTGAGGATAAATAATCTATATCGAAGATGTGAACATTCCTTGTTCACTAAATACGACTGTCATATTACCAAATATTGTATGATACAAGCTTAATTTCATAATATAACTGACATATATGCTCTATAAAGACTGATAGACTTAGAAAAGGACGTTGACTCTGAATTTCATTTTTTTTGTACAAGGGGAAAACCGGTAAGCCTCTCCCTTTTTTAGGGTTCTGTAGTCCTACAGGGAACCCTTATAGTTTCGTTCTATACGTCCGTCCGTCTGTCTGTCTGTCCGCCCGCCCGCAAGGTGAAGAAGTTCCCAAAGTATTAGATGTTGAGACTTAAAATTTTACACGATGATAGGACATGCTAAAAACTCACTATAAAAATTAATATGATCGAAATCAAACCACAACTTTTGAAGCTATTTAACAAACATCTTTATCGCATATTAGATACGGAACCCTTATAAATAAGCGTGTCTTGACACGTTCTTGGTCACTTTTTTCTGTACAACAAGGGAAGAACGCGTCAAGCCACTACCCTGTTTTTTAAGTGACTACCGATACTACATGGTATCTATATCGCCAAAGTATATGTATGTAATATATTACATGGACATCTATATCGCCAAAGGCCCGTTGCATTAGCGGCCTTTGAGAAAAAAGTATGAGTATTTTGAAACACCAGGCACGCCATAGCTTTTGCGCCGTTTAACTGAAGTCGTCGTCCACTGAACAAAGCGCGGTGGAGGATGCTCCACGTCTGCAAGAGTCTAGTTTTGTGTGCCTCCATTGTTTGCGGGAATCGCGAATTGCCGTGGGGGCCTCAACATTGTTCCACCGCGAATATTGTACCGCTCAGCCGATAGGAAAACATTACGTAGTGTAAATGTTAAAAAAATGATACAAATATTTGGTTGCACTTTGTCTTTATTAGTCTCAAGGACCAAAGTGAATAACAACGGATATATTTTAAGATATTACTTTTATAGGAATCCACTACTCATATCTCATTGCCGCCATAACAACCACGAAGAGAGATTCTTCATACTGTTGTCAATGACGGTAGCACTGCTATCGCGATATGTCACTAATGCCGCCATTGCGACTGGCCAATAGCATTCATCTAACGCTACGATTATCATGGTGGCAATACTGATGAGTACAAATAACAGCTTCAAAGAAACTAAAAAATAAAATGAAGAAAAAACAGAAAAAGGTTGGGGAACTTAAAAGCGTCAATTTGCCTTTCATTTAAAATTAAGGAAAATTAAAATTTAATAAATTAAAGATATTTACAATGTACTTAAATTTAAATAATAAGAAGAACACTATATACATAATAATAATTAAAAAACTAATTCTTAATTATACTAAAAAAAACATAATAAAAATAAAACAAAAATATAGAATGAAGAATATGAATTTCTATAGTATGATAACTTACAGTACGCAGCACAAATTCATTTAATCGGAAAATATCAGAAATGAAATAATTCGAATATTGGTACTGAAAACTGTTTCTTCGACACTTTGAAACGTAACAAATAAACCAATACGAAACGTTGATTTTTAAGTTCAAATTTGTGCAAATAAAAGCACTAAAAGCTAAAAAAAACTGTTAAAACCAAAATTGGGCAGGGTTCAACGTAATAACGATTTAATGTTATTTTTATAGTTATTTTTGTCACCAGCGTAAACTGAGTTCACTAGTGGCGGGAAATATATCGACATTTTTATATATCGATACATAGAATACGCACGCCTCACTATTGTTTTACACATTCTATGTTCCTGTACATATCGACACGACATATTCTGATAAAATTATTAAGATGTTAATATTTATTTCATTAAATAGATGGGTTTGGCTTCGACTTTAATACGAGTACAACATCAGACGTCTTCGATATCGTAAGTACAAATTATTGTTTGCTTTTTAGTTCCTCGGTGTTTCTTGTTGACGGTTTAAAAAAAAAAAAACTGAAGTCTATGGAGAGAATGAGATATAGAAAAGAGACTTGGATCGTTAAAATGGAGATTAGCAACGCATATCCTTAGACATAACCTTATGGAAAGAGAGTACAGAGGCCTTTGCCCTGCAGTGGGAAAAAAATAGGCTCTAAATAAATAAATAAATAATAATGGAGAAAACTATTCTATAAGTGTGTTTAATATTGAACTTGTATTGGAATTAAAAATCTTTGGTATCTTCAACACATAGTTACTTTCGCGAATTTATTGTAATAACTCGTAATCAGAATCAGAAGTATAGTCAAGATATTGCCCGTTTACTGCAAAATTTTCACTATTCTTACATATTCTAAAATATACTATGTTTTCTAGAAAAGTAAACAGCTTTTGTCGAAAAATTGAAACAAAGCGTTTGTTTGACCTTTGAGCTTTGAATGCAGGTAATGAGTTGTTTCATTCATTGTTCGCAAGTGTTTGTTTATGTTTACAATGTAATGCCGGCGCCAGATATAGCTTTATTTGAATGATTATTTTAATGATCATGTAGTGTGGCTGGGGATTTTCTGTAGCTGCCCAAAGTTTTGTAGAACTTTGTACTTTTCAAGGACAAAAATGTACAAACAGTTTGAGCTTAGTCTGGCGCCGGCATAATGGATAGTTGTTTTTTGTTCCAATATAAGAAGGTAGAAAGCATGCGTAATACAAAAAAGTATGTGTATATATTACCGGACGGGTACGGAACCGTAACACTTAAAATATTTTAAAGAATTATTTCAAATTGTAATCGTCCTTTATGTTTATTATGAAAAGAGGAGTCTGACCGCCATTTCATCTGTGAGGCTTAACACTAAATATTCTTAGCAGAAATATTCCATCAAAATCAGTTAAGTCGTTTCAAAAGCTGTCCTTAACAATGGCTAAGAGCCTTGCCTTAACTTAACTAGAAGAAAAGGGTCTGTAATTTAGTATTTTCTTAACAATGTGTTAATAACGAAAGATGAAGTGGCAACACTAACAATAAGTAAACGTGACTCTACAAGAAAATTTTGTAAATAATGAAATTTGAAAGTACAAGAATGTTAACTTTGTGCTAAGATTTTAGGACCGCTTTCATAAATGCCATTTAAAGGATAGATCAATCATCATCGTTCTTCCTAAGCGTATTTGGCCATGGCGACTTAGTTGGACAAGCTTGTTTGAGTAGGGTTTCGCTGTTGTACTCTTTGGGGACTAACATTCCCCATTTTATTGGTAAAAGTTCGTGCATAGTTGGGAAGTGGCGTACAATTATAACAACATCCAACCAAAATGGGTAATGTTTTTTTTTGGAAGATGACTGGAAGCAATCTTTGATAATACATAATATTTATTTTTAAAGAAAGGCTGATGTTGCACCAGACTGAACACTGAATGATTTTTAAATATTAAATTGATTTTAAATTATTAAATAGTATAGCTTAGACAATTTTAATTAGACAAATTCTTACTTTTTGTTTCGTAATAAACGCATTCTAATAATTTTGTATGAACGTTAATTAGAAGCCTCAATAGCTCAACGGTATAAGGTATGGACTGAAATCTGAAAGGTATCCGGTTCAAACCCCACCACCGTTGGGGTACTGTCGCACCCATTCCTAATACAAGAATTTAATTATAAAAATATTCTTACAAAAAAAATATAGCCTATTTTGTATTTACATGAATTTTGTGTTTTGTATTAGGCCTGAAATAAAATTTCCAGCGAAAAAAAAAGTTCAGAAATAAAAAGATTTTATTTTATTTATTTATTATAAATGATTTTGGCGCGCAATAACGCTAAGAGAGCATTAAGAAATCGGCGAGAAAATATTATAAAAATTAAATATGCTATTTTTAAGATATTCTTTTATTTATTTTGACTTCTAGTAACTGAACTGCAACAAAATGTATTTTCGATCACAACAATTTCATACAAAATAACAATATTTACATACATAAGCGCTGAATGTAAATTCCACACCAGTGTGGAATACCAAAAACAGATTCTCCAAGTATTTGCCTCTAACTCAAATACTATTTAAATTAGAGGCCAATGAACCCAGTATGGTAATAATTCACATAACACTTCATACGTTATAGGGGAAATCTAAAATTGCTTTGTTAATAAAATAAAATTTGATAATTAAATACAATATTTTTTAACAAAGACGAAAAAAGCAGGTCGCTGCTTAATCAGTGGTTGGCGTTTAAGTCGATCGGTAGGTTAATCAGTTCTTACCGCGGCCGGGTTATGGATGGGTGGCCCATTGTTAACACTGGTTTTCAAATATCCGACCTCCACACACACACACACACACACACACACACACCCACACACACACACACACACACACACACACACACACACACACACACAGACAGATTGTATGTTTCTTTCGTCTCACGTTACAGATGTCTAATCTATCATAACCCCGTCCATAGTATCTTCCATTTCATTTGTAAGAATAAAATAGTTAGCCGTTTTATTTAATTCATCTATACTAATATATAAAGTTGAAGAGTTTGTTTGCTTCAACGCGCTAATCTAAGGAACTACTGGTCCGATTTGAAAAATTATTTAATTGTTAAATACCCCATTTGACGATGAATGGTATAGACTATACGTCATTACGCTAAACGTTTTCACCTAATTTAAACGCGAGCGCAGTCACGGGTAAAAACGAGTAATAACATATAGCTACACAAGCTTTAGCTGATTATATAAACCTTGTCAGTTCAGATAGTCTAATCAAAATCGGGCCACTCCATCTAGTCATATATAATAAATAAATATAAGTGTCTCTATTTCTCACAATCGTCAAATAAAACTAAACCTTTTTATTGAAAAACTTTATTAATAACAGTCATTTCGTTTAAAATTTATATGGTTTGATGTAATATTGAAATTGCGGCATTTGTGAAATTAATAAATCTCCAAATTTTCATCTCTATAGTAATATCATTTTAATGGGATTGAAAATGCCTCCACTAAATTTAATGCCGCTATAAATTAGACGTAGAGAAACAGAATTTACTTTAAATTGTAGAACTTAACTATGATAGACTAGCTAAATGTTATCGGTATTTCTGGCTTTAACGTGGGCATTTTTTGAGATGGGAAAAAACCGTTAAACTCGCGACACTATCACCGTTACCGTCACCTCGGGCTGTATTCCAATTGGCAGTATCCCCCGTCTTCTTCAGGGTTGTGGGTTCGATTCCGGCCTCGAATCTGGGTTGTATGTGAAATAGTCCTCGTATAATATATGTATATATATACAAGCGTATGTACCCTGGTCCTGGTCTGGCCTTAAGGCTATTTTCTTCCTGTATTGATTAACGAATAATTATATGATTAATATAATGATTAATGACAGATAAATGCCAAAACATAACGACACAGCAGCAAAAATGTGACAGAGAATTGGAAATGTATCTTCTTAATTATGTATCTATGAATGTATGGACTTCGAAGTCGGGGTCACCATTGTGGGAATTGTCAATTTACTTGAACAATTAAAACAATCACCTCATCCGTTATTTGTGTATTTAGTATTAAAATATGTAAAATTCAGGTGGGTCAGAAGAGAAAGGTGTGGTTATTAAAGGGGGAGGCCTTTGCCCAGCAGTGGGACAGCATAGACTAATTAAAAAAAAATCTTTAGAAAATCCTTAATTAATCTTGTATAATATGCCAATGGTATTATCAATTCTTTCCCTAACAACCAAGGATTCACTGGTCCATCATCAAAATCGCCACAATCAAATCAATCAAAAAAAAAATCCGCTGCTAATCATTTTCTTAATTATTTATTTTTTTATTTATTTATTTATTTATATAGGAAGCCAACATGATATACAATGTAAACTTAATTAAGATATTTTACATTTCTTAATAATTAAAGTCCCCATCATATACCCCACTTATAGGCTAACTTAACATGCATTTATTAGGTTTAATACATCGCTTGCACCACAAATAAAGGTTTTTTTTAGAAAAAAAACAAAAATATCAAAAAAAAAAAATTTCACTATTAGATTAGATGTAACTTAAAAATAAGTATATATATATATATATATATATTTATTAAAATGTATTTGTAAAAAAAAAAGAAAATGTATTTAATGAAAAGGTTTTTTTTTTTAATAAAACTAAAATTAATTAAAAAGTAAACTAAAAAATACAAAACTAAAAAAAAAATAATAATAATTAGTATACCATACTATACCACACTCAAAGTTGACTAGAAAAATAAATCCGAACGTTTCTTTTGAATGTACATAAAGTGTCCTTAAAAAGATCTAAATTTGTGTCCTGAAAAATGCGATTACCCTCAAAAGTGATACAAGTCCGCCGGAACAACGCGCATCTTGCCGCATTCTACGAGCGCGAGCGTTTAGCGAGTATTTCCTATTTAAACTTAATAAAATTAATAAAAACAAAACTATGATAGATATTATACCACTGTCACTACCTGTAATCTGAGATTTTGACCGCGCTAATTCAGTGATTTTGTAAAAAAATGGCACGTTATAATTATTATTTTTATAAAAACAAAGAAGCCCATGTAATTCCTTGTAACATCAGCTACTTGACATTGAAAGTCTCGTCGAAATCGGTAAAGCCTTGGAGATTACCTTAAACAAACAGACAGGTAGGCAAATTTTTTTTAATTTATGTTTTTGTCATAGGCGTATAGCCATATGCATTTAATGAAATAATTTTATTTCGACGTTACAGACACTCCAATTTTATTTATTTGTATAGATTCATTAATTCATCGCAATAATGTTTTCCGAGAGGTCAAATAAACATTGCAATGCAAGTTTTTATATGGTTCACGCCTCTCATCAATATCACTACCTATTATAAAATATCTACACTACATATGCGAGCAAAACTGCGGGCAAAAGCTACTTACTATATATTCGACACTAAATAATTTGCATGCATTTATTTAAAGTAGTTAATCAATATTATGTCATTGTATGGTTAACAATTATATAGATACTTTTACTAACAATATCGTCATCGTCACCATGCTGGGTATAGGCCTTTCTTCGTTTGTACTACTTACTACGATCTTGAACTAAGGGAGTCATCCATAAATTACGTCACACGAATTTTAAGATTTTTAACCCCCTCCGCCCTCCTTGTCACACTTTCTATACCCTCTCCCCCTTAGTATGACGTCACATATTTTCCAACTTTATGCATGTATATATAAAAAAAAACAAAACAGCGTTTTAATTTTTTTTTTCAATTTTTACTGAATATTTTTAATTTCGACTAGAACGTCACAAAGCTTTTGTCTCCCCCCCCCCCCCTCATAATTTGCCTTCGTATCCAAAGCATTAGTAATTGCCTATTTCTTGTTATCCTAATATATTTATGTTAAGGACTAGTTGTGTTTTATAAGTAAATAAAAATAAAAAATAATTTTAATCGTACAAAGCCGCTTGTACGATCCCGACTGCGCCCAATATGATATTATTATATTAAAATATTATATGTTATAGAATAATAATATAGGTTATAGAATAATATTAACGCGTTATAATAGTACCGTCTTATAGAGGGGATTACAGTATAGACAAAGTAGGAAGTGGTATATTTTGCCTTTTTTTTAAAGAATTGATAGAATCAGGCGTTACTTTGCGGAAATCCATGACATGCATAAAGCACTAATTTCTTTGCTTAAATCCGCGAATGGTGCAATCGCGAAAGAAAGAAGTAGTTTAGTATTAGTCATGCATTTTTTAAAATAGTTAGACATGGGCCAAGGAAATCTGAGCCACATAATGTTTGAATGCATTTTTCTGTACATTGAATGCCTTAATTGCATGGATAGAGTTACATCACAGAACTAGTCCACAGCGTAATGTTGAGGGTACAAAACCGTGATACGTCAATTTGGTTGCCGCGTCCGAGGCTATGAGTATTTGTTATATTAATTACCATAACACTTTAACAACGCATGACTATGGATTTTTAAACTTGAATATGACGTCATAGTCGTAGAAAAGAGATCTGACAAATGTTAAATCTTACAGGGCAGCCATTTGAAATAATTTTGCGCGTTTCCTGGTATAATTGTTTTAATTTTACATCTATAATTTTGAAACTTAGCATACGTATAATTAATTTTCACAAATTAATAATGTTATCTAAAAATAATTATACAGTTTTCTAGAAAGTTATTTACCATATACATTCACTTTTTTTACTTAAATTGTTTTGGCGCCGTTATAATATTAATTTATTTGCATATTATATTTTAATTTACAAACTACACCGAGTAATAAATTGTCTATCTCAGAAATGATAAGGGCCTGGAATGATTTCTTAATCTATCTAATTCTCCAAACGATTCTCCGTAACCTCTAATACGTCTCATCATTCCTCGCCGTCATGTTCATTTGGTGACTAATTGGCCATAGGCGTTTTAGATCGGTGAAAGATTTGACAGTTAATTTCTTCGCCGTTTACGATATAGTCAACTAAATTAAGTCGTTTTTTAATTCAATAAGTAAAGGTCATTCTTGTTCTCTTACCTCTGCCCAAAGGCGACTGTCCAGCGTCTCCGTAACCTCTAATACGTCTCATCATTCCTCGCCGTCATGTTCATTTGGTGACTAATTGGCCATAGGCGTTTTAAATCGGTGAAAGATTTTACAGTTGAATTGTTCACCATTACGATATAGTCAACTAAATTAAGTCATTTTTATTGTCTTTCATCAGTCATTACATCTGCCCAAAGGTGTTTGTGACTGTCCACCATCCATGTAACTTCTAATAGGTCTAATTATTCCTCGCCGTCACGTTCACTAGGACACGGTCATGGACGTTTTAGATCGGTGAAAGATTTTACAGTTAATTTCTTCGCCGTTTACGATATAGTCAACTAAATTAAGTTGTTTTTTTTTAAGTCAATAAGTAACGGTCGTCAATGTCCCCTTACCTCTGCTCAAAGGCGAGTCCACCGTCTCCGTAACATCTAATAAGACCCATCATTCGTTGCTGTCGCGTTCGTTTAGTGACTAATTGGTATTAGGCGTTTTAAGAAAGCAATATAATGCTTAAAGTAAAAAACGTAATTATCAGCTTCGGTAGCTCAACGGTAGAAGGGAGAAGCCATGGATTATCTCACACACTCCTGGCATAAGCTTTTAAGCTCAGTAAGAGGGGTATATTAAGCTTACATAATAACAATTCTTATTAAAAAGAAAACGACTTTAATTTATCAAAACTGGACCAAAATGACCCGGAAAGCACCAGCTGTGAAATAAAAAATAATTGTCAAAATCGGTTTAGCCGAATGTTCAGAGGCAAGAAAAATTAAAAAATATATAGTCGAATCGATAACCTCCAACTATATTGAAGTCTGTTATATAAAGAGGCATGTACATCAACCTGCAGGCGAAAGCTCTTATCTTAATATAAAGAGGCATGTACATCAAGCTGCAGGCGAAAGCTCTTATCTTAATATAAAGAGGTATTTACATGAAGCTGAAGCCGAAAGCCTCTTAATATAAAATGGCTTTTACATGAAGCTGTAGGCAAATGCTATTATCTTAATATAAAGAGGTTTTTACATGAAGCTGTAGGCGAATGCTATTATCTTAATATAAAGAGGCTTTTACATGAAGCTGTAGGCGAAAGCTGTTACCTTAATATAAAGAGGCTTTCACATGAATTGTACAGTAAATAATCGCTATTTTGTCTATATTTTCCTTTGGCTCTGAAAATCAATGTACCAAAAATTGAGACAGCACTCTAGTGCTTGGTATGCACTTCAAAGGTTTTTTCCAAATGGACTAGCAAACAGTTATAGAGAGAAAAATTGGGGATCCCTTTATGGTAAGTGAAAACACGTGCTTCCAAGGTAAAGATGGATTTAGGATACATTTTATTGGTCTGTTCGTATCGTAAATTTAAGAGGCAATATGAATCTAATAAAATGTACTTAGAAAAGCGAAGTAAAATTGACTCACTGTTCAATTGATTATGAATTAATCAATTCATAATTAAGTATTAGTTGATTCATAATTAATTAATAATTAGTTATTGATATCTCAATGGGGTAAAGTGTCGACAGATATAAGTAAGGTATTCGATTTGACCCGAATTCACTGCCTTATTTTATATATAACTAGGTGTTCATTCATATAGCGTGTTACTAAAAGAATGTCAGAGATCTCTATATGGATCTAATAATGTGAAAAACAAGTACGAGTCAGACTCGCACACTAAGGGTTCCGTACCATCATGTACTTCTTTACCGTCCATTTCAGATATTCTCAAAACTTCCGTGTTCGTAACTATTAGCAATGGAAAGCGAAAGTCTGGTGGCCAATACTTGCGTTTCAAGGATGTCCTAAAGCGCAATCTAACGTCGTGCCATATAGATTCGACTGTATTTTTTACTTTCGTTACCTCATAATTTTCGACTGCTTGAATAGATTTTGATGATTCTATTATTTGAAAGCTGGCCCTATCTCAATTTTGTCCAGCTCTGCCCATTTTAAGTAGTTTTTTTTTAATTATCATGTTTACAACTTTTGCCGAAGGTTGCCGAATACATTTTTCTAGACATCATTTTGGATGATATGAGGCTTTTCTATCATTCACCATTTTCAACTTATCGGCTAGGCTAATTATATAAGTTGAACGTTACGAACTTGAAACTACCTAACTTGTTTTATAAACAGCGTTATGCAATTTACTTAAACGCTTCGTTAAAAACTCGCCGCGCCCACGCAGCGGCGCCCACGTTTCGCAGAAGGCTCGGGATGGGCACAGTTTCTATGGGCATTGTGGGAAGCACAAATGGGCGGAAGCGCACGTTCGTTGTATGGTGTAAGGCACCATCTGCTCTGGCGCCTGCCAGCGACAAAACGTCGCTTTTACCCAGCGCCGGCGATAGGTGAGAAAATATCTCCGGCTTCCCTGTCATAGAGTAGTTTGGACGAATAGGAATTGTGTATTGTGCCTTGCTTGCGATCGCCTCTCTGCGGCAAGCGAAAGAAACATAACATTCTAGTTTCAGAGAAGATCAAAAATGCCTTATTATTATTTAGAGCCTATTTTTTCCCACCGCAGCATAAAGGTCTCCTTCCCCTCTTTCCATATGATTCTTTGTAAGGCTATGCGTTGCCAATCTGTATGATAACGATCCAAGTAATGTCTAAAGCTCATTTTTAGTCTGCCGCTTTGCCGTTTCCAATCTGGCATCCATAAAGAGGAGATTTTGGCCCAAAGATCATCCGACATGCAGCAGTCATGTCTAATGGGCTGGATTTTGCTTGGCAGCACTTACGGCTACATCTGCGATTTGTATTTTGGAGCATAGGGTTATGTTACAAATAGATATATTCCTGAATTAGATGATATATACGTGTGCGAGTAGTTCCGAAAGCAGTATTAATTTATGTGACATAAAAGCTTGGTGTAGTTGAATATACCTGCTCCAGAAATTTAATAACTAATTATTAATAAATCATTACCTAAGGGATCATCCTGTTGGGCTTGCTTGGAACTTTTGATGGACGAAAGTGGGTACAGGTGGTCCAGGGCATCTCCTAGGGGATCCAATTGACTCGCGATGACTACCGGCTCCTCTCGTAGCGTATTGGGTTCCATGACCCCCGCTAACATGTTCGCGTAGTACACTATCTGAAAAAATGTTTTTTTTTTGGAAGACCATAAATATACATTCTTTAAGTATATTTTGCTACTATTTATGTATCTATTGTAATATGGTTTTGTATACATTATGTGAGTTACTTGTTTGGGACAAGAAAGTTTTATTATTTCTATAAATAAAACTGTCTAACCGCAAGCCTGTCATCGGCGGCTATTTATACGACAAGAAAGATCTAAGTTAAAACATTTTTGTCTGTCTGTTTGTTCTAGGTAATCTCCGAAACGTCTGGGCCGATTAGGACCGGACTTTCACTGGTTGATAGCTAAATTTACAAGGAATAACACAGGCGTATACTTTGATATTAGCTAAATAATACGGATTCTAATTAAAAACCCTCAAAATTTAACGTTATTACAGAATTTACGCGGGCTAAGTCGCGGGTTACAGCTAGTATATTATAAATACATACATTTAATTAACACAAATTTGACTTGCTAATCGTGCCCGTGTCTTTGTCCGCGAAAAAATCAGGTGAAAAAACAGATTCAATTGTAGCGTGATGATATATTCCTCGATAAACGGGCTATCTAACACTGAAAGAATTTTCCAAATCGGACCAGTAGTTCCTGAGATTAGAGTGTTCAGAGAAACAAACAAAGTCTTCAGCTTCTCATATTAGTATAACCTATACTGTATACGCTTAAAAATAATATTATTGAAAAACCGTACAAAACCGCATAGAAATAAATACACCTTAGGCTGCGATCACACAGTTTAATCTCGTATTCCAATACGTTCGGGTTTGAAGTAAATCTGCGACATCCACGTAATGTCTCCCCTGGCATTGCCACTAAACTTGCCAACCGGAAAATTGTGGAAAGAGCGATCAATTCCTAGATTCATTTCACTAGATTGACTATATTTTCATGATATACATTTATCTATATCTTAATACGTGAAACGAAACGTATCGGCACCATTTTAAGAAAATCGCGCGACTAAAGCTATAGTCACAGATCCTCTATGTAAACTATAATTGTAGTGTGTGAATATTGTATAATATGTATTAATTAATGCATATTTCTATAAAATATGCATTATTAAATTATTAAATATAAGCTTACGCAAACCAATGCCAACAGATTTATACACACATTTGTATATTTCACTATACGATTGTGTCAAAGCGTAGTCATGACAACCTTTGTATGTCATATTGTTAAATATAATATAATATCATTGTACAAAAAATCAAAATTTTGTATATAACTTTAAATAAGCGTATAATACGCAAATCTAAATATTTGTGGGCGAATTTCTACACGCCGGCGATCTCTAGCATTTTTAATATGAAGAAGGGCAAACGGGGATAAAGTTCTCGTTAAATTACTTATATACTACTATTTGTGACCAATTTTTTTGTCTTTCCCTAAGTTGAATAAAAATCTACATACATACATGCATACAAAAACCATTAATAGAATAAAAGCAACGAAATAATAAAAAGTTTTATTATGTCATTGGTTTTATTCTATTAATGATTTTTTTTTAATTTTACTTACTCAAATAATCAAGCTTGACCTAATAAAGTTTATACAATTGGCTGTGTGTTGCTGCTGCTGGCCCGATGGCGCAGTGGGCAGTGACCCTGCCTTCTGATCCGGGGGTCGTGGATTCGTTTCCCACCTCGAGTCTGGGTGTATTGTCCATGTGTGTATTTATATATTTCTAAAAAAAAAAAAAAAAAAAAAAATTGATTCAATTTTAGCGTGATGATATATACCCTAGAGCCTTCCACGATAAACGGGCTATCTAGCTGTGGGAATAAAGGACGGGGCGAGTACAAAGTCGAAGTGCATCCGCGGTGCGGGCCCCTTCAGAAGCAAAATAAAAAAATAATAATTAAAAAGTAAATATCAACATTTATTTTTCAGGAAATCACGTAAAATATGCGGTAATCATATCTATGGAAATTTGTTTAGGACACTGTTAAATAAAAAATAATGTCAATTTAATTTGACATAAAAACCATTATGCTAAATTAGCTCAATTAGCTCGTATTAATCGCTAATTGTGTTTGTGGTTGTTTCAAAATGTTCACATTTTGTCTATCTATTCAATTATGCTTATGTGTGTATCTATTCTATACATAGAATACACGCATACTTATTTCTTATGACAATCTCTGCCAGACCTGTCTGGCAGAGATTGTCATAAGAGGTCAGGCTTTTTTATTGAGATATGTTTTATCTTCAACTGGCCCGTTGGCGCAGTGGGCAGTGACCCTGCCTATTGCTCCGAGGGCCGTGGGTTCGATTCCCGCTTCGAAGCTGGGTGTATTATCTATATGTATGTAATTACATATTTGTAAAAAAAATATTTGTGTATAACAGGCGTCTGTTACCTATAACACAGGCATTAAGTTGTCTACCTTAGGAACAGACGTTCGTGAGTCATATAGTCCAGTATATATTTATTATATTTATTCAACGCTATACAAATACGCTATATTTATGTATCGACAACACTAATAATAAAAAGCGCCAACGCCAAAATTTAGCGTAACGCTTTTTTAAGTCTGATGCGAATGAGGGCTTACTTCTGGCCAAAATAAATCTTGATTTTAACAATTAATTAATAATATGAAGTAGCTTACGCTCATTTATTTACTCAGCTAAATATATGAATAATTTGGAACATAAATTATATTAAACTTTTCAAAGCAAATATATGAGTATTAATATGTGTGAGGATATATATTCATTACGTAGCCACTCCGACGATGCGTGTAATGAAGTTTTAAAACTTCAAATTAGTTGGGTCACAAGCGTACCCTTGTCATGTAGATGTCTATGATCGTCGATAGTGACTTAGGTGAATCGCCTGTTCGTCACGTAACGCGGGATGTTCGCAAAGAGTTTATTCTAAGTAAGCATTCGCTAAGAAAGCAGTACTATTGAAATAAAAATAAAATGGCCCCACAGCAGGGCTAAAGTTCAATATAAAAAAAAACCTAACCTAACGTAACCTTAGACGTAATAATAAGCGACTGGATACCATCCAATTCGAAACCGCAGATGAGAATAAAATTTGTCCAAAATCGTACAAATCTTGGCAAGGAAAATACATACAGCCGTCTTTACTTCGCATAGTGAAAAGCGGACAAAAAACATTTTTGCAGGCAAGCGTCGAGTTTTCTGTTCGCAAGAAAATATTTTTTCTTTAATATAATTATAGAAGCAGTTTACCAAACAAATTAGATATACAAAAGTACGTTGCGCAAAGCGAAGCCAGCGAAGTCGCGACGACACGACTGGGCAGTAACAATATTTTGCAATCAAGCTTTTACAGCGCTTGTTTCGTAAAATGTTTGATATTTCTTAACAAACTTTTATTTTTGTTCCCTTCTTTTCAATTCATTTGTGCACAAGACTTTTTCGTGTTCCAAAGAAGTTGCAATATAAAAGTGCAATTCTAGCAATGTATGGGATTAAATTCCGCAACCTCATATCTACGGATTACTGAAGTGTGAAGTTTTTCACTTAATTTGTCTTCAAGTTTGTTCCAAAATGTTATTTTATTTAGTTGTATTAAACTTATTTTTCATTATTATAATATATTCAATTCAAAACTAATTTCTTAAAGACATTCAGTACTTTAGAACTTATCCTGATTAGAAAACTATGTTTCGAATTTGTTTATTTAATTTTTAAGGTTCCGTACCTAAAACAAAAAAAAAACCTTCTATAGGATCATTTTCTTGTCCATTTGTCAGTCTGTCTGTCCATCCGTCTTTTCGTCCGTCTGTCAAAACCGTTTTTCTCAGGAATGCGTTGCTTTATAAAGTTGAACGTTTTGAAAAATTCTCTCAGTGTTAAAAAGCCCATTTATCGAGGCAGACTATAGGCTATATATCATCACGCTAAAATTGAACCTTTTCTTTTTAATTACACGGACAAAGTCGCGGGCAAAGCTAGTAAATGATAAAAGGTAGAATTTAGTGATAATACCATCATACGTGTACAGTGTACAAGTTGCAAAATTATAGTCGCAATAGGGTCTCCACATATAACTATTATTACCCATTTTAGGCAAACCACAAAGTTATTAATAGTTTCCTTTTTGATCCTATTCTATATACCTCAACAACCTTCATACCTTCACCTTTATCGACTGCAATGTTTAAACAGTATTCAATACTATACAAAATTCGTCTTATACACAACGCCTCTGATAGCTTAGATGCGGTTATGACGTCATGTATTAGGGGTACATGACGTCTAAGCGCGAATAGGCGTCGATACTAAATCAAACACAACAAATCCGCCAAACCTCGACCCCTTCCGGCTTACAGGTGGAATGCGTAAGACACAGACTCTCTATTCTGAGCTTTAATCCCAGTTGAGTCTTGCGCTATTCACTAAACCAAGGACCGCGATATATGAAGGGGATTGGGAGAATCCTTTGCACAGCAGTGGGACACAAATGGCTGATAATATATTAATTAATTAATAACTAATAATAATAATTCCTTTTATGTAGAAAGACCTGATGATTTTTATAGTATATTTTTAAATTACTTAAATCTGCGCGTTTGTCGAAAGCTGAATTAACTATTCGCTTTTGAAACGAGATATTAAAATCGATAAACATAAAAATTCTCCTGTATGAGGTTTGAGTGAGAAGGTGCGAATAACATCACTATATCAAGAAACATTGAGTATTAAAAGTGACACTTAGCACTTCACGGCCAATAACCTTTGCGTTGAATAAGATATTCCAAGCGTATAAGTTATACGCGAATGAGTTCGATCTCGAGCGTTATTGAAGTCTTTATATTTCTCTGATATTCTTTTACTTTTTTTTTAAATGTATGTAATCTAATTGTTGTCTGTATGTAAAATAATGGTTCGGTCCGCAATGCGAATGCCCCTCCACCCTTTTGGGTCTTTTGTACTTTAATTGGACGACTACTAGTTAGAAAGGAAATTTTCTTTGTAAAAATCTCCTTTCAACAAAGGTTGTCTGGTAAGAGATTGCTTTAGCAATAAGACCACCTTTGCACGCTGTTTAAGTTACCACAATTTGTATAAATCCATTTTACTTAACTTTGTTTGCAATAAACAATTTATCTATTAAAGGAATCTGTTACAAAGATTTTTTTATTTTATTTATTTATTTCAAAGCTTATTTATTTACATTCATAATTACAACTTCCATAGTGGAGAATATTATTGATACAAGTGTAACTAATACAAGTGTTTTAAATAACTTAATGTATCAAATCTTCTCGTGGTTCGACTCTTCCGAATCAGTGGTAGCTTTTAAAATATTTGACGATACAAGAGAGCTTGTAAAAGTCTACTTGAATAAAATATCATTTGAATTTGAATGGTTATGTGCGCAGACTGTAACGTATGTAATGGAAAGACTCAATACAATAATTACAGGTCGCACACCCATCAATCAAAAAGCACCTCCTGGATCTACTCTACCATGGATTTTTGGTACCAGTGATGGGACCCGCTCTACTACAGGTGAGATGATTGTGTGTGTGCGGTGGTATGAAGAATTTTGGCACTTTCATTTGGAATTATATTATAACAATCATGGTTTCTGTCATACTATGCATGTTATAACAAGTTAAGATCGTTCCGTGAAATTTGGGTGAATTTTGTTTGGTTGTTCTTTTAAAAATTGTATTTTTACGCCGGAGCCAGACATAGCTCATAGTGCTTATACATTGTTGTCCTTGAAAACTATAAAATTCTACGAAACTGCGTTGCTACACTAAGTCCTCAGCCACAGTACATGATCATTCAAATGAAGTTATGTCTAGCTCCGGCATTAGTCTCTTTTTAAACATTACTTATTATTCTCAATACTTTCCATGGGCGACGGTAGGCACTTCGGTGCCTACTGCCTGCTCGTCTGCCCCCTTGTAACATTAAAAAAAAAAAAAAAGACGTACGTGTGTCATATTTATTATTAAAGATGAGTTAGATATTTTTTTATGTATGAAGGGGAGTTTCATGAAATAATTTCGCGAAATAAATCTGGATTTTTATCTGTAGACGTGCCTTAAAAAAATTACTATTCCGATCATAGTATGCCCTATAAAATTAAACTTTTATTTATCTTTAACATGAACCTACTTCCCGTCATCGTATGCGCAGATCTTTAAAACAACGCAACGGATTTTAATGCGGTTTTCGTCAATAAATAAAGCAATACAGGGAAAAGTTTCAAATGTATAAAACATGCATAACATTGCAATCTTGCGAAGCCGGGGCGGATCGCCGGTTCGAAATAAAACTTAACAGCATTAAGCTCCTTTAAAACGTTTGTCCTTCATAAATAGACAATGGAAGCTGATTCTGGAAAATACCGAGAAACTCTAGCTCCAGGAATCCCAGCTCAAAACAAGGCTTCATTTCCTCGAGTGTATTGCGTTACTTTTCGAAATTAATAAAGGAAGGGGCCCGTGTTCTCTATCTAATTATTTGTATTGTCCGACATTGGACGGACCGCGCCACAATAACACAACCAGTTGTGAACAAAGGAATTTTTAATTGGAAAATAATTGCTTGGTTAGTAAAAGAATTTATACGGCATTCTATTTCGTCGTTCGATTCGAAAGTTAAAATTAAAAAAAATACTTTTGATAATTATCTATACTTCTATATCTATACTAATATATGAAGCTGAAGAGTTTGTTTATCATTTTACGCCCCACAGTTTTCGATATTTCGCTTCTGTATGAATAGAATCTAATCTATACTGGTCCGATTTGAATTTTTTTTTCTGTGTTGCATAGCCCATTTATCGAGTAAGGGTATAGGCTGTATATCATAACGCAAACATTTTTAACCTAATTTTACGCGGATGATGTCACAACTAGTAAAAGAAAATCGCTTAAAACAGATGCTTCGGTCGAAGTTATCTATATAAATAAGGAGTTTCCAAAAGAACGGAACGGGAATAATATTATAGGATAATAAAATGTTGTAAATAAGTAACCCAATGTATAAAATAAATAAACAATCACAGTCAGCCTAAGGTAATTCTATTCTATAAATTGTCAAACAAACTTAAGCTCCATCATTTCTTATTGCTTGTTACACAAGCAAGAATTTTATAAGGAAATAATTATTTTTCGATTAAGCAATTTTGTTCTCTTTAGAGCTCACAGTCAACGCTTTTAACAACAATAACGAGAATATTATCTGCACGCGACGCACATACACACCAAATCAATAAAAACCTTCAATACATCTCCAATGAGAAAATGAAAATTACTGCGGAGCCAAAGACAATGAAGTAAGTAAAAAGTTACATCGCCATCAACATAATTGTGCCGTTAGATGGTCAATTATTTTGTGCAATAGCACGTACTGTGCAATATTATTGACTGTAAAGGGTTAAAATTGAAGATTGTGCAATGATTGAACAAAAGTATCCACGAGTTTCATTTTTATGGCACCATATTTTTCCATTGCATTTTCAGTCCGTGGACTTTTTTGACGCCGAATCAAAACGCGCGTCAGAAAATAGAGGACTACGAAAATATACAATAAAAGGAAAGCGAGTTTATAGTTATATATTCAATTATACACAGAATTTCGCTCTCTGTGGAATGTCAAAAGCATAAAATATCATGGCTGTAATAAAAAAATGCGACTTTTCCCAAAAATGCGAATTTCCCCACAAAGTGCGATATATACCTATATATATGTAATTCACTGGTTAAACCATTACTAGAATATCTTATTGAGATATGCGAGTCCAAAACGCGTGTGCACGATTTTGGTTCACCATCCCACCGAGATCTTACACCACGCCGTTTTTAAATGACCATGGGCTACTAAAAATGAGTTTAAGGAGGAAACTCCATCTTGCCTGTCTTCTTTTTGGTGTGATCCAGCCATCGATAGCACTGGAGTCATTATATTATGCAAATATTTTGAGACGTAGACCCTACAGGCTATCTGATTTGTAAAGGAGCTTACCTTTAAGAGAGATCCAATATCGAATTGGGATGTTTTTATTATAAACACATAGGCACAAAGAATTTTCTCAAACATTTTTCCATTTCAAGTAATTTCATTTGAGGTTACTGTACTTACGATTCCTTTCGTTTTATTAAGATCTTTTTAGGTCATAAACATTCAGTTTGATTCATTGCATAAATTATTTAACCCACATTTTAATCATATACAATTTCATCGTAATTATACATAGTCAAAGTTATTCTAATCTTCCAATTCGCATAGTTTACGAGGTATTGTAGTTTGGACAAACTTTCTTTTAGTTTGAAAATTCACGTCCCACTTCTAACGCATTATTCACAATCGTGGCTAAAATTAAGGTTAAATCCGATAACGATCACATAATTAAATAAAAAAGACGAATGCAAGTCATAAGCGGAGAGAGAATATCATTATATATAATTCAATTTCATTTAAGTAACTGTAAACTTGCAGTGAGAAGCTTTGTAAATCAGGTGATATAAAATACTAGCTGTGTCCGCAACTGCATCCACGTAAAATTAGTTAATTATTGAAAACATTTAACGTGATGATATATAGCCTTCAGAAGAGGCAGAAAGAATTTTACAAATTGGACCTGTAGTTCCTGAAATTGGCGCGTTTAAGTAAACCAACAAACTCTTCAGCTTAATATATTAGTATAGATTAGATTTTTAATAAATTTGATTATAATACTACAAAAAAGTAAAGCTTTTAAACTTGTAATAGTTATAAAAACGAGGAATTTTTGTATTTGTATAATATTAATATCTATTACATACAACATTTTATTTGTAGAATTTTTTATACTACATAATTAAATAAATTGCATTACTAATGATGCACTGGTGTTACACTTAACAATAGTCCTCGTACCACTATTAGGGTAAGGTTTCACACATTTCATTCCTCGGAGAAAGCCGACGAAAAATTTCACAACTGGGGAGTATATAATCATGTACTGAACCCATGGGATGCGTATCCGGTACGATGTCTTTTACACCCTGTATATAATACCTAGCCTAGGCTAGGCTAGATATGATAAAAGAAAAAAACATGCATAATAGACAAACCTTAAGCATTCCTAGTAAACGCTAAAAATATTATGTTATAATGTAAGGAAGCTTTTATGTGGCCATAGTAAAAGTCAAAGAGTAAATATAGTGTGTCTAAATCCGGTCATATCCAGAGAAAACCAGTTCAAAGTCGCATAAATCTTTCCATTTCTCGCCGAGATGAAAACGTATTGGAGTTATTGTAACATATGGTTGGATATATTCTTTACTTCGCGTCTGCTATATTTATATCGAAATGTTATTGAATATTTAGTAACACTATTTTATTTATTATTCCTTTGACTACGGATCAAATAAGGCGCCACGAAAATTATGTTATTATTTATGTATTTAATACTTATTGCTTGCGATATAGAAAACAATAACAACAAAAAATAAGAAGGAACATCATAGCTTAGATGTTAGTTCCGAAATCGTCCAGAATGGCGCTGGTGTGGACAAATGGTATGGTGTGAGTGTAGCAATAGTAGATGAATTGACCAATAACCTTCAAGAACAGCGCGGCATGGTATGAAGGTAGCAATGAATTGACCAATAATAAAACCTTTAAAATTTACCATGATGCTGATGTGGCGCCTCCTTGCTCACGTAATTTGACGAACATTTCTAATATACAGAGATGTTACTCCTTCATATTGAGGAGGTCGTGGCCTAATCAGTGGTCGGCAGTTGAGTCGATCGCTAGGTTAAGTTGCTGTTGCTGCGATCGGGTGATACATGGGTGACCCATTCTAGCACTGGTTTACATTTGATATCCGACCTCCTCCGTGTTTCGGATGGCACGTAAAACAGTGGGACCCGATTAATGTCACCTTGTGATATTAGTCGTAAGGTTGTAGAGATCGTGGGGGTTCCGCACTGATCACAATGTACTTAGATAGTTGTTACCCAGTCAACGGTCGTAACAGAATTCTCCCGCATAACCGATTGTCTTTGTATTTATAGTCTTATGAAGAACTACCCTCCTCCATGTATACACTACACATAGTAAGCATACAACGTAAGGCGGCTTTTTATGATTTTCTAAATTTTATCCCTGTATTGCCCACTTCATATTCTCATACAACGCATCCGCTACTATGGCCGTGTATATTATAAGACACTAGTAGACCCGACAGACGTTGTCTTACCCGAATTAAGAGTCGTCTCTTAACCAATTAACTATTCCTTGAACCTCTTTTATGTATTTTCCAAAAAACGTGACATTGGCCGAATGTTTTATTAAATAATAATTTCTATAGCACGCCAATCAAAAGTATCTAACAAATCTGTATTTTTTAGCCATCTTAGATAATTCAACTTTCCTTTGATTTTATTTTTCTTTTAAAACTTTCCTGAACTAAGGGGAAAGAAACAAAACAAATATAATTTAAAACGGTAGTGCAGTTTTCGAGTTTTAGCAAGACTAACGAACAACAATTGAATTTTATATATTATGTAGTTGTAGGTATAGAAGATTATAAGCACATCTTCGTATGGATAAAATAAAAGTGCGAATATTGTTAAATGTCAAAGGTAATCATATTTTTTATGTACCTACTAAGTTGATGGCTCAACGAAATAAGGACGGTCTGAAATACTAAAAAAAAATTAAGTTTTTGGTCTGTCTGTCCTTTTGTTTTTTCAGGGTAATCTACAAAATGGCTAATCGTTTAACAGTTACTTATATACTAAAATTTTAAAACAATAACTAAGGAAATTATGTAACTATATAAACATCCAATACTTTCCCCCATCCAACGTATCCAAGCAACCAACATGGAATTACGTAAACAAACGACTTCCCGTAACGCTGTTATTATCTTATATAGGATTCCCATGTATTTTCATAGGAATTCCGATATTATAGAATGGTTATTTTATACTAAATCTTTTTGCAAGTTAATTTACTCGTGCCGTAGCTGATTTTCTATTACTGTGAAAAGAGTCGATGGGTATGTGTTGTGTGTTGACTTGTTGACGATAGTGAAAAAACAGATAGTGTTCATTTGTATTTGACAATAACAAAAACCTTACAACATACACATTACACGTTTTACATTTAATAAATTGCATATTCGGGAATGTGTTTTAAGGTTACCTGTCTTTAAAGAAAGCGGAATGGTTAAAATCTGTATCTTACGTAACATACCGTAACCGTAGGCAGCCGCATCTACAATTAACATCAGATACCATACCACGAACATTTCGAACCGTTCCAGTCGAAGATTCGACTTCGAAAATATTTGTGCAGGGCTCACATCGGACCCTCCTTAGTGTCAACGCGGGTTGCATTGGCATTAATTAAAAGCGTGACACGATAAAGACTGGCCTCCAGTGGGCTCTTCACGAATATTTTCGTCCTAAATACAGTCAAATCTTCGAATTCGAACGGTTCGAAATGTTCGTGCTAAGGCCTCAGGTCTGATTGCGGTTAAGCGCATATAAAGAAAATCATTCAAATTAAAAATCTTTTTCCTTTTTTAATTTCAGCATTAAATCATACGTTTCAATGAAAATTTAACAATAAATATCATCACTTTGGTTTGGAATAGAATTTGTTTTACATCGATAAAACTTACAATTGAGTCCATCATTACATGTAAAAATAAAATCATGTAAAACGGAAATATAAGAATCTACAAATTAATTAAAATAATGTTAAGAGAACTAAATTTCATATTAATATAAAGGGACTCCGAGCTAAGTTTCAAAACAATGTTGTTAGTTTTGTTCTGGCTCAGTGGCGTGAATAGTTACAAGTTACCCGGCAGCTGCGACTTCAGTCAGTTCTTTGAACCAAGTTTGATAGATTGTTTGGCTTGCCCCGCTAATGCTTCATTAGTAACATCTGTAGACGGTACGTATATATATCTATTAATCATCCATTTTAAAGTAAAAGATGAATGTTTAAATTGCTCGATAATCCAATTAGTTACAAGGGTAGAATTAAAATCACAGGACACATCGCAGAAGATACGAAATGTGCATGCAATGCATAAGGTATAAATATACTATCTAGAATGCCTGGTGAGACATGATACTCGAGGACCTGAGAAGATAAAAAATTACATTAAATATAAATAACAATTAACTATTACGTGCGATTAAGAGAAAGTTATCTAACGCAGTCAGTACGCAACGCATGCACATAGCGTAAGGTCACTGTCACGCGGTGAGTTATGCAACAGGTAGAGGCGCGCGGGAGATGAGGTTGCTTCTTTGTGAGTACATGCCGCCAACGTAAATTCGCCGCATGGCAACGTAAGACTACACTTCTTCTAATTTTAAGGAAATCTGATCATGTGGTTAAGTGTCTCACCATGCACTCTATATAGTAGCAAAATATTTTTTGTCCAATAATAGTGTGTATAGGTTAGTGCTAGGATTTAATTACTTAGCGCAATATATTTATATAAGCGCCTAGCTAGGCGGTGTTATCTTATATATACAATGTGACTGTAAAGGTGACAATATCACTATAGTTAATACTCTCGAGGACAGGTGTTGCTGAAGTGTAAAAAAAATCAAACTTTGTGTTATTTCGAAGGTTTCGGGTGTTCCTGTGCGGAACACAGTATACCTATCGGCGTAGCTAAGTGCAAGCCTTGTAATGTAACAGAAGTAGTGGCCAGTGATGGAACGTCGTGTGTTCCTAGACGATGTCAACACTCTGCTGGACGGATCGTATGTAGAAAATGTCCACACGATTATATATCAGGTAATGTTTTCTGCAATATTAGGGATGTGAAAATGGTTGTTTCCTTTTCAGATGTTTGTTATATTCAAGCTGCTCCACGCACTTAAATTGTACTTAATCTCTAGGGGTGTATAATTTAGCTAAAGGTGTATAATTTAATAAATTTATATTTTATGCTGCGTTCCACTAAACAATCGCAACATCCAAAACGCACCTACGGCCGTTCCACTTGACGACCCCGATCGTTGATGTCGCGGCGAAAACGGCGATGACGTCTCACGCTCATAAAACGCTCGCAACGCCCCATGTCCAAAAAGTAGGACGTCTTGCGCAAAGTCAAATTGAAATTTTGCTAATTTCATCATTTGACATATCATATCAACGCTTAAAACGCCCCTTATCCGGTTCCACTTGAGTTTACAATCGCAACGCTCGCAAGCAGGTGAAACGGAAAAAATAGAGGACGCGAGCGTGGACGTTGCAATCGCTTCGCGGAATGCACCTGTAGTGAAAATCCCATTAGTATTTGATCAGCCGAATAACCGAATACAAAAAGACAGGCAGACAAATGAACGGTTTAAAAGTATTATTTGCAAAACTATTCATTTTTTACACTTATTAGACAAAATTTAATTTTCACTTTATTAAATTATATTTTAAAATATTTCTAGTGACACAAAATTTTGATGGTTCCCCAATGAAAGAGGTACAGTGCATAAAATGCGCTCACGGATACAAATCTATAGAAAATCGATGTGTAAGATGTGAAGCATGTTCGTGTAGCAAAAACGAAATTATTGTCAGAGGGAAGTGTATACCAAAGAAATATATATCTGATCGACCAAAGTATACTGAAAACGTTTTGCACCCAAATGAGTTTCTGGAAATCGTAAAATTAGAATACCTGTGTACAGTAAGTCATTTCATTTTATGCAATTATGAACATTGCATTGCCTTACATTCAATTAGAGGTAATTAGAAGTAGCGCCACGCTTGCAATCTTTTTGGTCTGCAGCCAAATTGAGTCGGCGCGTACGGTACTTGTAGCTCTATCTCACACAAGGTCGTGAAGTGACGGCAATGCTTTAACGTCAAGTTATGATATTGATGTCGCGTTTTGTTCGGCTTATGAGAGTTCTCAGTGGCCTACACCCCTTCTTAAAGGCTACTGCGAGCCTCTTTGGTGTGGTGCAGATGTCCTGGGCATCGATAACGGAACAGCCAGCCCACTTAGCCCTTGTAATATTAAAAAAAATGCAAATGATTGTCAAACACAGTGGATTCAGAAATTTCGCATGGAAGCCCAATTTCTAATACGATTTTTGGTTCCTCAGCTAGATTACTTCAGATCCAACGTCTTTATAAGTATAAATTTTCAAAGTAGATGTTCTAGGTCCTTACGATACCACGAAACTACAAGGTTTTTGTCATTTAACTCCATGTGACAAATTAGAAACTAGGGAGCTCAACGATCGAGGATAAGGTGATCGAATGTCGATAACTAAATTATCTAAGCCTAATTCAGTAGCGAGCATATTAATTGTTTCAAAAATATTCCCTGTATAATCTTTTCTTTCATTATTTCAGCAATTAGACTTCAAAGCGTGTCGACGTCTGGCAAGTATATGCGTTCGAAACTTCTATACATCAGATATAGCAGGACCTTGTAGACTTTGGTTACAATTCAATCTGTTTAATATTACAGGTATTAAAAACCTTTATTACCCATCTATATATATATAAAAACGAAAATTCACCTAAGACGAAATCTCGAAAACTACTGGACGAACAATGATGAAATTCGACAAGGAGATAGTTTATAGATTTTATGATATGACTAAATTATGGAGGTCTAAGGTCTCTCGCAATTTTTGCGGACAAAGTCGCGGGATACTGCTAGTTTTATGATTAAAATTTTTGAAGTATTTCACAATGCATTCATCAATTTGGTACTAGCCTCAGATCTAAATATATTGAGTATAGTTTCTATTATTTTAGGTCTTCCGTCACTAACAGTTGATAAATCGAAATTTAAGACGGTCCATACTTTAGAACGTGATCAAGTAAGTACTTAAATAATCATAGATAAAAAAAATTGCCCCTAAGTTGCGTACAATATTTGTGTTATACCGGAGCCAGACATAGCTCAAAGTGTTAGTACATTTTTGTCCTTGACGTCCCCGGCTACACTACATGACCATTGAAATAAAGCTATGTCTGGCTCCGGCATTATGCACTTTATGCAACAATTATGCACCTTTATGAGGCGAAAATTGCATTTAAAAAAATAAATTACTTATTTTGCAAAATTTGTTCAGACTTTGTACTTAGAATGCAATTTATAAGTCGGCTACTAAAAAGATTCGTTTTACATTATTTTCAGAATGTTCTTAAGATAACGTTGATGAAGCATACATATAATGGAGGACTTGATATACTTCATAATCAGCCATACCAATTCTTATTTTCGTGTCTTCCTCCAATTACCATAAAGATTGGAGAAGATAAGTCGTAAGTATTTTTAGAAACTGATACACAGATATTGAGATTCCGCATTAGCAATTTTAAAGTCCTACTCTGCCACGATACCCTACATTATACCTTCTGTAAAAATTAAATATTAATTGACAAATAAAAATAATTTTCATTTTCGTTCGTATTAAGCGTAATGGTTAATAAAATTATTTCAGCTATGATTGTGTGAAAAATGTTTCGGATATAAGTGCATCTGAGTATGTAGAATTATACGAATTATATATTTCAAATTATACAGATCTTCAACCAATTCATATCATAATGCGAAAGCCTAATGGTTACAATGTTCAGGTAAGTTTTTTGAAATTGTTTGGATTTTTTTTTTATTAACCTATGTTGTCCCGCTGCTAGGCAAAGGCCTCCATTACCTCTCAAACCATTCTTTCCTATCCTGGGCTACTTGAAACTACGTCTTTAGCACAAAGGCTTCCAAGTCATATCGCTACCTCTCCCTCAGCTTACCCGTTTACTTACTCTGATGCTATTGATACGAATCTATAATATTGTAATATTGGCCCACCTTTGCGGGTCCATTCTTATCGCATGCCTAACCCCTACGCACTGCAGTTTTGCTGATTTATTCCCCACATCCATTACTCCAGGCATGGATTGTGTTGCGAACCTGGTCAGTTCTTTTACCACCTAAAACGCCATTTTAGGTATTTGGAATTATCACCATTACAATATATGTATATCAATTGGGTACTAGATTATAATGTTGAATATATTATAATGGAATTCTTCCCATTCTGATGACGATATTTATTTTTTAGAAAAGCACTTGGTCCTCTGATAAATTTAGAAAATTCTTCTTTGTAAACAGTTATCTTTCTACCAGAACCAATATAACGAATATAGACTATTTACGAACGCTTTTTATGCGTGTCAAGTAAGTCCATTTTTTATTTTTTAGCAAAACAGAAAATTTATGTGCAGCCCAAAATTTTCTTTTCAAAATATAACAAACGATCGGATGAAAATTGACTAATGACCTAAATTGTAAACTCCTTTTGATTGTGATAGCCTTTATTAAACCTTTATATTTTATTGATATCAAAATCTGCATAGCTTTATTTAATTTTAGTGTTGAACGGGATAAGTCTGAATTGGGCATGCTTCATATAAAAGTGACGGTACAAGCACAATATGCTTCTAAATCTCCACATACTGATATAATAATGACTTCTCTAAGGGTTGAGCACGAAATGCCCGCAGCTGGTGTTTTGCGAGGATTAGAAGTAAGTATGGAAATTACATACTTAAGTTACTACATGGATATAAAATAAACGTGATTATGGTATTCCTCGCAATCTTGAGTACATTTTGGCATGAGTATAATGTTAATAATGTATTTACTTACTAAGTAACTTCGAGAAAAATAATCGAATATTTAACTCTAGAATAGTATTTCCGACGGTACGGTCGTGAACTTCGCTTACTCGTAAATTTAAATGCTTTTATTGAAACTACTCGTAGATTTAAAAGGAGGTCCTAAATTTCAAAATAGAAAATTTGAGAGAAGAATAAACTTTGCTTCGTGTGTGGCTGTGTACAATGTTATACTTTTTACCTTTTCTGTATAGAGATAGAAATAAATTTAAAAGCATATTAATTAAAATTATTAATTATATTTCAGATAAGTGGTGGAGTGTTAGGAGTTCTGTTGGTATTATATGGCCTCGTTCAGTTGCATGGGGTGATTCGCAGAGGAGGACATTATATTGCTGCTTTGCCTCTTATAACTAGTTCCGTGGCAGATGCTCTTCATTTTGTAAGCATTTATTTTAAATAACGCTAAGTAAAACCTTTTTTCTCTAGATGATGATCTAAAATAAAATCAAAGTTTAAAGACAGATAACGAATAATATCTCATCAACCACTTTTCTATTCGCATTATAAAAATGTTTGTTTCATAAAAAAAAAGTGTTTCAGTATTATTATAGCTAAGAAAGCCATTACATGTGGAATTAATAATTCCATATTTAATCTTTCAGGCGACATTATTTTCTACGCTTCATGCTTTGACAGCGGAAGCTGGAACCTTAGGGCTGACGTTACCCTTATCTAACACAGAGGAGCAGGTGATTGAAGCGCTAGTTTATACTGCTCTCTGTTTAAAGGTATTATTATGAAGTATTTAAGAGTATAGTTTTTATTGTACTTTTAGAGGAGTTCATTAATCAGTGGCTATTGAGTCGTCGCTAGGTGAAGAAGTTCTTACCCATTCTAACACAGGTTTTCAAATATCCGACTTTCTCCGTGTTTTGGAAGGCACGTAAAACTGTGTGTCGCGAGTGAGTGAAACGTCACTTTGAAAACGGCGATGAAACAGCGGTGAAACAACGATTAACAAATCGTGCAATTGTACAGATTGTGAGAGTTCCGGGATGACGTGAGACGTCAGTTGGTTATCTTAACTCGCCCATAGCCACATCCCATACAATTTAAGCTTACCCTGTTGCTAGATTTGTATAACACTAGGTAGAAGAAGGTTTATCGGGCTTGATTTGTAATTCAATTCGCAGCCATTGCCATTGGGATACATGTGCCTCAGTCAATCGCCATCGTAATTAATCTTCTTTATACGTATAAAAATAAATCCTTGTTTCCTTTGATCATGTCATAACTTGAGAGCGGCTCGACCACTTTCAGTATTAAGTATTTATTAAATATTCCGTGAAGTCCGAGGTAGGTTCTTATTAAGAGATATTGAATTAGGGTCCTTCGCAAGAAAAATACCATTGATTGGACTGTATTATTGAGTTGAAGGTGGAAGGTGCGTTATATTTTTATTTATTTCCAGTGCATTAACATAATTTGGATAAATTGGAACCAATGTCGTTGTGATATATTTTTTGTGGAATGGGACAACTACAATTCACCTTTTGAAGGTACAAACGTCGCTTTTATCTCTTATGCCGGAGCCAGACATAGCTTCGTTTGAATGATCATTTCAATAATCATGTAGTGTGGCTGGAAACTTTGTGTCGCTGCGCAAAGTTTTGTAGAACTTTGTAGTCTTCAAGGACAAACATGTACAAACACTTAGAGTTATGTCTGGCTTCAGCATTATACAAAATAATAAAAATTAAGTTGATGATGAAGATGCCTTGCAGAAGCATCAATACAAGAAAAGTCAAATAATTGGAAATCAGAGATGTTAGCAGATGAATGGATCTCCTTGCAGGCAAAGCGAAGAGTGTCGCCCGCTTATACCATAAGCATGACTATATTGATTTTACATGTAAGTTAAAACAAAATTGGAGCTAATATTTTTAACTAATTGTTACCAGCGACTCTGCCCGTGTAATCTTAGGTTAAAAATGTTATCGTGATGATATATAGCCTATAGCCTTCCTCTATAAATGGGCTTTCTTGTCAGAAAGCAATTTTGAAAGAAATTTTCAAATTGGATTTCAGCTTTATATAAATACGAAAACGAATTTATTTTTTAATCTGTTTATAGCACTCAACTATTTGGCAGATTTGAAGTACACTTCTTACAATTCTACTTACAATTCTTTAGCTGTGCCCGCGAGTTTGTCTGCATAAAATTGGGTAAAAAAGTAGATTAAATTTTAGCTTGTTGATATCCAGCTTATAGTCTTCTTCGTCAAATGGGCTATCTAATAGTGAAAGAATTTTACAAATCGGACCAGTAGTTCTTGAGATTAGCGCGTTCAAATAAACAAATAAACAAAATCTTCAGCTTTATATATTAGTATAGATTGAAGCTGTAAAATTAACTTTATGTAACTTATTTAAACAATAAATGTTTTAGTTTTCAGCTTCCTGGGTGACTCATATACCAAAAAGACATGGTTATAAATGGGTGATAGCAGCTGTCGCTTGGTGGTGCTCCTACTTAGTATTCTTCACAGTCATTTTTTTCAAAAACAAGATCTTTGAAGCGCCGCCTTTCACACGTCTAATAAAAGTATGCAATAATTTAGAATTATCTTTGATTGTTTTTCAAGAGGAGAATTATGCCCACTACGTCAACGGACGGTGAGTAAATATGACCTACTGACTGAAACCAGCGATTTCGTTCGCATAATTCAGTGATTTGTTAAATTTTGAGGGTTTTCAATTTTAGCACAGATCCCTAATATATTAAGAATCCATGCAAAAAGAAAAAAAATCTTCGAAAAATATATATAGAAGAGAGTAGAATATCCTATGTTACTTTTTGTAACATCAGCTATCTGCCAGCGAAAATCCCGTTTAAATATGTCCAGTCGTTTCGAAGATTACTCGGAATAAACAGACAGACAGGCAGACCAACAGATAGATACAAAAATGTTTTAACTTGCGCTTTTGTAATGCTATTAGTAAAAAAAAAGGTTCAAATGTAAGAAACAAACGTGACAACATTGAACTTTATTTATGTATATAAATGATCAATATATTTTGAGAAAAAAAAAATCGTTAGGTATTCAATTTTCACAATTATTAATTAACTGTATCTTAAAATTTGTTTCATATGCAGCCACGCTTTTTAGGGTTCCGTTGTACTACAAGGAACCCTTATAATTTCGCTCTGTCCGTCCGTCCGTCCGTCTGTCCGCCCGTAAGGTGGTCCCCCCTCCCTAGCATTTTCAACCTATTAGACGGCCAAGTATAAGCTGTAGTAGGGTAGATGAATGAATTTTTCAAATCTACAATCCCGTACAGCCCTTCTAGAGAATATTAATGACGTCAGATGGCAATCGGTCATCTTAACTCGCCCCACAGCCACATCCTCTGCAATCTAAGCGGACCCTGGTACTACTACACCGGGATAACGCTAGGAAGAAGAAAAATATATATAGCTTATACCCTCTTCGATAAACGGGCTATCTAACACTGCAAGAATTTTTCAAATCGCCCCGTATTTCCTGAGATTAGCGCGTTCAAGCAAACAAACTCTTCAGCTTTATATATTAGTATAGGTTTTCATCTTTTTAATTTAAATGAGTCCGTAATTCGATTGAGTTAACCCTTTTAATTTATACTCACAGTTGTATTATTTGACATGAAACAAAATGTGATAAGTGTCTGTTAGAAGTTCTTATCATCATCATCATAAGCCCTTAAAGGCCCGCTGCTGGGCAAATGCTCCCTTATTGTATGCCACTCTTCCCTGTGCCTTGCCAAAAGTTCTTATAATGTTTAGTTTTCGAGAAAAAAAGGATATGTGGCCAGTAAGGAGGCCACTGATCGTTCATGGACTTGATTGTGAAGTGAATATACTCGAAATGAAAAAAAAACTGCAAAAGAAATGTTTAAAAAACTTCAATTAGGGACGTATACTTTACTTACTAATCAGCTTTAACTAAATAAAAGATATTCAGCGTAAAAAATTCAATTAAAAAAAAAACTCAACTATAAAGTGAAAAATTTAATTTTTTTTATCATTGTCGTAAGAAAAGCGTTTTTATTGTAATCATTACGTAATTTGAATGTCGGTTAGAAGTGAACAATAAATTCAATTCAATTGTAGCTCCAATAACTTACGGGTAAAAGAAAACAGGTCGCGTCTACAAGATTTATTATTTGCTAAAGAAAGAATGAAACTTGGAAAATGTAAAACGCTTATGTAAGTAGCGAAGTAGACGGTTTTCCCGGGGCAGCTAGGTGCATTGGTCGGTAAAGGGGTCGTGATCGATCCGAGCGGTCGCGTGTTCACAGAGTTGGATGCACCGGCCCCGGCGCCAGCTCCAAGACACTTTATATTTTATGATGTCGTGAACCCCTGCTGCTGTTTGCGAAACTTTTTCAGTTATTCAAATTATAACGTTTCTTTCATTTGGCCAGTGTCTGAATGCTGAAAAAGCTTGGGAGTAAATTGCTCTAACCGTGTCTGAATTATTGTGATACAAAAAAATACCCGACTGAGCTTGTTGCGGGCTCTTCTCGGTGCAGGTCTCGTCGGAACCCTTGTAAACTTAGCTTTTAATTCGTAAAATTTGTCACTAAATGTTATAATAATGATTTAAAAAAATAATAATACGCATAACGCTCATAAGTACTGTAAAGTCTATATGAATAAAACATTTTTGCCTTTGACTTTGAAACATTTCAATTCAACAACAAAAAAAAACAATTTTTTCATTACTGGGAGACATGAATTTTCCATTTTTCGAAAAAAAAATATCGTTCTCTTTTTTCTTCACCCATAAAAATTTACTAAATAATAAAAAGTACCTTGACAGAAAAAACGAACGCAAACATTAGTTTGTCTTTGTCTATTTAAACTTTATAGATTTTAAAAGTATGTATAAATAAAGATATTGATGCTTGAATTTTAAAGGAATTTACGGCGATTATGAAAAATAAAACGTCATCAAAATAATAAACTAAATATACGATTAAATGTATTTTTCAGTAATTTCAGTAGATTTAATGAATGTAACTTAATTGTTACAAAATCGTCACGAGAAAATACTTTAACCGTTATCGATGGTACATAGTTATTTATAGCGGCTTTATTTTGTGGTACGCATACTTTATTTACATGTAACATGCAACTTCTAAGGTATTCTTAAAAAAAATCGCCCTATAAAAAGACGTAAATTAATATTTTTTTTTCCGTAACACATTCTTCTAGGGCTTGAATATTTCTTCATAAATGATATTATTAATTACAATATGTGTGTTTACTTCTTCATGAATATTATTTATTTATAAACAAAAGTTCCGTTAAGAAACTTCGTCAAGAACTTTTGGTTTTTGAAAAAGAATAAACAGCTTACAAAAGTTAGTATTCGTTAAGTTTTTGCTCGTAACATTTACGAGGCCGTAAGTAGTAAATGTCCAATCTCTGTATTGATTGGAGCTAATATTAGTTCCGTCTAAGGACTAGCTTAGCTAACGGTGGTCCGAAAAGAATTGTAATAGAGGTCAGCTATTACCCTGATTAGTTTGATCGAAGGTGGGTGCGGCGGTACAGAATATAAATTATTACCATCATTTTTTATATTGGTACTTTAATCAGCCTGATGGGATTTAATGAGTGTCACTTCCTCTCATTCAGCTGAATGGTGTGGATGCAGCGTGCCGCATCCATTTATCATAGAATCCATCATCTATAGCTGAAAAATACTGGCAAGAGTGAAGATTATGACGAACGATTGGACTATTCAATACGAACTCAGGAACGTCAATATTGAGTAGTCCAATCTGGACTATTCAATAGTTATTTCTTCTTGCCAGAATGCAAAAGAAGAAGATCTATTGTGAATTTCTAATTGGTGATTCCATGTTAAGCGGGGTTTGCTCAGGTATTTATTAAGTTCTCAAAAATTACCATAAACATTTCATGTTACTGATTTATGGCAAGCTATCTAATCACTGCTCTTATATTATATTTGCCAGACTCTGTCTATATTCCAACAAAGAATAGTCTGATTTAATCGAAGACATTTGAAATTTAAATATACCCATATACACCGTCAGGAGCTTTCGGTTTTATTGTAATGCAAAGGGCAAAGGTAACGTGACATGACATTTACGAAAATAGAACTGGACGTTTGTTTTCAGGTGGAACATTCCAAGAGCCATATTTAATGTATGAAATTTTCCAATCCAAATGTTGCAGTCAATATGCTCGTTTATTATTGTCTGACTACAGTTGACCCGGAAAGTTCACTGGAAAATAATGAAAATGGTCGTGCGTGAATTTTGCCAGCAAGAACACCTAAATTATTATATTATGTAATAAGTTGGTATTTCACTATAATAGTAATATTGGTATGTTATATGACCAGATAGGCCGAGGAAGAGGTGGCGCGACGACTTGGACGCCTTTGCGGGAATGGAGTGGATTGGTTTAGCTCTGGATAGAGGAGAGTGGTCTAAGAGTGGGGAGGCCTTTGCCCAGCAGTGGGATATTATAGGCTAATTAAAAAAAAAGTACAAGTCACAAACAAAACATAACATATGTTGCGAAAAAAAAAATTGTAAAGTCAATTTTAATTTTTTATTTTACTCTTAGGATAATAATTAGTGTGAGATTTTCTATTTACATTATATAATTATAGCTTTAGTATTATGTATTGTAATAGCCTGCCCATGTTGAGTTTACTTGTAAGTGATCACATTTAGTTTATTTGTATTATTAAGTGTATTAATATAAGTGATTGTTATTAAACCTGATGAATAAAATAAAATAAAAATAAATAAATGGGCGGGCTGGTCACCTGATGGCCTACCGACGTCTATGGACAATTGCATTCCCAAAAGACTGGCAGATGCGTTACTGTTACTATGACAAATGACTATGGGCTTCTCTTGAAGGTCTTAACGCGCATGCGCGATGCGAACAAAGTTAGTTCCTACGAACAATGCGATCAAACATATTGGTATCTGTGAAGTGCCCTAATTGAATTGGTGCGATTGCATCGTCTTCAATTAGATCATTTCATAGACATCTATATTTTTGATAGTATTCTAGTAGGACGACGTCTACCGATTCGTCAATACTGGAGCTGCTACAAATGCTGAAAATTTTGTTCTTCATAATATCGGCTCCAAGACTTAAAAATCTGTTTTGACGATGTCACTCAGGATGTTAATTTAAAACATAAACGAAAGCTTGTCATATAACTTTAATATACCGTTAAGCAAGCTGTACCCAATTCATATCTATACATATAAATAAAATTGAAGTGTCTGTTTGTTACGTCGAAATTAAATTCTTTTACTAATTGCATATGACTAATAAAAACCTTTTTTTTCTATCTGTCCGTCTGTTTGTTCCGGTTAATCTCCAAAACGGCTGGACCTACATCGAAGGGAGTTTTACTGCTTTATAGCTGATGTTATAAGGAATAACATAGGCTTCTTATTTATAGAAAAAATAAAGGCCCTCAAAATGTAACAAAATCACTGAATTCAACCGGGCGAAGATGCGGGTTCCAGCAAGTTTAAAATACTATGTCAAAACTAGTAAAACAAGCTACCTTGCGTTGTCTTGTCTTAACGTTGATAAAAAAGAGACATAAATCCCGGTACTCGATTGGGTCGCCACCTGATGGTCTAAATTATAAATCCACAGTAAAAAAAAAATTAGTATACTAGTGTGAATTTCAATGACACACTTGGAAAAAGATTGATATATACATATACTGGTGGGCCCGGTAGACGTTGTCTTGCCGGAGTCATGGATGAAAAGTCCAGTACCAACCGCGATGCGACCTATTGTGCCTAATTTTTTTTTAAATATTCTTTCGGCTCTTCCTTTCTTTTTTACCTTCCCTGAAATAAGGGGAGTGACACAAAATAATCAGAATTTAAAGTTTATCGGTAGTCGGTCTAGCGGTTTTCGAGTTTCAGCGAGATTAACAAACAACGATTGATTTTTTTATATATTTGCCATGTTTAGTAGAGCAACGAATAGTCCATTCTTCTATAACTTTCTAATCAAAAAATCGAGGAAACTGGCAATATTTCATTATAAGTATAGCCGACGACCATTTCAATACCAGAAAGCTTTAAGATGAATTGGTGACCTTTGTGAGTAAAATAGGTTTTTTTCTTACATAACCCTAGGTCTATGGTTCCTAACCAGTGGTCCAGGGATCACCAGAGGTTCGCAGAAGCCAAAATATGGTCCGCGAATGATCTTAGAGTTAGCGGGTAGTGAGTCAGTGGTTATAACAGGCGGCTGTTACCTATAACACAGGCATTAAGTTATCTACCTTAGGAACAGACGTCCGTGTGTCATATAGTACTGTATATATTTATTTATAATTTAGAATTGCTCCGCTAGAAGGCTTAGAGATGCACTACTGGCCTTTGAAAAACTTTTATACTCCTTTTTCGAAGGTCTCTAAGTCGACATCGTATATTAAAAGTAATAAAATATTGCCATCGTCTCTTGGCCTATGAATTATTTTATCTAAGCTAATTAAGCCATTAATTTGATGGTTTACATTATTTAACGTAAAACTTTTAATTTATGTTCCATAAAAACGTTGTTTAATTATTATTAAAGTGTAGTGCTACGCTCGTTTTCGTTAGATGTTAGTTTTTTTTATTTTATTTAGGAATATCACAAATTTTCTTATCTTGAGCAAAATTAATAAATTATTAAAAGACAGTTAACGAGTAGACAGTAGGCAAAAGTGATGTGTGGGTATCATGAAGATGACTTAGGGACTTGTACGGGATAGATATTGAATGGTTGGTAATTGGTTGGACTATTGGCACACCCACTCCTGAATTTTACGCATAATATATCTGGCATTATTTATTTATTCTTTCTCTTCCTAGCGTTATCCCGGTTAAGTACCAGGGTCCGCTTAGATTGTAGAGGATTTGAATGTAATATTCATTTATTCATTTATCAATAAAGAACATTAATAATTTATATATAAGCACTGTTAAGCGCAGTCCGCGTTGAAACCAGTTTCACTTTCGCAATAAAGAGTAGCCTATGTCTATCTCCGAGGTTCAATCTCTATGCTAAAATGTCATTAAAATTGATTAAACGATTTAGGCGTAAAAACGTAACAGACAAAGTTACTTTCACGTTTACTACTAACAACGTTTTACTAGCTATTTCTCGCGACTTCACCCGCTTAAAATTAAACGTGTCCTTGGACTTCCTAAATTTGAGCGTAATGTCCTATTTCGTAGCGGATGTATACTCACTATAAATTACCTCCTTAACTTTCTTTGACTAGAACCTGTCATCCAAAATGGTAAAGCACTTTCTTGGTCGACTATACTAATAATTATTATGCCACGAGTCTCTAAATTCATTTATGTTTTTAAAAACTTCATTGATATATTTAACTAGCTGTGCCTGCGGCTTCGTCCGCGTAAAATTAGGTAAAACATAGATTTAATTTTAGCGTGATGATATATAGCCTGCATCGATAAATGAGCTATGTAATACTGAAAGTTTTGTTTAAATCGGACCAGTAGTTACTGAGGTTAACGCGTTCAAGCAAACAAACAAACGAACTTCGGTAACTAACTATAAATATGAAATAAAATTAGCTCGTAAATATAAAAAGATCTTAAAATCAATGATGCTCGTCCTTGTTAATGAATGAATTCTTCATAGTTCTGTAACTTATATTTATTTCTTCTTCTATATTTGTCTTGCAAAGCCTGCAGTAAGAACCGTCGCTCTCATATAGTCTAATATAGCAACAGAAAGCGATGTAACTCCCGCATTAAACTATAAATCGTCTGTAACAGACGCAAAAGCCAAAGAAAGTTCTATAACAGTAATCAAAACAAGGATTGATGTGTTGCGCACACATTTTTTTGTAATAATCAATACGTGATTTCATTTCTTGAATAGGGCGCATTCGAAATACTCCAGAAGCGAATGAGGACACTACAGACGGAGACGAAGACGGGGCTCTGTCTCTCGGTCTATTCCCCGGTGAAAGACCCACTATGGACGATAGGGCTGTGTTCAGGTATTTAACAACTGAGTTAGCCTATACACACGTAAATTAATACCTTACCAACTGTTCTGGTTTGCATTACTTTTTTTTTTTCAAAGAAAATTATACCGGCATAAATTAGAGTAAGAAATTTGGCAGATTTTTTAAAAATAAAGCTTTTTTTTGTGTGGTTCTTGCTGTTGGCCCTATTGGCCTCGACAGCGTCACCGGCCTTTGACCTGACCAATGAGGTCACCAAAAAACGGTTACAAAACCAGCTTATACGCTATTCGATTATATAGATATGATAATATATTTTAACCTAACTGCTGTAAATGCAACAAAAATGAATAAAAATAAAGCGCCTGTATATATTTATTATTATTATCATATTTGTTTTATTGTTACATACCTGTAAGCCATGCGTATCTGCTCCCCGTTCTTGTACCAGATGAGCTGAGCTGGTGGGTTTCCCCCCCTGCTTCGGCAGACCAGGTCGAGGCTCTGTCCACGACGTACAGTTTCGCCCTCAGCGTAACCCTCAATGTATGGAGCGCCGGGAGGATCTGAAAACAAAGTCAGTCATCAGAAATGTTGGGTCTCGATAGCTGAACTCATTTGCATTAGCATACATAAAAGTAACTAAGTTCTAAAAGTTCGTTCGGTGCTGGTGATATATTTATGGAATAAAAGAGGAATAACAAAGAGGTTTTTAGAGTACAGAAAGAAAATTCCTTCCTCCCTTTTCTTATTTCAAAATGGCTACTGGAAATATATTTAAAAGAGGGTAACTCATGCTCTTTACATAGCGTAGATCTTATAAATTACGCAAAGGATTTAATGCGGTTTTCACCAATAAGCAGAGTGAATCGAGAATACGTTTATTACTTATAATATATTGCACCGCTAGTCGCTACAATTATAAATATAGAAGGAGTACAAAACAATATAAAAACAACCCTCAATTCTGTAGCAGGATTACTGGTAAGAACGATTTTAACTTTTTGCTTCCAAAAAGGAAATGCTAATAATATATTATGGGGGATTTTTCTTTAAAATGTACAGTCAACTTCGTAAGTGATTAACGTATTTTATCTTGATCGCACTATTAGCAAATGCTGTTTTTGTGATTTCGGCTTGCACGGTATAATATAATGATAATGAAATTGATAAAACAATAAACATGACACACAACAATGACATCTGCACGACCAGAAGGCTAGCAGATGCGTTGCCGGCCTTTAATGACGAGTTTAGGCCACCGGGAAGTCTCGCAAACCGAACGAAACGCGACAACAATACCAATACAATATCATACATACTAGAGATCGCGCGCTGGTCGAAATTCTTTAAATTTGCGTACTATATGCTTCTTTAAAGCTATATACAGAATTTTAATTCTTTGTACAATAAAATCGACTCAAAACGTATGTTACAGAAAATGGCTTTGTTTTGTCCCATTTAATGGAAAATTTCTGTAATATGAGAATAATAATCAGGGTTTCAAGTAAAAAAAAAGTTATATAAAAATAGGACAAACCGTTTTCAGAAATAACAACCTTCTGTGCCAATATACGTTTGGGCTTTAGACGATTTAATTCCATGCGAGTGTATTTGACAAGTAAATTTTTTGCCGTCGTCATAACTACTCTTTGACTCAGTCTTATAGTAAACCGCACAAAAGTGTGTATAAATTGTTTGGCATTGGTGTGCATGAGGTTTTTATTATAATCATTTAATGTTGTTAATAACGCATAATTTATAAAAATATTAGCATTCGCACGCTTTTCTCTATATAAACTATTATTGTACCAAATTTAATGCACCTCCGTTCGCGCAATTTTCGAAAAATGGTACCGAAAGTTTTCTTAATATCTTTTCAGATAATAAACGTTTACAATTAGACACTTAAATGTTTACTAATCTTTTTCTGTTGGTCTAGGTTACATAATCCGAATGGCTTTTGATATGATTTTTAAAGAGCCTTTGATATACTTCATCAATTACTTTTACGTTTTATGTAGGGTTGGCAGACTGTCACGCTAACTTGCCAAATATAAACACAGCTCAGTAAGACTCTACAAAGAGAGCTTAATAAATACCTTTCTAAGTCTACAGGGGATTGAATGCGTAAACGTTTCACATGGCAAAGGCGATGTCTGTTTGCGTTATAATTGGATTGCATGGACCTGGTCTCGTCTGTTGACCCAAGCCTCAAACGCAGGTTACCGACACGCGCGGCTGGCGATTTGCATTCAGGCTTCGATAATAAGACCAATATTATTTTGAGTGAATCATATAATGGATGGTTTCTTAATGATATAGAACGGTAATTTGCTGTTTACATATGGCCCGCTTTTTCAACGAGTCCCTAATAGAAGATGGTCCCCCTCATTAGAGGCTCCGTAATTACAAATGACACAATCACTTCCTATCGCGTGACAAGTACCTTTTATTTTATTTTATTTATTTTGACGAATCAACAACATTTTACAATATATAATTAAGTGTACAATTATGGAGTCCTTAAACTATGTAAAACACTTTTACAGTCACGTACAGCGTTGAAATACATAACGAGTACAACAAATTAAAAAATTATGCAAAACTAAATATTAAAAACGTAAAAAAGAAAAATTCTATATTATTTAAAAAAAAGACATTAGAAGAAAAGAGAACATGAATATGAGTATGTTATAATATAAATTGATCAACTTGAGAAAAGGCATGTGATGTTTCTATTAAAATCTATAAAACAATTGTGAAAGATGTCTATGTAAGGGCAATTTATATTATTGTACGTGTGGCGATTAAGTGGGCTATTTTTACCTAAATTAGTTCTTGAAGGACTTAAAGCAAAAATATTTTTCATTCGGAAACGTAATCTGTTATGAGGCGTGGTAATTTTTAATTCATTAATTATTTACTTATATGGAGCAGTTCTATAAGTTCTTGAGTTTGCGTAATATTTTTATTTTCCTTTATACAAGTGTAAAGCTTGTATCAGGAGTGCGATAAAGAGAGATTAGAGCTTGAATTGGGTCCATACGGATCTCAGTCCACTCTCTCCTTTAATGAGCTATTGAGGTTCTGGTTTCAGACAGTTTGTGTTAATATTATCTAAATCCTGACGCAATATGTGATGATAAGGATCCTGCATACATTGGTCTTGTACCGCCTACTGTGGGTCCTCCACGATAAAACGACGAAATTCGGAAGTGAGTTTATTTTATAACTCGCTGACTTAAAATTTAGAGTTACATCAAACAATATATATTGGTAGTTAGACGAAACGTTGCCGCGAGCTAATGTACAAGTAACGCCATCTGTTGTCGGTCGCCACAAACCGAACGAAACGCGACAACAACACCATCACTAGACATGACAGCATTGCCGCCACTTCACGCCGATCTCATGCGAGAAAGAGGTACTGGTACCCGGACGCGCCGGCCCAAATCGGCTACAAGCATGGCGCTACCTCTAATTAAAATCGTTAAGGTCATTCGGTAAATTTAGAAGATCTAAAGCTCGCGAAGATTAGTACGTATTGGATATCAGAAGAACCAAAAGACTAACTACCAAGTGCTTTACTTAAACCAATTCAATAAACAACAATGTTTATATATTCGATTCGATATAGTTCATCAATTTCGCATCCACAGAAACGCGGAAGAAATAATATGACAGACGAATAAATAAAGAACATCCAGACAAGCAACCAGTTAAATAGACGCTGATTTTGAACTTAAAAGATGTCAACAGACGCAATTAAATATAACAGATATTTATAAATACACTGACAGGTATCATAGAGTTATAAAAGGACCAACGAAAAAGTGTATTATTCATAAGAAAGAAGAAAAAAAAAACAACTAAAATTCAATGTTTAATTGCTCTGCATTTGCACTGGCTCTTAACTACGGAATAACCTCGAACATGCGACCCTCTTGTGTAGATTTTGGGAAACTCTTTTACCATAACATATATACATTCTTCACCGCCAATGTTCCTAGTGCACTTTTAGATATATTTCCAAAGATATATCCTATTACCCTTTGTTATTATTTTTTGAAAATTCATTTATTCAGTCAAAGCAATTATTAATCGTCCTGCATTAGGGGGTGAATAAGGAAACCGGCACGTACTTCAGTTATAATACAAATATTATTTTGAAAACAGGTTAAGTGAATATTTGCAGACCACAAATTTTGAAGGTCCAATACTTTAAGGGATTGTTATTGAGTTGGATTTCAGAAGATCTTAAAGGCCAACCACAAATTTTTTTAACTTAAACAACTATTAATTGATAATATTTAACAAAATTGATGTACTTGAATAAACAAAAACGCGGAAGACATGGTCGTGCAGATGTCCATGGGCGACGGTAGGCACTTCGGTGCCTGCTGCCTGCTCGTCTGCCCCCTTGTAACATAAATAAATAAATAATAAAAAAAAAGAACATAGTTATACTCCATTTTTGGTCTATTTTAAAGAGAACAACGCGAATACAAAAAATATATCTCTAAAATATCGACTGGTCCGTTGGCGCAGTGGGCAGTGACCCTGCCTTCTGCTGCAGGGGTAGTGGGTTCGACTCCCGCCTCGAGTCTGGGCGTATTATCTAAATATAAAAAATATATTGGTATATAATACGTCTCTGTTATCTATAACACAGACCGTAAATCTACCTTAGGAACAGACGTCCGTGTGTCATATAGTCCTGTATGTATATATATTTATTTCATGTATGATTTTAATGCACTGTTTTTTGTAAGCAAAGTACGTCACAAGTCTATCATGCCAATCACGATGGATCCGTACCCGAGACGATGAATGTCAGTCTCGCTAGTATATAATATACTAGCTGTGCCCGCGGCTTCACCTGCGTAAAATTATGTAAAAAATAGATTCAATTTGAGCGTGATAATATATTATAGCCTATAGCCTTCCTCGGGAACACAAAAAATTTCAAATCGGACCAGTAGTTCCTGAGATTAGCGCCTTCAAACAAACAAACAAACTCTTCAACTTTATACATTTTAATAGATAACGAGTATGGCTTGCACTATAGGTGCCTACTGGTTTGAACATTCGGTTAAATGGGTTTAAAACAAACTTTAAATAAATATTGCTCGCAATTTCGTTGCCAGCTAATGAAAGCAAATTAATTAAGTTGTCAATTAAAACTAATTGTGAATCTATCAACACATTTTATAATTAAAACTCATGATTATATAATTAAATTTTAATGTATTATGAAGTTCTAACTCCATATAAGCTGAGATCGAATACAATGGAGGCCCTATTAATCTCGCTCGCAATTTAAAAATAAATACGTTTATTAAGCTTTATGCGTCTTATTTTATCAGATAAATAAACACGGGCATTAAGTTGTCTACCTTAGGAACAGACGTCCGTGTGTCATATAGTCCTATATATTTATTTATTTATTACATACGTGCGATGTATATAAAACACGCGTGCCAGCATGCATGTCCTGCACGTGTTTTCACATTATTACAAACAGACAAGAATTAAAAAAAAAAAACCTTTTATTATGAGTGCCTAATATCTAAGTTGCATTTATTCAAATAATTCTATATTAATATTTTATACAGACACATAGACAAGTACGTGATACGTAAAGATATAGATAAATACCTCATTTTTTTATTCCAAAGAAATTTGAAGCAACAGAGTATTATAATTATAACAAATAATAACATATAACAACTATTAGAGAGTAACAGTTAGAGACACAAATGTAGAAAGTGTATATTACACACGTATAATTAAACTGAAACAGCTTGTACCCACTATCTAATCTCTCCATCGGACCATTAACGGAGCCACACAAAAAACACACAAACACACATTATAAGCCGAATAAAACAACGTTATGTAAATCTACGGACACACAGCGAGTCTGTGTGTGCGGCAAAATTATTTCAAAACGCTAGTAGCAATGCCAAAAAATGCCAATATAACACAAACACAAAGTTAAGTTTCGTGAGGGCTCGCGTAGTCTTTCATGTATGTATTTTTTTCATTATATTATTTTTTGACAGTTAACACATCTAGATATAACGTTTTTCTTTTTTTAAATTTATTTACTGTTTATTTCCAGATATTACAAACATAAATTCGTTCGAGTAAAATTACTATGTAAAAAAGCAAATGTAGTTATAAGTATGATAGTTTTTTTCCGAAAGTGTACCACAAGTCTGCTCAGGTTGTGTAATAGTGTTAGAGCTCTCTTAGCTCGCTCCTAATTACAGGGATTAATGCTTTAAAAATACACATCTGGAAGGTAGTCCTAATGTGGTGGGGGTGCTTTTAAAATTTATATTGTTTAAAAATTATAATTTATTATAAAAAATTTTAATAAAATGAACGCTAAATAATTGCGTCAACATAATTATTTGCGAATGGCTACATGTAAATGTTACTTTCCTTTATCATCGTTTATGTTATGTCTACTAGACTTATTTGTGCCGCGCAAAAATCTTTACACGGACATAAACTGCCTCGCCAAGTCTGGAATTCAGTAAACGGACTTCGAACACAGATTGGCAGGGTCAATTAAATCATGTCATTATTTAATGGGATATGACCTTATCCTAAATATCCTTTACATTTTACAGAATTTCGAAGGTTTTGTATAGATTATAGTATGACATCATTTCTTATTCTGGAATTCTCTATACTTCAAATAGCCTCGCGTGCTAAGCTACAATCAATCTTTCCCATTTGCGTAAACAGAACCCCTCCTTTAAAAATTAGCTATTTTACATCAGATAGATGTTTTCCTCGTTTGTTTTTGATAAATAGTACTCATTAACTGTAGAGCTACGGAGAGCCCTAATAGTTCGATAGTAAAAAGAAGTTGAATTCAATATGGTCCGCGGTTTGTATCGGATAGGGCTATAATCGCATCAACTCCTAGGACACAAGATTAAAGCTTAGTTGAAGGGAACAAGAATATTAAACTCAATGTGGAAAAGTAGAACAGTGTGATTAGTCAGAAATTTGTTGCCATTCTTCTCTGCTACTTCTAATTCAATATGACGTAGGAATCTTCAGGTAAATGGTTTGCTCATTTCTCTAAAATAGTTCCGATATAATTATTTCATAATAGGACTTTTGCTTAGCATCTAAATAAAAACACTATTGTTGTATATATAACTAGTTGTTACCCACAACTCTGTCCGCGTAAAATTAGGTGAAAGATTTTAGCATTATAATATAAAGCATAGTCTTCTCGATAAATGGGCTATCTAACACAGACAGAATTATTCAAATCAGACCTGTAGTTCCTGAGATTAGCGCGTTCAAGGAAAGAAGCAAACTCTTATGCTTTATGTATTAGTATAGATAATATTTTTTATGTCATTTTTCATAAAACCTCGCTAAATGATATTGGACGAAATTGTGAAGGGTTATTTTAAAGCGTTTGGTTTTATATTTACATTATAAAAACGCATATAATTTTTATTGTAAATCAATTCTTGCCTTGCCTTTACTTCATAAAATTATTTCATGTAAATGTTGGCCACGACTACGTTTCAACTGACACATACGAGGAGTTCAATTCTTTAAATCTCTGCTTGGTGTTTTCTAGATTTTATATCATTGGTTGATGAAATAGCAAATCAAAATGAACAATTCGGACTTTGATACATGCCACGAATGACGCGTGATCTATCAAAAACAACGCGCTGACAAACCAAACGCTTAAAATAACTTTATATTTGGGAACAAAAGAAATTTATACCCTATATAATACATTATATTATACAAAAGTATATTTTAAGTAATATTTAAATCAGTAACCTACACGAAACTATTCTCTCTGGACCGTAATACGCTGTAATTCTTTGTTAATTTTGTTAATGTGCTTTTATGTTTGACGCCCTGCGGATTATTCTCGCTATAAATTAACGCTGGCAAATCGTAAAACTAGTCGTAAACATAAATCTGGCGGCTTTATTATTGGGATATTTTTTTTGGTGTATTACTGGGCTCACAAATGACGTGAAATACTAGTGTACTAGTATTTCACGTCTGACATTTACAACCTTTCTAGATAAAGCTGCTAAGGAAGACAACGTAAATAAATTCCAATTTCGATTTTAACTAAACCAAATGTAGATTTTTGGTGATTTCGGGGTAGGCCCTAGACAGTTATAAACCTATCGTCAAAGACGATATTTTTATATGTTACTAGGGGCAAACGAACAGGCAGCAGGCAGCTAAGTGCCAACCAAACCCATGGACATCTGCACGACCAGGAGTCAAGCAGATGCGTTGCTGGCTTTGCTGTCGAGTTTAGGTCACCAGGAAGTCTCACAAACCGACTAAACGCGACAAAAATACCATCACTTGATGTGACAGCATTTCCGCCACTTCACGCCCATCTTATGTAAGAAACTCGCCCATCTGAGCATTTTCATTTTATTTGTATGAACTTGTTCTTCGTGCACTTTTTCGTAAGTCCGGCACTCTGCACCATACGTCATAGCTGGACGAAGTACAGTTTTGTAAACTTTGCCTCTCCTCCTCCTGTGATGATGTTTAATATAAACGGAATTTCGTAATGTTTATAATTATGTTGGATATAGTCGCAATTTAGCAGATGTGGATGATGCGGAGGTCGTGGCCTAATCAGTGGTCGGCATTTGAGTCGATCGCTAAGCTGGCCTTCTGGTCGTGCAGATGTCCATGGGCGCCGGCAGGCACTTCGGTGCCTGCTGCCTGCTCGTCTGCCCCCTTGTAACAAAAAAAAAGATGTTGCCGCACACAGCAGCCTTATGCGTTGTGATCACGGAGCTAAATTTTTTCACTGCCCGATAGGAAAAAAATAACAGTGATTTTTTTGAGAAATTACATTACACTAGAGATCGCCGGTTAGTCGAAATTCGTTAGGAAATCTTTAGATTTGCATACTATATGCTTATTAAAGGCTATGTAAAAGAAATTTTATTCATAGTACGACGAAAACTATTTGAAAGAAAGAAACTTTATTCAGACTTAAAAAACAACACTATATCTAAAAACTTAGGTCTACTTTATACACAGAAAAAAAAAGTAAAAAACACTCATTAATACTTTACAAGATATAGTGTTGCAATTTGTCTGAAATCAATTACTACTCAGCTTAAATCAGAGTAAAAGCTCTAAAGCTGATTTTCGCTAGCTTCCTTTAGATAGACAATGACAATTTAATTAAATTAAATGTCATAATTAACAAAGTACCTACATTACTTTTTGTTAGGGTTGTTAAGGTTGCTTTTTAACACTGTGCAATAATAAATTGTAGGTATATACATATATATATGTGTGTGCATCTTTTGGCATCAGTGTGCGTGTGCTTTAATAATTTAATTTATTAATATTCCATATTACAGAAAACTATAATTGTGCCAAATTGCATACTTTCGATCCACGCTATTTTCGTAAAGTTGTAACCAAAAAGTTGTGCTTCACGAATTAATATATAGATTTACATACATTTTATAGGACTGTTTAACAATTTTAATACCATCAGTATATCAGCAATGTACACTGTCAAATAAATAACTTTTTTAATCTTCTTAATGATGGAGATTCATTAAATCCCAAACCGGTCCTTAATTAAAATGTTTATTGATTAACACTGTAAACAGAACCGTAAAGGTAATTTATGAGTATAAAAATAAAATAACGTCGTAAAGTAAGTATTTTTCAATGCAATGACTCCTACAAATCAAATCCTACATCTGTGCCACAAAATTGATTTAAAGTAAACAAAAAAAAATATTTTAAGATATGGTATATATATATCCTATCGAAACATAAAGCGTAGTATTTCAATAGTAAAAATGAATAGATTAAAAAAAGCACGTAAGAATGCACACACAATGGCTTGAGAACATGAAATAATCATCGTTGCAAAACAAATCAAATTATATTTGATACTGATTAACAATACTTTAACGAACCCCAAAAATGCATTAAGATGAAAGCTTGCAAACAGATTTTACTGACTGATGCATTTTTTCCAGATGTCACTACAACGACAGTATCTCCAACGGATCTGGCGAAAGGAGAGGAGAAAATGAGTGAATATATACTGCAAGTTTTGGATCACTTTAAGCAACCCAACCCCGTTGGCCTGCCCGGTGCAAAGGTTCAAGACCCCTACCCTGTACCAGATATGAAGCAGTCCGTTTCACTTGGAACCCTTTATTTCAAAAATACATCTGTATACGGGATCAGTAAATTTCGCATTTTATACGTCAATGCCGAAGTTGGAGCTATGGAGGTAATGCTTACATTATTATTCTTTGTAATTAGCAAGTTATTAGCATTTTTAGAAAAAAAAAATCATAGCAATATTTGCAGAAATTCGTGGTCAAATTTTTGGTACATGCAATGAAAGATGGGATATAAGTAAGGTCGGGTGGAAGGTAAAATTAATCTTCATATTTATTATAAGAGTAAAATTTTCTGCTAGCTAAAATTACACAAATTATATGCCTTTGAAGATATTAAAATTTTAATGTTACAGGTGCATGCAGGACTCGCAATTGACAACCTTCAAGCCCGTGGGAACTATACAATGTCTACATGGCTTAACAGAGTGCAAGGACCATTCACTGTTGATATTACTGGAATTAAAATTACAGCTAAAGCAAACTTAGGCGTGGAACGTGATGGAAAATTGAGAGCCCAAGATATTAAAATAGATATTTCTTTTAACACCATAGCAATGAATTTTGAAAATGCAGGCTTCTTTGGTGGCATGTTACAAGGCATAGTCAACTCAATCGGAACATTTATTTTTGACTCAATAAAGCCTTTTGTCTTGAAAGAAGCATATACGAAAGCTAGAGAAGAAATAAATAAAAAACTCGACGAAGTAGCCGGCGACGTCCAATTTCCAAATTCTATATCTCCATTAGATATGGTTATATCAGATTTAAGAAAAAAAGTGAGGGAAATGAAAATGGATCCTTATGAATTAGAAAACTATAATGGTACTGCCAGCGTATTTACTATAACATTAACTCACACATGGGTCACTGGTATATCTTCGTTTCACCGGGTAGGTAATATAACATTGAAAATGGAGAACAACACAGTAATTGCTGACTTTGAGATTGGTACGCAAAAACTTGAAGGCATGACTCAATGGGAAATATCTGCGATTGGAGGATTGATCTCGAGAGCTGGAAGAGCATCGTTTTCAGTGGAGTATGTAAGTGGGAGAATAATATTGGCACAACCCCTTGACACTAGAAAAAAGCCACAATTCGTAGATTTAGATCTTGACGTAGGTAATATACAAGTGCGATTTGATGGAGCCGGAACTATAGACTATGTTGTTGAGTTTGCGGTGAACATTCTACCAAATCTCTTAAGGTATCAAATAATAGATGCTTTAGAAGGTCCCATTATAGAAAAGTTCCAGCAGGAACTCAATAAAATTAACGTTGAAGAGATGATAAAAAAGGAACTTCCTAAGGTAGACGAGATGCAAGAATCAGGTTTTAAGCTATCAGCCCTGCGTGTACAAAATGACAATGAAGAACCCTTCGATGACGATGAATTTTTCAATTTTTAGAAGTAGTTGTAAATATCTGTACTCTAAATAAAATTATGTAAGTAAATAAATGGAAAATGAAAAAATAAAATTTGATTACAAAAATGTTTTCGTGATCATTAAAGACGATGATGCCTACTAGATCCTCCATTGCTTCGAAGGAACTTTGTAATTTTCATAAATTATGTTACAACTTTTTTGAATTTTTACATCCAAGGTTAGCAAAATTTTTAAGGTCTTTGAATTTTCACGCAGTCGCCTAACTTCGGGAAAAATCATTCAAAGACATTTTTTACGTGCGGAACCTTTTTTTTGTATGTCACAGTACCACAACAAATCTTTAAGCTTTATTTAATAATCTGTCTCTCTTTCTCGTAGTCTTAGTCAAAGGTAATTTTTAGAGTGAATTATTTAATTTTTTATGAAACTCTACTGAAAGGCAGAGTTATTCACAGGGTAAGTTGTCCGTCCCTCTTTTCCTATATGGGAAGTTTTTAGGATTGCAGCACTGCCGAAAATTATGTAGTTTTATAATAAAATATAATTCAAATTTATTAAACCACATGGGCAAAGACGCCAAATAATAAGCTGGAATATAAAATTATACAATCTATTTCAAGAACACCCTCAATTTCTGGAAGTCGGTAAAGCAGTTGACAATGTAGTAATTCTCACCACATAATGCATTCATGTGGAGCGATGTGGTCTGAGAGCCGGTAAGTGTTACTGTTAAACCGGTAAGTAACGGTGTTTCTTTATATTCATACCTGTTATTTTTCTACCGATGAAATTAGGCTTTCTTTTTTCGATTAAAGATTGTTTTAGTGGCTATTATAGAAGAATCTTTTCGTATTAATTAGTTATTAACAATAATAATGTAAATTATAATTCTCATTTTATATTACACACTTGTCACCTTTATTCATAGTTTGTTTTATAGGTACAAATGACCAAAAATTTATTTTTGATTATTTGTACCTTATTGTATTACTTAATATCGTAGAAGGTCGCATAAAGTTAGCAAATAATCATAACTTACTAACGTTAAAAGTTAAATTAACGAAAGAACATTTTTTATTTTTTACTTTCTTATCATTCATCTTACACAGCCGAAAGTTTTTTTTTTAGTTAGTTCTGCAATGCTCAGATTAAAAATATTTTTGAATGTTCATTTTTATTATCCAACAGTGCTTAGCTATAAGTACAGGCAGTATTTATACAAAAACAAGCAAACAGGCTTTTGCGGACATGATTTTAATGGAAAGTCTCTGCTCATCTGGCCACAAACCCGCTAACACATAGCTTCCACGAGCTGTACGTAGCGCACGCTTGCGCTTAGTAATAAAAAAAAGTTTGAATTCTCTGTGGTACTTCAAATTTTATAGTTGTTCTATTACTGTTAATATTTTTTAAATTTTTAAGCATGGAGTATAATTTATTATTCTTAGTTCTTATCGTTGTGATTGCGCCGAGTTCACCAAATTCAAGTAAGTGGTTAGTTTTAGGTAAAAAAAAGGAAAAAAAATGTTTTACTATTGCCGTAGGCTTTAAGTTGGTAATGTAAATTGTGTACTCTTTCATTAATTATTATAATAGATAACAACAAAAATTGGATATTCAATTTTAATTGCTTCCTAATTTTATTTTATCAATATTTGCATAAATAAATAGGTTTATAAAGTGTATAATCGATTATATTTTAGTCCTAATATAATATACTTTCATAATACTTTACTTTTTTGTAATAAAGATCATTGCCCTGTGCGCTGCAGTAATAAACTGGTTTTTTGCTGGGCAAAGGCCTCCCCCTTTTCTAACCACACCTTCCTTTCCTGACCCACCTGAATCCACTTCTTTCCCGCAAAAGCGTCCAAGTCGTGTCGCCACCTTTTCCTCGTCGTGACAACCATATTGTGTTAAATTTTATTTTTTTGTGAATAAAAAAAATATATATTTCCACCGTCTCTTCATCATTCGACGATCTCTAGTTATAATAGACACACAAACTCATACATATTTAGAATCTTAATCTATGCTAATATACAAAGCTGAAGAGTTAGTTTGCTTGCTTGCTTGTTTGTTTTTTGTTTGTTTGTTTGAACGCGCTAATCTCAGGAAGTACATGTCAGATATGAAAAATTCTTTTATTGTTAGAGAGAAAGGCTATAGGCTATATAACATCACGCTAAGTCCAATAGGAGCGGAGTACCAATGAACAACGTTTCCAAATCGGGGGTTCTTTTTCCCATTTGAGAGCTTCCGCTGCGTGCGCTGCGTAAACGGTCAAAGTTTCGCAAAAAATCATGTATGACGGAGTTGTTGCCCTTTAAAAGTTCTAAATTAAAATCCGCAAGAGCATATGTCTATCTTTTAAAGTTAGTTCAGTATAACCTTTTTGATGCTAATGAAATTTGTTCTAAAATAATGCATTATTTGTGAAGGTCTTTATATAAACATAATATTAATCCTCATCCAAAAAATATTTTTAAACGATGAGAGTGGCACACGCGGACGAAGTCGTGGGGAACAGCTAGTTTAAAAATAAAATTACACACATTACTAAATATCTAAAATAACAATTAAAATGTATGCATAGAATGCACATATACACGCCTACGTCTACATATTTATTGTCAATGTATTCAATACACAAAGGCAGTTTAATATTAGAACAAACACACAAGAGCTCTGAACGCTGAAAACAAGGAAATTATGCCGGGTTACTATTGAATTATACCCGAAAACGCGTTTCGCACGATAACTTGCGTGGTTTAAATGTTCCATTTACATACATTCCCAGTTCAGGAATGGGCTATCTAACACTGAAAGAATTTTTCAAATCGGACCAGCAGTTCCTGAGATTAGCGCGTTCAAGCAAACAAATAAACAAACAAATTCTTCCGCTTTATATATTAGTATAGATTGCTATTATAGTATTTGTTACATATCCTGCGAATTAGTAATGATCATCCTTAACTGGCAGGCTGTTAAAGCCACTAATAAACCCCAAAATACACTAAAAGTGCCCACGCCATACCGCAACCGCAACCCCCTGCCAAAATAAGTTCGAAGCTACCCGTTTCTTATTCCTTCAAACTACAAGTATGTATATTCTATTCTAGCGCTAACTACTTCTGAGAAAATAATAGAGGTAGAATTCTGAGAATAATATAGGTAGAACTTACTATTATTTTGCTACGACAAAAGTGACTAGGAAATTGAGCTGCGAAATCTCAATGGAAGTTAAGTTAGGTTAAATCCGTGATGTAGATTGTTTAAACATCTGTCTCGTTGTACTTATCAATATTTTATACTAATTTATGCCTCGTGCAGTGAAACGGGAATAGAATAAGCATATAATTTTTTTTTCATATTATTTATTTATCAAATTGAACTCGCAATTTATTTTACTATATAATGTTAGTGTTAAATATAATGTTAGTGTTAAATATAATGTTAGTGTTAAATTTTTGATTTCTGATTCATTTCTTTGACATCGTTTTAGTACAAAAATTAATAATGAATAAACTTGCAGCTGGTACCTAATTTAAAAAATTAAACAAAATATCGATAAATCATATTTATTTGTATTTGAGTTTCACATATCTACTCGTATATATTAATTTATTCAATGTAGACAATTTGCATGAAAAATGAATTCGAGGATGTCGTAGTTTAATCATTGGCCGGCATTTGAGTCGATCGCTAGGTTAAGCTGTACATACCGCGGCCGCTTAGTAGGTGGGTGACCCATTCCAACACTGGTATCATATTATCCGGACCTGCTGCGTGTTTCGTAAGGCACTTAAAACAGTGTGTCCCGATACATAAGACTAAATCTATAGTAATAAAAATAAATAAAAACTCTCTGGGCCTCACAATTATTAAAAGTATTTCTTAAGTAGTAAATAGTGTATTCGAGTGCTTTACAGATATCTTTTAATGTTTTAGAAGATTTTTAAAGTTAATATTAAAGTACGCGAATGCTGAAATATAATTTCATACTTTAATTAAGTAATATCTTAGGCGCTTGCGAGATTCATTTAATGATTTCGATTAAAATTTTAATTAGTGTTACATATTACTTAAATAAAAGGGTAGTTTAAAAATTTTGTTAACAGAATAAGGCTGATTGCAAACTAAAAAAAACAGTATAAAATGTTTCAAGATTTTGTCTAACTAACTTTATATAGTGGTTAAATTGTAGCACATTTAAAGTATATGTTAACAAAATCCAATATTAGCACCCGACTTTACCTTAAATTTAGTGAACAAAATAGGGTGACTAAGACATGCACAGGACGTTTACAATCGACTGTACAAACTAAAACCCTTTGCCCACACATAAACACACTCACACAACGCCAGGGCTCAGAAAGATATAACAAAAAATATATTTAAAAAAAACTGTATACAAGGACTCGAAAAAATATTATTCTGGCACACACGTAATAGTGCTAAAAATTGGTTCAACTAGCTTAGTATATATTTAGGAAGAATAAATAAACTGTGACCACATTTATCTTTATTCTTGATGACCCCTTAAATTATTAATTTATAATTAATAAGTTAAAGTAAATCATAAATTCTTTTGCGTTTTTTTGTGCGATGTTACTTGATAGCTTCTTATATTCTAAGTAAAAAATCTCCGAAATAATAGATTACAGTTCATTAGGAAAAATCGAGTTGTGCGAATGTTGAATCCACGATTGGGGTTTAACAAAAAATAAAGGGTTTACAATTTATAGAAAAAAAAAAAAAAAAAAAAACAGATTAGTCGAGACTCTATACGCCTATACAAACAAGTGTTAAAGAAAACCAGATCGCTTAGCGCGTTATATGTGCGTGTTTCGTAAATCGAGAGCATTAAATAGGTTGCTATCAATTTAGAAACCCTAGTCACGATAGCGATTCAATATATGTGTGGTTTTTTCTTTGCAACAAATTCTCCATATATTTTATTATCGAGGCGTGGGGTAACTTATAAACCAACTAAACGAATAGGTTAGATTAGCTGTTTCCCGCGAGTTCTTCCGCGTAAAATTGCGAGATCCCTTTGAAAGAACTTTCTGAATCTGGCCTTATCTATAAATACTTTCTTAGTGGATGGATGTCTACTAACTATTAACTAACTGCTTGCCGAACTTCAGTTTTGTACGTCCCGATCTTTTAGACATTTCGTTTAAGGTGACTTTGGCTTTTATTAAGGCGAGCGAACCGTGCACTAAGACTATCCCACAACCTGAGCAGTTTTGTAGTACACTAGTCCGGCAATTGGTCTTTTTCTGCGCCTCGGCAACAATGTGCTATTTCTCGAACATGTACGCAAATAGTGACGTTACATTCGAAAAAAGAATATGCGAAGTTTGCCATTTACGGATACTCAAATTAAAAAAAAACCGCACCTACAAAGTCGTATAAAATTTCATTATTATCGTGTTTTTAAAATTTTAGAGACACAACTTATCTACAAAAAAATTAATTCAGAAAATAGCGGCACTATTTTACTATATTTATAGGCTAGAGGTTAAATAAAAAAATATTAGTAAAAATGAGCACGTTCGTTTTACTATTACTATTTTTTATTTTACCTTTTGGGTTGAATGGCCAGTGTTACCTTTGCTTTATGAAAACCGAACAAACATATATAACTTTTAATATTAATTAAATTATACATATTTTTTCTATGGAAATTTGATTTATTTCTTTGCATTTTTTTTAGCAAAGCACTTACATGAGGCTGTAACAACAATTGCCTAACTCGTAGATTGAAGTTCAAACCTTACTCATCTGGCAATTGGTTGTTTTTTGCACCTTGGGAACAATTTACTATTCTATATAAGTTTGATGTTCATGATCGACCGAGATACAGCTATTTTTTTCTTTTTAATTAAAGCTAAAAAGACAAACAAATAATAAAATATCGTTAAAATAAAAAATTTCGAAATTATTTATCATTTCATTAACTATTATTAAAATATATAATTTGTTACAATAATGCCGTTTTTATCGAATTATAAGCGGAATAAATCGTAAATAACAAAACATTTTTTTTCGATTTCCCAAAAATTTAATTTTTTGAGTTAGGACTGTATACTATTATATACTACTATTATTTTTCAAGTTTGTTGGAAACTTTTTTTGGTTTATGTTTGTTCTATATATGTTAATTATGATTTTTTATAGTACTGTATGTTTCCAAAATATAAATAAAAAAAAATAAAAATACATGTTGTGTTAGCTTGTAAGTGGGACGTACAATGTAATATGTTACCGTTGCACGTAACGTAAGCTGTCCTTTTTAAAAAAATAAATCCAAGGGCAACCTTATATTAATTTGGTTTGTGGAATTGAAACTGGACAATGGGACGATTAAGAAATTACTACGGCCGTTGACTTCGTTAAAAAATGTTATATCTGCGACCATCAGCACATTCATTAACGGTAGTTGGTCTCAGCTTGCTAATGGGTACTTGTTTTTAACAGAACAATTTATGTATACATATAAATTAAGTTGCAGTGTCTGTCTGTAACATAGTGTAAAACAAAAAATCGTCATTGTCTATAACTGAATGTGCGGTACTTGTAACCAAAATACTATTTCTATCATTTTTCTATATCTGTTATGGACAATGTTCAAAACGTCTGGGCCGATTTTGATGAGAATTACCTTGACAGATAGGTGGTGTTATAACGAGAAATTTTCGAACATGCGCCTACCACACGGGGACTCGCACACATACACACATTCAATTTGTGAATGTGTGCCTTCACGCAGACAGACACGCACATGCGTCTATGGCATAACTTAACAACGCCTGGATCGATTTAACCAATTCTTTTTTTTAAATGTTCGTTGAAGTCCAAGGATGGTTTTTGAAAATTTCAAGTATCTATTTCTACTTTTGATCGCTTGCAAATGCTACTTGAGGGGAGGGGGGGACCTTGCAGAAGAATAGAGGGACGAACGGCCAGAGCCAAACTATTAGCCTTTGTTAAGACAAGGCGGGAACCGCGCGGTTTCAAAATCGCATGGAAACCGCGCGGTTCTTATTTATACGTACCGCTTTATAATCGCTGCCGTCTGAAAACTCACGATTTCGCGATGTGAAAACTGCACGATCACAGATCGAGCGGTTCCCGCCGTGTCTAAACAAAGGCTTCCTTGTAGTACTACAGAACTCTAAAAATAATAACCTATAAATATACTAAATTTAGTGTGACTTCTTATATGGACTTTGTATATTAAAGCCAGGAAATAGAAGCTGTTTGAAAACACATTAATTCTCCTTTTATTGTAGGCACTTCTGACCGTAAAGTCGCACATTAAACTGTGTTAGCGCTGGAAAAGTAGTTAGTTTGTATACCAATGTATAACTAAAACATTGATACAATTTTTAACAATAGAAGTAAATTTCAATTGATCAAATATGCTGACATCGATGAAGTAATTAAATTATGAGTTTATCATGGTATTTATATACATATTACAAACTTCTAATCATTATCACACATTGGATTGTGTTAGCCCTAGTCGTTAGCTTGTATACAGTGTATCAACAACCGCTAGGTAAGTATATAAATTGATCAATTGTGCTGACACTAATGAACAAGGTGAATGAATGATGAGTTTATTTTACAGTATAGTTTTCGATATTGCATATATATAATAGTAAATTTAATATGTTGTTTTGTAATGTCTATAAAAACAAAAGCAAGTTGTTAATCTTTAAGGAGAAAGGACGTTAGAAGCTATTTGTCCAATCCTCTATAATTTCTTGACAACCACTATTAATACGTATATTATATATATGCGTGTGTGCGTGTGTGTGCGTGTGTGTGTCTCTATGGGTGTAGGTATTATTGTATTTCCTCACTTAGCAACTAACGATGATTGGTATGGCGTAGGGGATAAATTTATTGAATTCAACGAACACATGTACCTGAGTGGAGTATCGGGGTTTTTTATAATTTCGAATTTAATGTTATTTTTACTACAACAACTATAGTATTTAATGGAAAATAAATTTCTTAACCACATTTTTTGACAAAGTTATATAAGGTTGTGAATTTCATACAAGCTTCGTAGGCATCGTATCGAGAACTTAGTACAATATTACGTATCATCCATTTTGAGTAGACCCCTGTCTGTCTTAACCGATATATTTGCGCTTTACAAAACGGGTAATTAGGTCTCCTTTCACTTATGTTCTTACATATAATTTCAATGAATTATTAAATTGCTGGATTACAAAGTAGGGACCCAGAAAGTGGGCATATAAATTTATATAAACCTCCAGAATATCATACGGAAATTTCTTATAAATACGAAAGCTTTCACGCGGAGTACATTATTTTGTGTGCAGGTGGATCGAATTCAGAGGATGCATCGAGAAGTTGGAATTAACTGGGCTCAGCAACATCGTTATTAACCAATTGAACTACAACGCTTTGTTTGGCAGACTGGAGTTTGACTTCAGCATCCCAGAGATTAGTCTCCGTATTGGTAAGCAGGTTTAACGCTAATATAATAATAAAATATATAAAAAAAGTAAAGTCTTTTAACGCTTTGTTTGTTTTGTTCCGTGCCTAAAATGAAAAACTGGCACTTGCCCGGTTTTTTTTTAAATAAGCCATCCGTTTGTCTTCCGATAAATATAATAATGTTTTTTAGGAAAAGGAGGGGAGGGTTCCTATAAGGAACCCTTATAGTTCCACTCGGTCCGTCCGTCATAAAGATAGGCTAAGCTTTCCAAATTATTATTTTTTATGTTACAAGGGGCGAACGAGCAGGCAGCAGGCACCTAAGTTCCCACCGACGCCTATGGACATCTGCACTACCAGAAGGCTAGCAGATGCGGTGCGAGTTTAGGCCACCGGGAAGTCTCACAAACCGAACAAAACGCGACAACAGCACCTTGTTGTACTATTTTGTTGTGCAATAAAAAAGAAGAAACAAAATCACTAAATTCATGCGGACGAAGACGCGGGATAAAACTAGTAGTTAAGCAAAACCACTTACTTAAAAGCATATTCAATTCCGCCGCCATGGGTTTGGTAATTGGGTCCAGCTTTCGGCATGGTGGTGGTGGTGAAGGCGTTCAGGTCCACCTTATGGTCGTCGGTTCTTATAGCGGCTATGTTGGCCATAGCACTCACTTGGTTTCCACTTCCGGGAAAGTGTTTCCCCGCCACTCCCAAAGCGTCACCGGCTCTGTAAAAAAAAAACAAAAACTTCTTGACTTGCAAAGAACTTCCTGCCTCGAAAATATATCGATGGAAATATATCGATGAACACGATTATCACTATCACTCAGTGAGATTAATCGAGACCGACCATTTTTCGTGCTTTCTGAAATGCGGAGGAGATAATAGAAAACCAGTGTTAGAAGGTCACCAGTCTATCACCCAGCTGCGGAAAGAGCAAATTAACCTAGCGATGGATTCACTAGGCTAAGTAGCTACTAGGTTAAGTATTACAAAATAATTGTTATTTAAAAAAAACCGACATTAAATTTTCAAAACTGGACGAAATTGAAATGGAACCACAAGGAAACTCCAGCCTTCAAATAGCTAGAGGCTCAATAGCTCAACGGTATAAGGTATGGACTGAAATCCGTAAGGTGCCCGGTTCAAAGCCGACCGCCGTTGGGATGTTGTCGCACCCACTCCTAATACAAGCTTTTAATAAGCTTAGTAGGAGGGGGGGAAAGGGAATATTAGGCGTACGTAAAAAGTATTCCCAATATTCTTTTAAGAAAAAATAAATCTATCATACAGAGAAAGAAAATCGTGCAAAGGTAACTTGGTTGTAAAGAATAACTGCTCTAGATATAAATGGTAAATTGTTGCACTGAGCTCAAAGTGACGTATTCATGCACAATGTTATGTTGGTAGCATTTAGTTTCATATACAATGTATGCATTAGATGATCTGGGTGTATTATCCATATGTATATATTTATATATTTCTAAAAAAAATATTTGTGTATAACAGGCGGCTGTTACCTTTAACACAAGCATTAAGTTGTCTACCATAGGAACAGACGTCCGTGTGTCATATAGTACTGTATATATTTATTTATTATTATCTATATGCATGTGTTTACATATTTTACAAAGTATAACAGGCGTCTGTTATCAATGACACAGGTTTTCTACCTTTGGAACAGACGCCCGTGTGTCATATAGTCCTGTATACAATTATTATTTATAAAGTAACTTAATAGTTCCTGATCGTTTCGCTCTTTTAAAAAAATATTAAAGTAAGAGATGTAAAGTCATATCGGTGATAATTTGTAAGAGCAAGTCATTAATGAAGTCGTCTAATTTTATTACTGTCTACCGGGAGTGTGACAGACGTAATAAATTTTATCCCGGGACGCATAAAACGCGAGACGTGTAACGTTATCAATGCAACGGTGGCTTCAATGCGACCGGGAATTGGGCCCGTCTCACCACTTGCTGACAAACTGCCTGACAGTTAACTTGCTGATAAAAAGGCCGGCCTTTTTTGTATAAGATTTTATCAAACGAAGACAAAATAATATTCACTTGCTTTTTTGATATCCTATAATACAAACTGGGGAATGACATATGGTTGCGATGATCAAATCAAAGAGTTGTATCCAAATTTAACTGCCTCAAATGTATAGTTTAGTTACTAGCGGTATACATATAGTCTTTATTTGAGCTTAGCCTAGTTGAAAATACACCAAAAGATCTTCTGTATTACGCTGCGTTAGCCTAGTCTGAAATCCATCAAAACACATTTATAGTTTTATTCTCATAAGCGAATTTTGTAATTAGGTTAAGTGAAGTGAATAAATGGTTTTATTATTATTATTACATTCTGTATTACACTGCGTTAGTCTAGTCGGAAATCCATCCAAACATATTCTGTATTACGCTGCGGTAACCTAGTCGGAAATGCATTAAAACATATTCTATAGTTGAGAACTACAAAACAAAAAAGAAACATCAAAATCGATTAGCGGAACGGTGGCGTGATATACAAACAAAAAAAAAACAACAGTCGGGCTGAAAACCTTCTCCTTTTTTGAAATTAAAAAAAAAAGAAATTTGGAACATAATTCCCTATTTGTATAACCTATTAGAAAGCGTATTAGATTTTTGCAGTAAAAATCCTCAAAATTGTCGACAAAAGCAATAAAGGTCGCAGGTATAATATAAAACATAATATAAAATAATGTCACTAAATATAATTCATCGTGATGCCTATACAATAAGTAAACATGATAGACGTGGTTTCAAACATCTGCGTTGACGGGAGATCGTTCATCTTAAATCACCAACTTAATATGCCACAGCCGTAGATCTTGAAAACTCTACTATAAGGTTCATATTTCATAACCCCAAGTGCAAGATAAAAATTGAACGATATTCGCAGATGTATTGATAGATCGAACATCAAAATTATAGACATGTGCAATATACATTTTTATTATATTTCATTACATAAATATAATGACGTTTTGCAACAATAGCAACCCACAGATGGTAATATTGTTTGAATGATAACATTGTTTGAAATATGTGTATCTATTACATTATTAAAGAAATGTATATAGCATTATATACAATTCGGAAAATTTTTTCTCCGAGAGTAAAATGTATAAAGAGTAAAATATACATGCATAGGTTATGTGATGAAAAAAATAACACAACATAGGTTGTGTGATTAGGTTGATGTAGGTTTAGGATTGATGTAGGTTATATATATACATAAGAGAAAGGTTACCTAATAACGGAACTTAGAAGAAAACCTAATTTTTCTTTTAACTGGCCCGTTGGCACAGTGGGCAGTAACCTATCTACCTTCCACTTCGGGGGTCGTGGGTTCGATTCCCGCCTCGAAACGGGGTGTGTATGTATATGTATGTATTTATATATTTCTACAAAAAAAATATTTGTGTATAACAGGCGTTTGTTACCTATAACATAGGCATTGGCTAGAAGGTTAGCATATGCGTTGCCCGACATAAAAAATGTATGTATTTATATATTTCTAAAAAAAAGATGTTTCTATATAACAGGCGGCTGTTACCTATAACACAGGCATTAAGCTGTCTACCTTAGGAACAGACGTCCTTGTGTCATATAGTCCTATGTATTTATTTATTTATAGGTAGGAAATTAATTAAGCCGAGCAGATGATAATATATGTTGTGTAAAAAGAAAATGTCAAAATTTCTATACTTATCTTCGGCAAAAATATTTTAAATTAAAGGAGGGATTTAATGAAGTGAAAACGAAAATATCCGTTTCGTATCAACTTATTGAATTACGAGAGAGAAAATTGTTTATTTTTAATAAATCGCGATCATTAATAGTAATATATAAAGTCTAGAAACACAATGTGCATATAAAACTGTAAAACTAGTCACGAACTTGCGTCAGAAGCGCATGAATATTTATATCAATTCCATATTTGGAGTAGCAATTATAACTTTCTATGGCTATCGCACTGCTTTTGTTGTAAGGTTCGTAAATAACTGCCGTACTAAATTAGTATTTGCAAATAATACAACCGTTTCGGACAATAAAAGGCTTTTGTGCAGCTGTCGTCGTTGTTATACACTTCGAATTCAGTTTGCGATTCTATCTTTTGTGCTATAAATATAACGTCCTCCCTGTGCGCGTCTTTAAGGTTTAAATCCGGTAAAATCTACATGCATATATATTAATAAGAATACAGTCTTTCAGTCACTGTCCTGTTTAGTTGTATATATATATTAATAATTCACAAAACTGATATATATAAAACAAATCAAACTTTAAAATCAAGGTTAGAATTGGTATCTTATAAATGTGGACCTCACAGACATTTATAAGAAGAAAAAAAATTAGAGATCAGTCAAAAATCAGAGGCCAAATAGATACGTTAAAGATGTTTCTGTGAGCTAAATTTGCTACAGAAACCATACGGTACGTTATACTGGTCTACGATGACCTTGTCCTTGCTGATGGTACAAAAAAGTCTTCTGGATATGTAAGCAGTTACCCTCACGAGGTATTATATATTTGAGACGCTCAAGGTTCTCTGGTGAATCAATTATGCCTCTTATATATATTTTTAATACAATATGAAGTCTGTAATTTTCGTACGTTACACTAGTGACTGCATTTTGAAATGCTTAAGGCGATAATCTCTTTTAAATAATATTAAAACTGATTTCAATCAGTACCTACATATATAAAAATATATATCCTAAGTTCCTTACCAATATGAACACACTCTATGTTGCTCTTTATTTATGCATTTGTTTTGTTCAAGATTATTTTATTGATCAAGAGTTAATCATAATGGAATTAATAAAAGACTACTCTGAATTATATAATATACAACATTAGATTAGTCCTTAAAGGAACCAAAGTCGTACATATAATCACTTTTTTAATATTTAACATATTATTATAGTTGGAATAATTGTAGTTATCGCCAGATAACCCTATAGATTTATTTAACCGTCGAATCAATTGCAATCTATTTTTTTATCATCAAAATATTAAATGGTAGTAATATATCATGTAGAATGATATGATATCGAGCTCTTGGATGAAAAAGATTATCGATAACGCGGAAGTTATTACGGTAGATAGACTGCATCTGCAATATTTCTTTTTGGACAGCAAGATCTCGGAGCAGCCTGCACTTCCAACTTTCCGAGCGATGGCGACGCCGCGCCGTGTTTCGTCTCGGGAAAACTTTAAAACTGCGCGCTTTAGTTGCTATATTGTTTTCGTGTGAAACCTGTGCAATGTTTTAACCCGAATGCCTCTCCCTTCACCAGAAACCACCTTTCGTATATATTTCTGCTATTTTTTTTCTATAACAATTATGGTACAGTACAGTAAAAATAAATCGTAGGAGCGCCGCAATGTAAATAGCGATAGAAGTCAACCTAGAGTCGTTTATTATTGTAGAGGGCCGCGGTTTTATCTCGTAGCGACTACACAGCGACCGTTAAGTTATACCTATATGTTGAGGTATTACTACTGGTTTTTCTTTAAAAGCTCCGCCCTTTGACAGTCGTCTTGGCGCTCCTCCCTTTGGTTTTTTCTCTGGCGTGCTCGTGAATAGAATGCGGAGTACATTTGTGAATTATGGCTCGTATGATTCGATGCTCATCTTTGTGCACCGTAACCGTTCCTTGAAGGACCCTACAGTAAAACGGGGCCATACAACGTTCACGCGTTAGAGTAATAAGAAGCTATATACATAGGGTTGAAGTAAAAATAGGATAATAGGAAACTGTGTACACAGCAAAATACAACTGACTCGCATAGGATTGATCGCGATATCTCACGGACTACTAAAGCTACAATTATAAAATTTGACTGTGAATAATTTCTGTTTATAGAGATATTCGTAAAAAAAACAAGTAATAAATGTCGATTCGCAAATGACTTGTATATTGCGTGGACTCGCGAAAAAACTGAGACCTGCTATTGAAAGCGACTTTATAATAAAAAAGTCTATAAGAAAATCTTGTCAGCTAATATCCGTGTCAGCTTAAATCGAAATTTCGCCGCGGACGTCGTCAGTTAACTCGCAACTCACTTTTGATGTATTGCTGTTTTTGTTTAGTTTGAAACCTTGTAAACATCACACTCGAAAAGTTTCGGGTCCACTGCGTCACATAACATGTGGGGTGAAACGTATAGCCATCGCCCACATGTTTGTATTCTTCATATAAATATATATATAAAGTTTATATGTATATGTCGCATTAAATCTTCGGTAAACACGTTTATCTGCAGCGTAATAAAAAATCTCCATCTACTAAAGATAGATACGCATTTTTTTTTGTGATAATGTTTAATGCGGCGACGTATGAAAAATATGTACCTCACAAAATTCATCAAATCATGTATCCGTTACCTTACAGTTATTGTTCATTTGAAAAGAAATATTACAAGTAGTCGTTATTTTTCCAATCGCTTTTAACTGATAGAATCAGGCGTTACTTTGCGGAAATCCATGACATGCATGAATAACTAAACCACTTTGCTTTTTTTCATTCGCGGATTAAAGCAAAGTAGTTTAATTTTTCATGCAACCAATCGCTTTTGTTGTTACTTTTAAATTCAATATTTAGAAATTATTCTGATATTAGTCTAGTTGAAAATGGTGAAAAATAGTGATACCGCTCGTAAAAAGCGTGCTATACCTCATTCGATCAGCGGTGATGACTAGAAAATTATATCGGAACTGTGCTTTAGCACGTAAACAAAATTCGAGACATAATTCCTGATCAAATGAGGTATCGCACATATTTTCACGAGCGGTATCACTATTTTTCACCATTTTCAACGTCTTGACTGGACTATAGGTACTACTATTTAGAATGTCTGTACAATGTAAAATAAAGGCGTCTTAAACTGTAGAGCTTAGATACATATATGTTGTTAAAACTAGCAGCGAATCAATAAACAGCGTGTCAGGGTGCAGCCAACAGTCTGCTGCGCCCATATATCTTCTGACAGACCGTGATCTATCGCTGGTCAAGCAAACTACTAGTCTATATGTCATAATATAAGCTAAGCGCGGTTAGATTTGTAGTCATATATATAATGCTTTTCTTTTAAGATAGACTAACCCACATTTCTAAACATATTATTAATATTTGGAGCATGTTAGGATAAAATAAAATAAAAGAGACTCTTCTGACTTCCAATAATAGTTTTTAGAAATTTAAGGGACTCGGCTAAAGTTTTAACAGCTATTAATTAAAACGTCCCTTCTAACCACTAAAAACTTGCTAAAATAACTGTTATGTTTATATTTAATCATGTTTTAACTCACAATAAAAAATATACATTGTACCGCAACTAGGTATGAAAACATATAATATTATTGGAATTATATAAAATTAGTATTTAAAATTTATACTAGAGAGATCTTAAGATAAACATTATAATATTACTGATATTTTTATTAACTAATTAATTATTTATTCCTTTTTTTTTGATGAAGTAGGTACAGTACATAAGTCATGTGACAGGTATATAATGGTAAGTAAATAGAGGAATAATAATATTCTTCTTTAAAATGTGCAGTCGCTATCCATAGACAATTATTCTCTGATATACCTTACGTAAAAGGATCACCAGACGTACCTTTTACCAACTGAATCTTACTTACGCCCACCAACCTACACTATGAACAGACAAGATAAGCCAAATTTATACCTTTAGTTGGACGAATGTGCTGGAGACGAAATAGTGAAGACGTCCTCGGTATTTCTGTAGAATAGTTATATTGTTCTCTTTGTTGAAATAGTCTTTCAAAGCTACTCGGGTAAATATTTGACTATAACTCTACATATGTACTTATGTTGTTATAATCATATATGCTGTACTATACTGTAGGTAATGTACAAAATCAAAATTATGTTACGATTCAATTGCTGATGTATCGTTCAAAGTTCTCGTAATTTGTTGGTCTATTTTTTTACACCAAATAGAAAAATGTACTAATTGTTAACGTCTTTGTTGTTACAGGTAAACAAGCAATATTATCATTATCGTGTGAACGCACTCGAGAGGCGGTAAGTGCGTTGCCAGTCTGTCTTCTAGGGGTTTTATGTAAATGGCCACCCGCGCCGATAAAGCAACCGTGCGTGGCTCATTTGCATTCATAGGCTCGTAACCCTTGCTCGCTCGTCCGCCGCTGCAGGCTCATCTGCCCCGAGCCGGCGCAAAACTGCCGCCTTGCCTTTTGCAAAATAATTTATGACTCTCCGTGTAATACGTCCAGGACACGATATGAGTTTTCCGATGAGGAGCACGAGGTCGCGTCGTTGCCGTTCACTGTTTTATTATTGTTATAAAATTTGTTGCTCCGATTGTTTCCGTAATAAAATAGAATAAAAATAAAAAGATGTTCCACACACACACACACAGACACACACACACACACACACACACACACACACACACAGACACAGAGAGAGAGACAATTGAAACTTATAACACCACTCTTTTTGCAACGGGGATGAAAAAGCAAACACATTTAAAGTATATATCTTATAATAACCGGGTAAAGTATTACGTGATGGTACGGAACCGCTGGTGCACCAGTCTGACTCGCTCTTGCCTGTTTGTTATAGGTTATAATAGGTGTTTATAAAGCAATTAATTGTGAATTTGGAATACTGGTCGGTAGATAACAATTTATCACTGCATTAAGGCCTCTGTTATCTTTAATAAATATTGTCACAATTTACTCATATTAGCTATTTCCCGTGACTTCGCCCCCATAAAATTGAACTTGCCCTTAGACTTATTCTGGCTCTATTGGTATAGCCGTTTTTAGCTGATGCCTACTAACTTCAAACTACCTCCCTGTCAAATTTAATCTTTATACCTCCAATCCCAATTTCCCTTGCGCACCACTCGTGAACGGCTGGACCGATTTCGCTAATTCTTTTCTAGTTGTATTTGTTATTGTCTGTAGAAGGTTCTTATGAAAAAAAAAGACAAGTGTGCGGATAATTAAAAAAATTGAGAAGACTTAACCACCATATTAAATTACTAGCTGTTCCCGCGACTACGTCCGCGTAAAATGAGGTAAAAAATACAGATTCCATTTTAGCGTGACGATATATGGCCTATAGCCTTCCTCGATAAATGGGCTATCTAACACTGAAAAAAAATTTCAAATCGGACCAGTTGTTCCGGAGATTATCGCGTTCAAGCAAACAAACAAACTCTTCAGCTTTATACAGATATAGATTTCAAATAATAACGGGGATTGGGACGGAGACACGAATTGGAACGGGAATGGGAACGGAAACAGGACCGGGAACGGGGATAATTTTATAGGATTATAAGTGACCCTGCCGTCTGCTCCGGGAGTCGTGGATTCGATTCCCACCTCGAGTCTGGGTGTATTATTCATATATCACAAAGTGACATTAATCGGGTCCCACTGTTTTACGTGCCTTCCAAAACACGGAGGAGGTCGGATATCAAATATAAGCCAGTGCTAAAATGGGTCACCCATCTATCTCATGTTAGAAAGAGGTACTGGTGCCCGGACACGCCTGACTAATTCGGCATACAAGCGTGGCGCTACCTCTATTTAAACTTAACTACATTGATAGTACCTAATACATTATACCAAAAGGAGCTAAAAATTCCAATCTTGATAAATATGTTCCCCTTTGCAGATAGCAAAGTTTAAACAGATTTAAACAAACAGAGGGTCACACAAACCTTACAAATTGTAAACTAAATACACTATGCCATTAACCGATAAGTACAGCATGAAATTGATAACTTATTGATACAAACTATATCTCTTTGAAATATTCAGTGTAACATTTAAAGTTAACAAATAACGTCTTATCGATTGCAAAATTACAAAATCCTTGAAACTTGATCAATGTTTACAGAATAAATAGATGTGCATTGTAATATACAAGGGTGTAAAAGACATCATACTGCAAACTTTGTGATAAGGCTTTTTTGACATTTTGATATTTGTATTTTCGTTTAAGACATTTAATGTCTTAAATGAAAATACAAAAATCATTCATCTCAGAAACGAGAGGTTAGAGATATTGCCCTCCTCATCCCATTATTGAGTGTGCAATGTATCGTGAACATTGGGTAGCAAGTCAATGACCCATGTCACGCTACCCTGTTACGTACTTATAAGTTTTAATTATGTTGCTGCTTGATGTAAAAAAAGTGAAGAAATTTGTTTCTGATTTAAAATTGCATTGGAACGGATAGTAATAATGATATTAAACAGTATTCACTTTAAAAAATGGAAAAAAAAAATTATTAAATTTGAAGAAAAAGCCAACGAAAAATTTCACCACTGGTGAGTCTAGAATCATGTACTGAACCCATGGGATGCATATCCGGTATGATGTCTTTTACACAGAAGTTTAAAAAGCAGAGCGTTAAACTACGACAATGTTCGGTCTAGGCCCACATCGGTTCCTTCTTAATGTTAACGCGGGTTGCATTAGCGCTGATTAAAAGCGTGACACGATTAAGATTTGCCTTCTGTGGGCTTAGCACGAACATGTTCCTACTAAGTAAAGGTATCTCGTCGACTAACTTTGGTTCGAAAACTTCATCTTAAGTCCTCTGTTTGCCTCTTTTTATGGAAATGGTATAAAATCTCGAATCTAAGCAATATAACAAAACAAACCAGGCCTAGATATTCGTGGTAGGACCACAGCGGTCCCTTCCTAATTTTAACGCGGATTGCATTAGCATTGCTTAAAAGCATGACACGATTAAGATTTACCTCATATGGGGCTAGCACGACCATTTTCATAATACTTAGCATGAAAATGGTCGTGCCAGCCCGTAAGGTCGATTCGTCGACTTAGTTCGGTTCGAAAAGTTTGTGCTAAGCAATATAACGAAGCAAACAAGAGCTAGATTAACACCAGGTCTTATAAGTGGTAGCAGCAAACATTTCTCATTTCCGAACTAATAGCACTTATTTTGATTAATGAACGCCTTAATCAAAACGAGTGCTCTTGATTTATCATGTACTCGTATAAGAACAAACGGAAATATTTGTTTGTATCAATATTTCCGATATTATTAATTACAAGTGATTACACGCGATTCTGATGGCGTTGTTTATCTATAAATAAGTATATGTTTATATTTCTTTGTACTGTACCAGCGGACCTGCCAGTCGTTATCTTGCCCGATATAAGATTAGACGCAAGGTCCAGTACAAACGCCATGGATTGGAAGTATTCCGAAGAAGTGACCAACTATGCATATTTTAGTGTTTTTTTAATATTCTTTTGAGGTTTTCTTTCTTAAACCTTTCCAGAAATAAAGCGATATAACAAAACATACAGGAGCCAAATTGGTCTAGTCGTTATAGAGATAGTTTTATAGGCAGAAAAATATCTTATTTACGTTACATACCGACAGCAGCACCATCCACCGCCAATTGTCGTAAGGTTGTAGAGTTCGTGGGGGTTCCGAGGATGACGTCAGATGGCAATCGGTCATCTTAACTCGCCCCACAGCCACATCCTTTGCAATCTAAGTATACACTCGTACTAAACCGGGATAACGCTAGGAAGAAGAAGGTATAATAAGGATGTTTCAATGTACACGACAGTCGAAATGATATCACTTATTACTTCTCCATCCTTTAGCAGCGAACTTCCAATAAGGCTTTGCGAATACCCTCGTAAAAGAAAATTGTTATGTCACAGGCGATGGTGTTAATATTTCTCATACGGTTTCTTGTATCGCGTACCTTTTTGCTAAATTCTATTTTATAATGAACTAGCACACCCGGCAGACGTTGTCCTACCCGAACTTTGATTACCATTTACTACATTCTATTATCCAACAATATTATTCCCGTTCTCTATTATAATTTATTTATGTATCAGTTAAAATCCTTCACTCCGTTGTGTCAGCTTTATAGATCGTCATGGTACCTCATGTGTGCAGTGTTGTAATGCTATTAGACTTATTATTTGAAGAATTATCTTGATTTAAAATTGATATTAATTAATTTTGAGAATTTACGAATACTTAGATTAAATAATTACATTATTTGCTAATGACTGAAAGAACTTCCATTCCAACCAATCACATTGAAGTATTTCTTTTACGCCTCGCATTATTGTTTGAAATCTGATAAAAGGTTGGAAATGGAAGGGGCTTTTTGTCACTAAGAAGTTGAAGTGGACGAAACCAATGTTTGACGAGAATAAATATATCAAGAAGTGAATCTTCGTTTTCGGCTTAACCCCTGAACCTTATACTTGTTTATTGATGATTGTACTTTTATTCTGATGATTATTTTTGTTATTCCTATATTCGTGTAAACATTGCAATACATTGAAACAGAATTATCTTTTGTGTCCTCACCGTGGCTCGTCTGTTGGCGCAGTGGGCAGTGACCCTGTCTTCCGCTCCGTGGGTCGTGGGTTGATTCCCGCCTCGAGTTTGGGTGAAAACTTCAATTTTTCCAATAGGCATTTTGAAAAATATGCACATTAAACCATATTTTAATATGTTTTACATAACTGACATTTAATGTTCAAAAACCCAACAAAATATACATATATATCTATACTAATATATAAAGCTGAAGAGTTCGTTTGTTTGTCTACTTGAACGCGATAATCTCAGAAATTACTGGTTCGATTCGGTAAATTATTTTATTGTTAGATAGCCCTTAAATCGGGACCTACTATTTTATATGCCTTTCAAAACACGGAAGAGTTCGGATATTTGAAAAAAAAACTAGAGTTAGAATGGTTAATCTATCTATGACTTGGTGGCGGTAAAAATTGCTTAACCTAGCGATCGACTAAAATGGCGGCTACTGATTGAACTCCTTTAGTACTTATATACCTTTAGTACGTAGTTTATCAAAACTCTTGAATTTATTTACGGATACATCCAATACATTAGCAAAGATATACAGATATACTATATGTGTGTAAGTATTAGTAGAGCTTATACGTGACTAGAAAGATATTAAGCGGATAAGATAGGATTCGGAACACTATTCATGTAGCTGATTATATTTATCCCGGATATATTCCCTAGAACCCAATAATCTTAAATGGAGGAAATGAGATGACAATTGATGGATTAACGCGTTTATTTGGCTGAAAATGACTTGAAATATCTCGGCTGCAAGAGAAGAATTTTAGTACGATCTACAGTACATCGCTGTGTATTTATATTTTATAAACTTTTCTTGTTAAATATGTAGTAACAAAGTTTTACAATGGTATAGTATGCGAACCCTTTTATTGTACCAAAAGCAAGATTACTGCAGTGGTTTGGTTCTAAGCAGAAAAGGCGTCCTTTCTGATCGGTTATGTAGTAATTAATGTATATTTGCTGAATTTATATTTATATACACACATATATGTATTATTAGTAGTATGTCTAGTCTATGTAAGTGTTTATCATATTGCACTAGCCCGCTCTGTTATTGTTTTATGTGAGAATTGTGATAGGTTAGGTTAGGTTAGGTTAGGTTAGGTTAGGTTAGGTTAGGTTAGGTTAGGTTAGGTTAGGTTAGGTTAGGCCCGAGCGCCGTGCTCGGACCTGGCCGAGAGTTACCAGAGTACGTACCTTTAGTGCAAGTCCCGCACCCTACTTGCTCGTTAGATACCTGCCATAAAATCTCTCCAATAAATGTATATCCATCGTGTCAATGCCTAGTTGGTTATACACACCGCTAGTAATGTTACCGGGTTGGTAGCAGAATTTTGTTTTAATAAATAGTTGCTTTAGTGAGGTAATCATTAGCTTTCTGCCGCTTCAGGAAGGCTCGTTAAAACGTAAAGACTGTCTGATATGGTAAAAAAAAATTTAGAGTCTCGGAATCTGTCGAAAGTCAAAAACGCATAATGACATACCGCGCATGTGTTCGTTGCTGCGCGCGGTGCAGCACCACGCCGGACCTGAATTGTACTGACTTTAATTAGTTACACCAATTGCAGCATGTCGATACTGTAAGTTATTACATTATTTGTTTTCAGAGCACACTTCGGAGGCTGTGGCGCAAGCTTGCAAGAAGTGCAATGTTGCTCAAAAGCAACTGTTTTGGAAATTCCTCGCGGGGCTCAAAAATGTGGCTCCCGATGAATACGCGAACTTCAGAAAGAAGTACGACCCCGAGGACAAATACTTCGACAGCTTGGAACAGGAGATTTCCAAATACTAGCGAATGTTTTCATTTGTTTCTATATGACTCTTAAATTCATCTGTATAATAAAAAAAATTATATAGAAAACAACCTTATTATTAACAAAATTCAATTCAACTCAACTCATTCATTTCGCAAAAATCCATAATTATTCTTAGTAAAAAACTGCATATATGCAGGTTAAGGGAGAGGCAGCCGGACGGCACATGACGATGTCCTTGCATGTAAGGGTCCCGTAACAACCAACTAATGTTTTAAAATTTTGTGTTAAAATTTCTACCAATCAATTCCCATATAAAACTGTGCTAAAAACTCGTCCGTATTATTTATGTATTCTTATTTTATTAGTTCTTTTCGTTTATAATGCCGTTATGTGTTGTTATCGTTTGTCTTAAGGGAGCTACTGAAAATCAGTTCGAGTTTTTTTTCTCTAATTTGAGCTGAGTAGTAATCATTTTCAGATAAACTACAACAGTGTATCTTATTAAACATAAAATTATGTTTTTGTGAAGTAGGCTTAAGTTTTTAGATATGGTGTTGTTTTATGTCGAATAACGTTATCCTATTCTATTTTCAGTTAACAAATGTAATACATCTAAAATAGAACGAGCAAAAATATTAAAAGTTGATTAAAGTTTACTGGCCTATGATAAATGAAATATGGCTGTCTCGTTCGCTACAGACGTCCTTATTAAAGTCCCCCAACTGAGACTTTTTTGATTAATGGAAGATTTTTCTTTGTGGACATATGCATATATCATAAAATGTAATATTTATATGGTGGTTTTTGTGTGAAAAAAAAATCAGATTTACTGTTAACGCAAAGAAACTAACGTCTTTTAATGTAAATTAGACATATGAAAGTCAAATGTTACACACAAACAATACATATTTTCGTGTTCCTGCTAATTATTGGGTTTCCCTCAGATCCTTACGGAGGGGGGACTATGGTTTGAAGAGCGCAATTGAATGTCATGGGTTATTTGCGGGAGTCTACATGCTACGGTGCTACGTACCATTGAGTGGGTAGTATGTTTGTTTGTGTGCTGTCTTACATAAAAAGTATACCTGATATGTTAAGGACGCCTTCATTAGTAGGGATTCTAAACACCTTTTTTTTTAAATCGAATGATTTTTCTCAGCGAATAAATAAACATATGTTGCTAGACACTTCATTTCATGCACCATTCTAATAACGAAAAGTAATTAAAATACATTATATAATACGTTAATCATAATATTTCATGAATTATATAAAATTGTTCTACTTAGTAAGGACTTAACGGTTTTCGGGATTAATTTACAATCAAAATATTTTTAGTTTGTGTTGGCTATTGAGAATGGTATTCTTAAAAACACCAGTATATAGGGTTAAAGTAATAGCTAGTCACGATACGTACTTACGCCCGTCGACCACTATCACTCCCTTATAGTAGTTTCAGCGCTAACGTGACAACCTGCCAATGAATGCTGTATACTAATAAGAAGCCTTACATTTTTATAACAATGTTATTTACATATGAAATACATATTGTACACCTCCCTACAATAGCATTTAACATGATTTTAATAATTTAATATTAACATTTTAGATAATTAAAATTTATAATTTTATTAATATTTTTTTAAATGTAAGGCAGAGCCGTCTCAAACATAAGTAACCATCAACAATAAAACCAGGCGTATGAAGATAACAATGAATTTACTCGAACGTTAAAGAGGTCACCCACTTAAAATTATTCTTGTTAATGTGGTTTTACTACATATGAAAAAATATGTATTTGACCTCACTGCTAAAACGTCGCCCTAATAAAACGCAAATGCGCGATGCGAGCGAACTTAGTTTGTACGAACGTGCGATTAAACATTTTGATATTTGAAATTCAAATTTACATCACACGAGCGAATGCTCCTTCTATTCCTCTATCAAATTTTATTTTAAACAGATTTAGAGCATCCTGGAATTCTTCTTTCTGCGTTCACAAAGATTTTAATTCTTATTTAATTTTTTTTTTTTGCTCGTTGATGTTTTGGTGTATGAACGATCTTTTCTTACACTAAAAGATCTGGGAAGATTGTTTCTTGCTCTAGTTCTATGGTCGTTTGGTCTAAACCCATCTTTGGAAAGTGCAATAGAAGTTCAATGCAATCGCGCGATATCAGTTATAACACTTTATAGACATTAATATGTTTAATCGCACGTGCGTACGAACTAAGTGCGCTCGCATCGCGCGCATTCGCCTTCTAATTAGGACGACGACTAAGATTCCAGAGTTGGTACCAGTTGGGCGACCGGTTTGAAGACTAGTGCAGTAAAGCGTCCCGCTAGACGCCTGGGAATCCTTTGAGCTCGACGGACCGGGACTTGTGACCAAGCTGTAGGTTTAAGAGCGCGCTCTTTATAGTGATCACTAACACTCACCTTCTCTGCCACTGTTCCCTCCCCTGCCTAGCCAAATCTACCATAAACTTATTTTCAAAACGAAAATTTAAGTATAAAATCTTTATATTAAAGCCCATAGACCTATAATCGATTTTAACTTGACACGCGATCATAACATAATCAGAGATGCACGTCAGTTCAAAATCTGTACGAAATAACATAGACGGCGGTTGTCGCGAAATTAAACGGAAATCGAACGCTGCGGCTTGCGGCGGCGACCTATCTATAGCTGGAGCACCTGACGTCTGATATCGATCTAAAATACTATTGGAATGAAATGACATTTTACTTTGTTCTATCCTGGTTTCCTTTTATTCGTGAGCATAATTATTATTTGAGAAATGGTGGTCGTTCTTGTTATAATCTGTGGATAAATGTTATACTCTTTGACATGAATCTATACTAATCAAAGACGTTGGTGTTCCTTGTACGAAGTGCCTGTACGAAATGTATCCATTTATTCTAACAAATAAATAGCTACGAAAATACAAGTTACTAATTTACCCTGATATTCTAATAGTCTTATCCAGGAAACGCATTTTTGCTTCCACGTGGTTACATTCCTAGAAACTTTTTAACTCGCACAATTCATATGTAGAATCAGTTGCCAGCTTCGGTATTTCCGAATGGATACGACTTAGGGATCTTCAAGAAAAGTCACACTCACTTACTCATTTCTCGAAGACCGTCAACGCATCTGCGAACCCTCAGGTGTTGCAATCTTTCATGGGCGTCGGTAGTCATTTATGTGAATGCCATATATATGTGTAATATATATATATATATATTTATATAGGAGATCTTTCTCCCTCTCTTCTTCTCGTCCTTGACGTGGACTTGCTCCCTCATTACTGAGCGTCATAATTCTCCCTTTGAACGGAACCCTTGTAAACTTAGCTTTTAATTAGTAAAACTAATCACCACCAATCAAGATGTGGGATATTTTTAAGTGAGTGTGTACGGGCAAAGCACCGCACAGCAATATGTTACAATATTGTGCCTATCTAGAGCTTAGCATTGTCTAACATTTTTATTATAAATAATAAATTGTTCAGTCCGTCACCAACCATCAAACCGTCCATTCGTTTTTGATTTTACCACAACCATTGGTCCTTCGAGCCGGATCGAAGTGCTAGATAGACATAATATCGAAACATATGTCTGTACGCTGCTTTTCCCGTACATGCTCCCGAGCGCCAATGAAGACTTAGGAAGTCCATAGGTCGCTGGTTCAGATCCGGCTCGAAGGACATTTTACCACAACCTTAGTAATAGAATAGATCATCCATCTACCTGGCGCGTTAAATTACTTAACCTAGCGATCAACTCGAATGCAGGTCACTAATCAAGCTATCCATAAATATATATTTTCTACCATAATATATAATAAGAACTAACGGGTATGTGGTTTACCTAAGTGACTACCCATTCCCATGTCCAAACTACTATAGTCTTTGTTTATCAATACAGTAATCGCCCCTATAACGAGTTTTAATACTACGCAATTACAATTCCTCGAATTATTACTCGGGTTTCTCCCAGATAACGCATAGATTTCCTACGTTATATTTCTATTTAAACTACGTTATTTTTCAGTTACATATGCATAAGTTTTTTATTTAAAATGTTTTTATTTTAATAAAACACGCGTATTTCGTTCATAACATAGTTTTTGCTTAGCATTCGATTTAAACCCCTTTTAACGAGAAAAGGTAAACGTGAATCATTTGTACATAACGCGCTATACCGGGTCGTACAAACGCGTTGTACAATAATACTCCTACAACGCGTTTTCCTATAACGTGGATCAAATGTACTGTGTTATAGGGCGAGATTACTGTATTTATAAAAATGAATCCATATTTCCCGTGGTCACGACATCACGTTAGAATGGCTGAAACGATTTCGCTAATCCTTTTTTCACTCGTATTATTTATTGCCAGGAGAAGAGTTTTTTGTGAAAACCACTGTTAGGTTGTATTACACATGTATCATCTAGCGGGGGTAAGAACTGCTTAACCAAGCGATAGACTCAAAACATCCATTTAAATTTAAATTTTACGGTACAAGTTAAATACTATCAGTATATATTCACCTGTCAATTCCCTTTATTGAATATCTGACCAAACCAATGGGCTGGCAAAAGGTACGGGCTGGTTCAGGTGTCGATTGAAGATTTATTGTAGAGACCAACGTTTGCCCGAAGTTCGCTTTATATTGACATTTCCCGCACAAAATATTGAGTTTCTATATTGCCTTTGTTGAAAGCGACGGGCAACTTTTAGCTCCTATTGGCATGTTTGCCATCGGACATGTTTATCTCGAGCGTCAACATTTTTTTGTCAGTAGAACAATTGATCGCTATTTTATCTGGTGTGAGTGACAATATAATAGATTAAGAGCTCCTGAGCAACCAGATTTACGGTATTTTGTAAAAGCTGAGAGTTTGTCAGCGTATGCTCTTAATACAGATAAAAGCAACGGCCCATTATGAAGTTTGAGTGATCCTGGCTTTGACAGCTATACGTCACTAAAGGTGTGAAAATTTGAAATTTACATTTTTCATCATGCTCTCTATAACAATAAGAACAATGGCCCAATATGAAGTTTGAGTGATTGTGGCATTGGCAGGTATACGACACTAGAGGTTAGAAAAATGGAAATTCACATTTGAACACATTTTGTGTTGTATACCCGAAGCCCCAATGACTCAAAATTCATATGGGGTCATTGTTCTTACCTATATAGAGAGCATGATAAAAATATGAATTTATATTTTTCACACCTCTTGTGCCGTATGCCAATGCCACGACCACTCAAACTTCGTAATTGGTCATTGTTCTTGCCCGTATAGAGAACACGCGCTGACAACTTTTCAGGTTTTACAAAATACCGTAAGTCTGGCTGTTCATACGCTTTTACTCTATAAAGTCATAGGGATAAATTTGGTAAACATCAAGAATCTAAGCGGTGCTTTATTCATTCGCTAGTAATCAACGCTCAATATTAAAAATTAGAACAACGATAGAAATAGAATTCTTTAATAGTCTAGCATTGTACTAGAATACTAAAGGAAATGACTGCTAAGTTTTGAGAGACGCAACGGTTTTGAATACCCTGAATAAACCTTTCGAAGAATGAACTTCTAAGTTGAAGATTTGTTTTTAGAATTTTATTTTTAACTTGACCTACCTGGATTTCGATCCAAGAATCAAAGATGGCCGCATGACGTTTTCAGGAGTCAATTAGTCAGGAGATTTGGGTTTTCCTAAGTGTAATAATTTAAAACAAAGGTGCTAGTTAAAAATTTAAACTTTACCTGCCCTGGTATCGAACTCGCTAGCAGATCATACTTTCTAGCCACTTGACTAGCGTAACGTTTTAAAAAATTGTTATATAATTAGATATAGAACTATAAAACTCACAGCCGTCTGTTCCTAAAACTTAATACGCCTATGTTATCGTTACCTAGAAGATATTGGTAGCAGCCATACACAAATATTTCTTTATGAATATGTACATATGTTCAAATATATAATACACCCAGACCCGACGCGGGAATCGAACCCATGACCCCGCTAACGGGCCAGTCATAAATGAATGTAATTGAGTATAAAAAAATAATTTTCTATTTTTTTTTTTATTAGCCTCTAATGTCCCACTGCTGGGCAAAGGCCTCTATTTAATCATTAAAAATGAATGCAAAAGTTACAAAATCTCAAACAGAATACAAAGAACAAAAAATAAAAACTTCCCTTAAATATTAAACTCACTTATGTTTACTGCAGCCGTCAAAAACCAAAAATCCAGCAACTAAAACGGCAAATTAACTTTCACACTAAAAAGTTTCTGTCTCAATTATGTATTTCACAACATATTATTTATAAATTTTCTGACATCAAGAATACTAAGCTTTTAGTGTTAGATAGGTCCAGCCATTAGCGCGTCCGAATCGAAACTGCCGCCAACGCCGACCGAAACAAAAGCTGCAGGTAAACTAGATAGAGTCGATAAAGAGCTTTCGAAAGCTCTTGAAACTTGATAGTATAATTATTAATTACAGTAAAAGAGCTTATATTGGCGAGTGTTTCCATAAAATCAGCTTTTTCAATTAAATACTCGTTTTAATAAGAAAAGCTTTTAATTACAAATGAGGTAGAGGAGGATTTATCGAAAGGAAATGTTTTAAACTTTTCTGTTGTATCATATTTTTCAAAAAAAAGTCAATAAATTAATTAAGCAAGTTTATTTCATATTTATACAGTACTAGCGGACCCGGCAGACGTTGTGCCCGAACGTCGGGTTACTTACTATTTACTATATCCTATTATTCTATAATATTATATATACCCTTTCCCGTTCCTGTGTTCGTTTACGATCCCAAACACAACAAAATAAGAATAACCGAAATCGGTCCAGCCGTTTACACGTGATGCCGTGACCAAGGGAAATAGGGATTCATTTTTATATACATACTCAAAATCATCATTTTTATATATCTTATATTTTGTTTCTCCATAACTTTTAAAATAGATGCAAGTTTGAAGTAAACGCAAGTACAAGTTATTATCAAATAAATTTTACTCTTCAACCTGGACAGTACATATGGGAGCCATTGGTGCGTTAGAACGCAATTTTTTTTCTCATAATATCGCATATATAAAAGCCATATAAAATAAATAGAATTGAGATGAAATACTCTACTTTAAATTACCAGAATGTTTCACTTTTTTTTAATCAAAGCAAAGCAAAAGTAAATATTTATATCCCTTTTAATGAATACTAGTAATTATATACGATGCACGTTTGCCATAACCACGATGTTCTTTTCATGTAAAACTGGAATAAATTTCATATTTCATTTCATATCGCATTCATATTGGTTTCAATGACAGCATAATAAACAAAACTTGCTTCTTGATGGCCTTTTCTGGGCAAAAATAATTTATTTAGTTAGAAATAATTTCGAAGTCACATACTTTTTCTAAATCAATCTTTTTTTCCTGAAGAATTAAGTTACTTAATGACGTAACGAATAACCTATAAAGAGATTATTCCTTAGTGGCAGTCGTAGCCTAATCGGTAGTCGGCATTTGAGTCTATCGCTAGGTTAAGTAGTTCTTACTACGGCTGAGTGATAGATGGTCGATCCATTCTAACACTGTGTTTCTAAAAACGTCTGAGCGGTGGTCCCCTATAATATTACTTAGAGATATTAGTCATGAGAATGTTAGGGTTTCGGGGTCGACGTAAGACGGCAGTCGGTCTTCTTAGCTCGCCTCACAGCTACATCCTCTGCAGTTTAAAAGAAACCTGGTACTGGGTAACGCTAGGAAAAACATGAAGCCTATCTTCTAATGATGCTATGGTTTTTAGGGAAACTTGTGCTGAAGTACAGAAGAAAAACGGTGCAGAAAAACAGTGGTGCTAAGGATTTTCTCGTCTTTATTTGCATATGTTTACGAAGTCATTTAGTCTTTTCTGAAGTAATTTGCATTGATACAAATTTTTAACCGCTGCAGTTTAGCGGAGAACTATCTATTTGGATATCTATTTGGCTTGGTACCGATTACAACACCTCAGTAGGTGTCTACTAAATAATATGAAAGTACGAAAGTACCAATTACTTTTTGCTTTTTAGTTCCTTGGTCATTTTTGAAGGCGGTTTTCTTTTTCTTAAAAAATAATTTATTAACCTGTATTTTTCTTCTGCCTCCTCATTAACCCCTTTATGTATTTTAAATAAAAAATAATATCTCTAAATTTTCCTAGAGGAAATGTTAAATGGGGAATATTAGTTTAGTATGAAAGCGTCAAATTTACATCTTATCACATGCGAAGGAAATATCAACATTTACCTCTAAATGTTTGAATTTACCTTGCAGTGTTCGCTTTAGCGTAAATAACATGATGTATGTACGCTCAAATACCCTGGGGTAATACAATGTCCCTCAATTCAACGTCTTCTATAGTAAAAGCGGTGTATGGTAGAAATTTTTAATACTTGGGACCCACTCTAACTTTATGCTGGTTGCACTATAAACAATTTTTTTAGTTTGTAATTACGAATATATTAAATGTGAAAGTAACTTTGTTACATTTTCAGGTGTAAACCGCTGAACTTATTTTGATAAACTTCGGTACATAGATAGATTGGACTTTGGTGAAGGACAATACTTTTTGAAGCAAAAAAAAATTTCAAGTGGGTTTATAGGGGTTGATAGTTTGCAAGAAAGTAGCAGAGAACAACGCGGACAAAGAAGCCGGGCGAAGCTAGTATAACTTGTCCTAGAAAGTTTTACTATGTAGAAGAAAAGCGAGTAAGATTTCTTTAGAAAAAAATTGAAAACCGTCGAAATTCGCCAAAATGATCAAATTCAACGCCGACAAAGCCACAGCTTTTGGTCAGTAAATTACGATAATGCTCCTATTTCACAGGCGAAAGTGAATAATTGAGTGTAGTTTGCAGTTACATGGTAATTAGCACAACAGCTCTGGTAACGGTGCTCAAATATAACCAATATATATTCAAATATATGAAATATATTCAATTGTTACTTTATTCAAGTAGACCTTTACAAGCTCGAATCGTCACATATTTTAAAAGCTCCCACTGATTCGGAAGAATCGAGCCACAAGAAGAATCAGCAAGAAATTCGTTAGCAACTCTTACAAAACTGAGTTGAACATTTTTGCAAGTTAACTATAAAGTACAAAACTGGAGCATCTCAATTCCAAGCAGTTTTATCTTTAATGTGGTGATAGTATATCATTGATTAATGTACAGTAATGGACAATTTTTTTTTATTCGGAGGGCATCTAATTTACCCGTTTATCGTATTTTTTAAAGCGTATCAATCCATAAATATTAACCTCTTAGCTGGCCCGGTGGTAATTTATTCCTTTAATTGTACGGTGAAGGGAAATAATCGTCCTTTTGCGAATTGATAAAAAAGATTCAAAATTTCGAATTGTACTCGCTTTTAACAATATGTTTAAACGTCATTTGCCTTTGAGCCAATCTACAAGTTCAATCTATATTACTAATATATAAGCCTGAACAGTTTGGTAGTTTGTTTGAACGCGCTAATCTTAGGAAATACTGGTCCAATTTGATAAATTATTTCAGCGTTAGAAAGTCCATTTATCGCGGAAGGCTCTAAGCAGTGTATCATCACGCTAAAATTGAATCTATTTTGTTAACAAATTTCACGCTGAAATCGCGGGCACAGCTAGTCTAATAAATATAAAAATCAATCGTTGTCCATTTTTAATTGTGTTTCGTTTGTTTTATATCCCTTATATGTAGAAATATTTGGAAGGATAGAAAGAAATAAAACTTTAAAGATTATTTTAAAATACTAAAAATACAAATTTGTTCTCAATTTCATAATAAATTATATTTGTACTAGATCTTTTGACTGATGTGTCAAGTAAAATTATTATTTCTTGAAACATATACCGAATAAGTATCACGTTTCATAGAAAAGACATAAAGGAGATTAGGTAATAGTAGACGAACCAAAATTTGGGCAAAGCAACGTTTTCGGGGTTCGCTAGTGATAATAATAATATATAAATTGGAATTAATCTGTTATACAAAAATCAATACAGATTTGCTGAGTTAATGCATGCAGATTTTCCAAAAATGTTGTCAAAATCAGTTCAATATTTTAGAATGCCTAGGAAAAATACTTACACAGAAAGTATCCGCTATATATCAAATACAGAGGAGCTAACCTTTCATTCTTTGAAAAAAGTGCTATCCTTAAAGGTAGCGATATGCAAACAAAGATGCGGTAAAAAAACTGGTACACTGTAAAGTATCAAAATGACCCATAACATTGCATAAACAGATGCCCAATATATTACCGTTCTGTCATAGGGGCAAGGAAAAATTCTCGCTGAGATCAGTCGTAGGGTCAAAGATGGTAAACAGGATGACGGTTGAATGTGAGAGGTGAATTTGTTTACCCTACAAGAAATGGGCATTCTTATAAAGGCCGGCAACGTAACGGCGAGCCTCCTGGTGGTGCAGTTCTCCATGGGCGTCGGTAGTCACACAGGTAAATCGAAAGGTGAAGGTGGTTGTAGAAGAGAGTACTTTCTTTCACTATAACTAGGCAAGCAGTAGGCATTGATAAAAATATAAATAAATTTTGGCGCCAAGTCCATAAAATGTCGACTGAATAATTACTTTCGAGTAGTTTCTCAGCCAAATAAATAACTTTATTCCCATGAAAAATATACAAACGAGAATATAAAATCATCATAAAACCCTCAAGCGCTCCAGTGAATAATATTAAAAACAAGCCGTACGCTTAAGCGAATAAAATAACTATAATTTTAATGAGCTTTTTAAATATCTGGTCGCGCTCTTTTATAACAATGCGCGCCAAACTTTAACCTTGCTGCATAATATCTGATTTACGTTGAAGCTTTCGCGGCGAGCTTTAACGCTTGAGTAATCAAAGATATTTTATGAACAAAGTTTATTTGCTTCGCTTCGTGATAAAACGTGAGTGAACATTTTTCTGAGCTTACCTTTAGCTCGAGGCCTTGGCTAAGCAGTTCTGACAGCCGCCAGGTAATACATGGGTAACTCATTCTAAAGTTGGATTACAAAAATCAGACCTCCTACATATTTGAATGAATGAATGAAAACTTTATTAATAGTACATTATGGTACAAGTGTGTAATGGGTGTTTATGCTGAGAAGCCATTGAGACCAGAGCCGTCAGGTAAGGTTCTTAAGAGAGCCGAGGATAAAATCATTAATGTATGAATGATCACCACGTGTACGACGTTTTTCAACACTCTTGTGAAGTAAGTAATACCAAATAATCATTTTGAGTGACCCGTTTGCGCAGTGGGCAGTGACCCTGCCTTCTGCTCCGGGGTCGTGGGTTCGATTCCCGCCTCGAGTCACAGAATCAACTGCAGACGGCCGTCCTACGAGGAGCCAACACAGGCTAACGGACTCTCCGTTGTATCGCTACTCAACGCGGAACTTCTCAGCAGAAAAGTCATAGATGAGGTAAACGAGAAACAATCCTTCCTTCCTTCTTACTTTGGGAAAGGCACACCAAGGTGGGAGGCTTTCGGCGAGGAATGAAAGGTGTGAGCGAAGGTCGATATACTTAACCACCGCAAAGGAAGATCTTCGAGTCCGGGCTTGTTGGAGTCGCCCGTGGCGGCCGCGCCTCGCTGACAGTTGTTCGTCGGAAGGTCTATATATAGTGATCGTAAGTAGAAACTTCGATTGCGTGAGTTAGTTCTTGTACAGCGGTCGTCGTAATCCGTACAGCGCCATCTAGTTTGCTTTGGTGTAACATTTTCCACTTGACATCATTGCCATCTTGCTATGTAGCAGCCGCTGCAATTGATTTATAGATAATCCTCAATCTATAGCTACTAAAATAATTTAACCTTCTTGGAGATAAAAAGTCGCATTAAGCCGTCAGTCCTCAGCAATCGACGCGAAACTCGCGCAGTAAAAGACACACCCGAGCTTGATTAATTCTCTCAATATGTTACTTCTTGATCTAGATACGTATATAGAAGACTACTCGAACTTTCTACGTGCTAAGATTGAAATTTTTTCACTTAGTTTAATAAAATTAGATACACTATTATTGCAATAGATACGGCACCTTCCCTTTTGCGACAATCTTTTTTGAAGGTCCCAATTCCCAATTTAAACGACCTTCACTTTATTTAATTAGCCTATTGTTTCCCACGGCTGGGCAAAAACTTCGGTCCAAGAAAGATGAATCTGGAGCGACCTTTACTTATTATCGTCATATATTGGTCCTGAACCTCTTGAACTAAGAAGAATAACATCCTTGCTTCACCGTGCGTCGCTTTGTTTCACAACAAAATTGTATCGGCTACAGTTGTTTGTTACAACAAGCTCTTAAGGCGTTGGTCGTTAAAGTCATTTTCGCGATTATAAAGCGGTCTATATAAATGCGGACCGCGCGATTTCCACGCGATTTTATAGCCGCATGATTACAAATCGCGCGATTGTCACATCGCAAAATTATTAGTGTTCAGACAGTGACGATTATAAAGCGGTCTATATAAATGCGGACCGCGCGATTCCTACGCGATTTCCACGCGATTTCCAAACTGCGCGCTTCCCGTCTCGTCTGAACAAAGGCTATGTATATTTTGAGATGTGGATTTTTGGACTTTTAACTAAACGGATCCGCGTGCTCAGTAAAACCATGTCGAAGGTCGCTCGCCTGTGAACGTCACGTCAACGACTTCATTACCGAAACAAACAAGGCTTTTTCCAATCCCATCGAAAATATTCCATAAATCGACAGGTGATTTAATACATTACACGGATCACTAATATAAGCTTGGGGCGTGTTCGACAAGATTTCGGCATTACCAAAGTTTCGGAAGCTGAGATGTAGGGTTGATGGATGTACCCTCGGGGACGTCAGTTTTTATTTCCTTAGGGTTCGCTTCATCTTAATAATTGTATATATTAACCGACATTCGAATATCGGAGGTTCTGACTGATTGTTTTTCATTTACAGCGAACTAGATGTTTCTCGCAACTTTGTCCACGTAATCTGGCTTCTTGCTTTAGACCTCTTTAATCAGGCCCTATTGAAAAATCCGTTCTTAACGGATGTCTATTAATTATAAAATACCTCCTTGTCAAATTTCATTTTACACGTCCCGCGGTTTTCGAGATTTCACTCTAATATACACATAAATTACGCGGCACGTTGTTTGTCCGCGATGGACCCCTAAACTACTTAACTGATTTTAATCAAATTTGCACATCGTGTCCAGTTTGATCCAACTTGAAAGATAGGATACCTTAAATGTTAATTTATAGTCGCAAAAAGAATGAGTAGCTGAAATGTATGCACGTGCATAACTTCCGAACGACTGCACCAAATTGGATAATTTCTTTTTTGTTGTGTTCATTATTGTTAGGACATATTTTTGAATTATCATCTATCTGCCTGTCTGTAAGGCATTCTGTTTTTCTAAGGTTTGCCTAAATTAAAAGGCTTTCAAACTAAGGGACACAGCTGGTCTGCAAAATTTCCGAATCTACTTACAGGTTCTACTTACAGTTCAAGTATTTATTGATTCCCATCAAAGGCAGCTACAGTATCTGCAATTTTTCTGGTAGCACGGTCATCCATTATCCATGAACGTTCTCTCTTAAAATTTACTTGAAAAGACCCAAATTTTTATCGCTTACGGTCATTATAATGCTTGCAATTAGCAAATTAATCGAGCAGTAACCTTACCCCACAATAACGACCAGATGTACGGTCCGTCTTTACGACTGATTCTTTGCATTCCTTTTTTAGCCTATAACTCTTAAAACAACCGGATAAAGTATATATTGGAATGATTATATACGTTTCGTCTGCAGATTCAAAATTGTCATTACCCCAGCAGAGAAATCTAACTCTACATGCGGCTCCACCAAAATGAACTTCAATTCTAAGGAATAAGGTTAATTGATACGCAAATAGATATATTAGTATGTAAGGATGGTTTATGACCCCGTAACAGTAGGAATACAGTGGATACAATGTTTAGGGGTCAGTTTAAGAGGCTGTTACACGCGTCTGTAGATTTTATTGTCAAAAGCCAATTATAGGTGCTATTATTTTTTCATGTGCTGCTATAAATTACGTGGTCATCTCCATTACGTCTATGGGCTTTCCAAGTGGATGTCTATTATGTCCAGATAAATACGGTTGCTTATCTTTTGATTTATTATCATCAGATCACGGTTATCGTCATTAGAACAATGTTAAAATTTATTCCCAAATATTAAATATTAATATTTAATTAAAAAAAAAAATAAACAAAACATAATTTTTTTATCAATTTAGTCGCACGAATAAATAATTTAACGTCGTTTCTGCTTCTATAAGGCGAATCGTTAAAATCTTCAGAAAACTCATGATAACAGAATCGAGGGATACAATTTAGTTTAATTTTAAACTAAACCATCTAGTTTTAAAAACCACCACCAGTTTTAAAATCTTTTAAAAACTAGACGTTACAGATGCGGACAGGTAATCTATATCTATACTTGTCTGCTTGAACGCTCTAATCTCAGGAACTACTGGCCTGATTTGAAAAAATCATTTAGTGTTACATAGCCCATTTATCGAGGAAGGCTATAGGCTTAAAATAATCACGTTAAGACCAATAGGGACAGAACATCAATGAAGGATCTTTGAAAATCGGAGGTTTTTCTTCCCTATTGAGAGCTTCCGCTGCGTGCGCTGCATAAACGGTTAATGTTTCGCAAAAATCATGTATGACAGAATTGTTCCCACCTTGGAGAAAAACTGTTTAAAAACTAAAAACACAATTGTTTAAAAGTACTAAATAATAGTCCGCGACAGCTTATGCCTTAGTTTAAGGTTGGCTCTGTATAAATTTTTTTCCGAACCATAATTTCCAAATAATGCATTCTTTGTGATTCATATATCTGAAATAATGCATTATTTGCAAAGGTGATTTTATAAACATGACATTAATCCTCGAAATTTGGCAAGGAGGTAGCTTTTATCTAGTAGACTTCCGCTAAGAAAAGTTTTTTAATACAGATTAGCAAGGTTTAAAAGCTCTTGCAATTTCACACCGACAAAGTCGAGGGCAACAGATAATTCATAATACTTATGTCTTATTGTACGAAAGTAGGTAATGCTACTTGCGAAAATGTAACTTTCATACATTAACTGCGTAGACGTTATCATATGGGAGGAGTCATCCTAACACCAACGTTAGAACAGAATAGACAAGGGGTGGCCAAACTGCGGCTCGCGAGTCACAATCGGCTCTTTAAAAAAATATTTGTAGCTCTCGATAAATGTACGTTTCTTAAAAAAATAAATAGAGTATTTACCAATAGAGGAGGTCATGGCCTAATCTGTGGTCGGCATTTAAGTCGATCGCTAAGTGGGTGTACCAAGTGTAGTAATGGGTGACCCATTCTAGCACGTATGACTGGAATGATTAGAACCGCACATAACAGTATATAAAAAGATAATATGTTTTTTCTCTTTCAGATAAATATCAAATAAATATAGTAAGTATACAAACGCAATCAATTACATATAGAACACAAAACATGATTCTTCGTATTGCATGTTGTAGGACAATTATTTGCATGCAAGTTAAATTTAATTACTTAGCTCGCAAAATCAGCTTTTACTTCGAATATGCAATTATAAAGTATCTTAAATAATTGATACATTCAGACATTAAATGATTTTTACACCAAATATAGAAGACAATCAAAACATAATAATAAAAATGGCCAAAAGCGTGTCAAGACACTCTTATATAGAAGGGTTCCGTATCTGATATGCTATAAACGTATTTTTTAAGTAACTTCAAAATTGTTGTCAGATTTCGTTCAGAATAATTTTCCTAATGAGTTTTTAGCACGTTCTATCAACATGGAAATTTTCAATTCTCTACGTCTAATAGTTCGGAAATGTTTGGGAGTGACCAACTTATGGGCAGATGGACGGACGGACGGACGGACAGAGCGAAATTATAACGGTTCCTTGTAGCACTACGGAACCCTAAAAATGGTCAAGATCTTGTCTAAACAGCCTTATACAGAAGGGTTCCGTATTTGATACGCGATTAAGGTATTTGTTAAAAACTGCTTAAGTTGTACCTCCATTTCCCTCTAAATTATTTTCCTGTATTGAAAGTGCAAGCTAATCTATACACAAAATAATATTTGCCTCTGTGTGAGTGTCTAGAAGTAAGTATGATTTATTATTATATTCAAATATTAAATTTGTTTAACATAACATATTGCCCGGTATATTCAAATATTTAGGTACAATTATAAATAAATATATAGAACTATATGACACACGGACATCTGTTCCTAAGGTAGACATTTTAATGCCTGTGTTATGGGTAACAACTGCCTATTATACACAATTTTTTTATTTGGAAATATATTAATACACACATATAGATAATACACCAAGGCGTAGTGACCCCATCTCCTGAAACATTTTTTTTTTTATATATTTGCAGAGATCGTTAAGAATAAACAAGGAATAAAGCTTTTTTTTCTAACACAAGTTTTAGTAACCTGAATTTATAAGCCAACCACAAAGAAATAGTGGTATTTTTTTTAAGACGAAGAAATAGTTGTATCTACGGAAGTTAAGTTTATGCATTTGGTATGCATAATATATTTCTTGTCATTGTCAAAAAATAAAGATTACAAAAATAGCAAATTGTGCTGACAGATTACATTAAATTAATGTGAGTTTGATCTTAAGTTGCACCCAGATCAGGCGAATAGAACGTACACGTCATTTATGAAGCATAAACATACGAGCCAGCCACATCATATTGAAATGTTTTCTTTGGTTTAAGGATGATAGATAAACAAAATTTAAACTTACTAAATTTCATACAAAATGTATGAAAATAGTGTGTAGTGATAAGAATATAAATTTAACGAGAACAGTCACCGAAGACTAGAGTCCGTTTTTTTCGATAGAGTTCATTTCTTAATGAGACCCCATTTTAATAAGAGAAAATCGAGCACTTATCATACTGCGATAGAAATTATTATTAATGGCATAAATTCTATTCAACTGTATATTAGAATTTGCATCATTATGCGCTTGTGTTTTGTTTCATTTTATGCAGCTTATCAAATTTAGAATTATTAATTAATTTTAAATAATTAATGAGAAATTTTAAATAATTAAATTATTCTATGAAATACTTCTAAAATATCCCAATATAAATAGAATACATAAATCTATAGGTTATAAGCAAAGAAACACGGACTCATGATTATTTGCCCTTATTAGCCAGGTCTGTACACAGCGTTGAAAAATTAAAATCAGTTTAACGTAAATTGAACTATAAGTGTATCGAATTAAGAGTGTAAATTGTGAATCTCGTAAACACTTTCACTTTGGAGGGCAGTTGCGCAACTCATCTGTCAAAGTATTTGCACAACTCAGGATTTTCCTAGATACACTTGCGAATATTAGGAGTGAGTGCGACAATACCCTAACAGCGGTGGGATTTGAACAAAGTACCTTTCGGATTTCAGTACATACCTTATACCGTTGGGCTCTTGAGGCTATGTTTGTTTTGCTATTCTTTACTGTTTTGTTTACTCTTTTTCTAAGTGTGCAATAAAGTATTAGCAATGAATATTGAGTACCAACCTTATTATGTATTTGTAGTGCCAAAGGTACTTTAGTATCAGTAGGTACTTTTGAGTTTACGATTAGTGAAATAAATACGACACCAAAATTTATATTCAATCCTTTAATATTTTATGTATGTTACAATATATATCAATTTAATTTCCAAGTGGATTACCTACCCAGGGATAGGTTCTTGGACATTGGTTGCAGACTCGAAGGTAGTATGTTTTCTGTAAATGAGAAACATTATAGTCGTATTAACAAACATTCTAATTTCAATTCGTAAATCAAATCAAATCAAATATATTTTGAATCGTCAAATATGTTAAAACCTAATACTGATTCGGAAAAGTCGGGCCACCAGAAGAATCGGCAAAACTCGTAAACCGCTCTTTCATTAGTGGTTTTAAAAAGTGGTTATCACGTTAAACTAAGTATAGAAAACTAGAAGATCAGGCCACAAGTTGCTGTGGGTAACTGATTTAGGAAGAATTTAAAAGACTAAATTAAAAAAAGCCATTAATAAAAATAAAAATTAGCCTATCATTCTAGTTGGTCCAAATTACATATAAATGCAATTACAATTTCATGAATATCGGTGGAGTTGTTAAGTAGCTTACTAAGAACATACATAGTAATACTGGAATTTAACATCTGATAAAAACAGTTCCAAATAGTCGTACCTATAGACTTTTTTTTTTTATATTATATTACAAAGGGGCTGACGAGCAGGCAGCAGGTACCGAAGTGCCTACCGCGCCCATGGACATCTACACGACCAGAAGGCCAGCAGATGAGCTGCCGGCCCTTAATGACGAGTTTAGGCCACCGGGAAGTCTCACAAACCGAATCACCTTAATTCCAGAAATTTCGACTTTTTAAAAGTTGTAGAAAAAATTAAGTCCACATATAAGAATTATTGTATCCTATTGTTAGCTCCTGGAATCCAATCAAGGTCCTTGCTCGGTTTGGTGCACAGCTTCCTGTACCAAGCAGGGTATCCTGCCAAATATGGCTTCTTCACTGGCAAGGATTTCCCCAATTCATACAAATATTCAAAGTTTTTGTTCAATTCCATCACATTTTCTATATCAGAAGTAATTTTCACGTCGACTGTGTCTATGAATTTATCATTTAATATTTCGTCACGCAGTTCCATATTGTCTATGGTGGCGATATTGTTAGGTTGCTGGCTTGAAAGATTTTCGAGTTTTTTCGCTTTGGAAACACTTTTTTTCAATTTTAACGTCTGGGTGGACCAGTCCTGGTCCCACATCCAGAGATCGTCTCGGTATTCCCGGTTTTCCATGAGACGACAGGCCTCGTCCGCCTTCGCTGACAGAATTTGCCTGGACTCCAATTTGAGGTCCTCAAATACCGTCTCGGCGGAGTCTAGGTACTGCTGCCAATTCGAATTAACGGGGAGATAAGCGGAACCTAAAAAATATTCATTTCTTTTAAAGAAAAAATATATTTTTTTTTAATTATTTTTTTTTAGAAAAAAATTTTTTTTTTCTTTTTTTTTTAAATGAAGTAAACATTTTTTTGCAAAAAAAAAAAATTGGTTATTTCCTTTAATTTACACGTGAACTTTTTTTTAAAGAAGGCATTTTTCCCCATCATAATAGTACATTATCACGGTCCCATGTTGCTATGGCTGAGTAATTTAGGAAAAAAAAAACTATCCCATCTCTCAAGTTAGCCCAAATCACACACTAATGGCAACTTTCATGAATATCGGTTCATTTGGTAAGGAATTCACTGGGAACGTATGTACGTTTTTTACGTTACTATGTCGTAACACTGGATTTTTATATATTGATATATATCCAAGCCTCTTGGGTTCGGTGGCTTACCACCAGATGAATGACAATTCACCTACGAAGACTGCAGAGGTACCCCCAAGCCTCACTGAAGCGTATGTATATTCTAAATATCACTATAGGAACCCTAACCAATGTTGTGAGGTGTCTGTATCGGTAACAGTGTCGCGATTTCAATGGTTGTTTCCCATAATTTTCCCCTCAAAAAATGTCTACATAAAAATTTCATTGTATTAATATTAGTCAGCTAACTGCAAGGTTAGTTTACTAGATGGCGTTTAAAAAATTCGGGGGTAGATATTTAACGAACTAATGACTGATTTGGCATTATCTCGATGGGTTAAAATGCAAGTCATCTGTTATGGTGACAACTTGTATTTAGAGTTAATAGACATTTGTTACATCATCATATTACAGCTTTATATATAAAAATCGACTCTACAAGCCTCTGTCACCCGACTCTTCATAAACCGCTGGACCGATTTGGATTTAAATAGTCTTTCCAAGGGGTTCGTTGAGCTTGCAGAGAAATTGGACCCCGTAGATGGCGCTGCTGTCGGTATTTAACCTAAATTAGCTATGTTCCTCGCAATAACTCAAAAACGGCTGGGTAGGCTCAGTCGTTTTTGACTCCTATCTGTTTTCTTTTATTCGCATTATTTATGGGAAGGTTTATGAAAAATGATAGAAAGAAAATCTCAATGGAATATTTCAAAAAATACAAGATTTAACACGGAACAATTCCAATAGATGAGTTTCGTACTGGATCATTCATCCGACCTTAAATCGGCTAAGGTAACGTCTGCCGTGTCCGCTAGTATCTCTATAAAAATTAAAATATTGTTCCCAAACTGTAAGATCAAGTTTCACTATGCACTCGAAGGCTTATTAAAATACAAAATGAATACCCAACAGTCAGGTAGGTAAAACATTTAGATTTTTTAAAATTGCAGCCCACCTGAAAGTGAGACCTGTCAGCAAAGCAAGTGTCGAGCAATGATGGATGAGTTGAAACTGAAAATTTCCAATTTGGAAAAGGTAAAAGATTGAATAATTTAATAAAGTATATGCACCATAACTTAACACATAACGTTTGTTTGAAGTCGACCAAAAAGTCTTTTTTGTTTTAATTCCAATAAATATGCACTGTTTTAATTAATACGCGAATGCTTTATTTGTGTGTTCGCAATGTTGCGAAGTACATTCCGCTATATACTGCAACTTGTGGCGGCAATTAATACTAAATAATAATAATAAAAAAATAACGATGGTCTTAGAATTGTGTAGTTATGTGACGATTAAAAGTTTTTTGTAAGGTATTCATTCAATGCGTCAAAAGAAGAAACTTTGAATTGAAATTTGCTTATATACAAAATATATTATATTGAAATATGTTATTTACAAGGAGTTGTGTAAAACACATGACGACTACTCCGGGAGACTGGGTAAATTAGAGGACGAAATTAACACGTTACGCGGTGAAAATATGCATACACGAAGAGAACAAGCGGACAAGGAACAAAAGTTGATGCTGCAAGAGAGGGATCTTGCTGATGTGCGGTACAAATTAAGAAGCACCGAAGCGCAATGCGGTGAGCCCTTCCTATTTATGTGGTAGTATGAAAGTCGAGCTTTATATAAACACTAGTTGGTACCCGCGACTTCGTC
>JANCMC010004801.1:14353158-14423984 GCA_024363005.1 Charaxes varanes
CCATTCCCACTTCAGCTTTGCTCTTCTCCAAGTCCATTACTCCAGTATGGAACGCAGGGTGATGTTGCGAACTCTATCGGTTATATTGACACCGCTTATACTGTGGTCCATGGGTCTTTGACTAACCTTGAGCTTAGACCTAACCTCTTCCAATAATGGGTCATCGGTCCTTCATAATTATGTTACCTAGTTTTATATAATTGTCGCTTTTCCTTGCTGCGTAAGCAATTCATGGGTTAAACTGTAGACATGTAAGATAATCCTAATCTAGTAACATCATATTCTAAATGTGACCATATCCAAGCGCAATGTTTTTGTTTAGTTTATGTATTTAGGTGACAACGTGATGAGAAATAAGTTATGTGGGAAGAAAAGATCCGGTTTTTTTCGTTTTACAAGATTATTGTGTGCCATGATCTTCATCATCATTCTCATGATCGTCATCGTGATCTTTCTCAGACAACATGGAATTTTAAGATAATTTGGTCGACCTGTCCTCAAATTTTTCGCTTAGCGGTACCTGTAGCGCATTATTTTATAAATGTAGATTGAAAATCTGACTTTAATCCATTGTTATTCATCAGACGATTTGGCAACCCAGCTACACCTAGAGAAAAGCAAGATTACCGAGTTGGAAACACAGCTGAAAGCATGCGATATATCAACACAAGTTGCGAAAGTGTTGGAGTCGCAATGTAATAAATCTAGGGTAAGATGTTTGCTTATATTTCACCCATTTAGCAAAGCACGCAAACGCAAAGCGTCATATGTGTGCTCTACTTTCACAACAATTGAAATTTTGATGGTCTTAAAATTCAATATTTTTTAATGTATCGGTCAGGTCCAATATAGCTGTTTTTTTTTGGTTTTTGTTGCAGATTCATCCGGTGGCAAGTAAAATGGAGTTACCAACTTTGGAACACTGTTCATCGGATTGGGGTTACAGCCCTCTGGTTGGTTTGCTTACTAGAGATATTTTTGCGCTTGATTTGTTCTGCGTACATCTAGTTTATATTTTGAAAATATAAACTAGATGTACGCAAATAAAATGTAATTATTCAAAAAAGTTTAGAAATCTCCATGATCATTAACATGAATATAGGTTTCACATATACAAGTACATTCTCATGAATGCGCATCCTCATGTGTAATGCACGCTCGATGAGCTCGAGATGTGCGCACTCATAAACTCTGTGTAAGAGCAGTTATATGTCTAGTTTTCTCTTATAACCGAATTATATGATTATATTTTATAGTTGGTTGTGCCCAATAATACCGATGACTTGAAATTAGGGGCAAATTCTAGAAACATAACAAATAAACACTGCGATGATTCCGGCTATGTCGACAACAGCAAAAGTGGGCATTGTGAAGATAAAAAGGTAACTATGTATGTCATCTCCACCAGTTCCAGTTCCTCAGTATTACAATGTTCTTGCCCTGTTTATTGTTAGGAAGTGTCAACCTTACACATTTACTTTTCTTTCCATTAAATAATAAATTATTAGCTTCGAACCATTCTAACACTTCAATGATAGAAAAAATAAGCATTTAAATCTAGTTGCATTCTACTAATTCTAAACAAAAGTGCAATGTCATCGGTAAAAAAAAAAAACTTATCTCCTTAGCAATATAAGGAAGGTCATTAATATAGATAAGGAACCGGAAAAGTTCTAATATTGAACCCTGAGGGACTCCCATTTCAACAACAGACCCATTAGTTAACTCGCCATTCACGTCGCCACGGATTTTGCTGTCCAAACAAAAAGTCATCAAGTCTAGAGCCACACCTTTAATTTCGTAGTGACTAAGTTTCCTAAATAATGTTTCGTGTCGAACACAATAAAAAATCTTAGATACTACCTGCAATAATCAAAAAAAACGGTACCTCAATACTACTTTTGAGTAAATCAATGTTGTTTTTTACATTTTGCTTTCGTGGTAATTAAGATAATAACATTTTTACAATTATCGTTGATGATTTTAATGGAACCGAATAGTATAAAAGGTTTCTCGTCCGCTATTATTATTACCGCTTGTTTTTTAGGAATTGCCAAAAGATGATCAAAACATTTTGGATCAAATAGCAAATCTTCAGAAACAATTAGACGCCCTGAGACTACTGACCGTAAGTTATTTTTATTTGATTCTTTTAAACACAGCCCTTAATTCACGTGATGAAAATCGGGTTCGCCCGATTAGTTAAGAACCCGTTCGGGGACCTTCCTCATGAGCTTGCTTTGAACCGTTGTAGCAGCGGGAACTGCCCGCGAACGCTCGCTGGGCCCGAGGCGAGGATGGTGGGGATAGGGGTTCGTGGTTCATTTTCCACCCTTGAGATTGATACTCTGCATGCCAAACTGGTGTCTTCTTATATGACGGTTTCTCTCTTCTTGCGAGTTTTTCTTTTGGCAGGATCCCAGGCTGGTAGTAGCACCCATCTATTGTCTCTGTTAAAATTCAGTTGGCGGTCCGTTTTGACGTCTTATGTGTATTCCTGTAAATAAGCATATAGTACGCAAATCTAAAGTTTTGTGACCGAATTTTAAGTAAAATAAACATCATTAATTGATGTTAAGTCGCTTACGTATTAACGCCATCTAGTTACAGATACGGTAACTATGTCACGGAAAAATTATAGGGGCGATTGCCTGGCACCTCTTGGTTTCTTTTATTTTAAGACAGAAGGAATGTGTTCCTAAACAATAACAATATACGAAGATGTGCTGCGATGGCGTTAACACTTAAGTCGTGATTTTAAATTTATAATTAAATTTTTAAATGAAAGTTTTTTTAGGTACTTTACCTAAAAAACTTAAAAATTATGATAATTTGGCTTTGAAACATATAAGCTTGAAGATCGCAAGGTAATCTATGATAGTTTAAAATTTCAGGAAGTTAATACAACTAATGATTCTAAAATTGACGTAATTGAATCTGTCGAAAAACTGAAGTCGAATTTATCCGAAAAGTACGGGGTTCCTGCTACCAGCTCCAGTCTTAGTCATGATATCTTCGATATGAGAAATAAAAAGACTGTTGAAGAGATCGCCCTGTAAGAAATTGTTCCTTTTTATAAACATACAGCGGCAGAATTAGTGGAGCACTAAATAAGGGGACTGACCAAATTAAGTCTGCCACAAAACTGTCCTCTGCACGAGAGTACCAGACGTGCGGCTGTGAGAGAGGAATGGCGCCGCGTAGTTAAGCTTGCCACACCATTATTAATTACCCGCTGCCCAAGCATTTAATATTTCACCTTTCTGGATCGTCCACAACCGCCCTGGCCTTAATCCCCCTCTTAATTCCACATGTTTTGCTCTCCTCGTACATAATCAACGCTTTTAGAACCCTATATGATCATTAGCTTGTAATTAGCGCTGAACATAAATTACTGTTAACCGCTTTTCGTAGTTTTTAAAAATATCAATCTACGATAAAAACTGTTGGGATCAAAGTTGTAGTGAATTAAATTTTCAACAACTTTGGTCCAACGCATTTTTGTAAAAAAGTTGAAAATAAAGTAGATATTGTTCGAAAACAAGCTCTACTTAAATTCAAAATGGAGGCTAACGCATCATTAGAATTTTGTGAAGTTTTTTAATTTAGACTATTAATGACCCCCCCCCCCCATCCCCCTATCCTTCTAGGCCCACCTTCAGCTCAATAGGATATCGAGAAGTGGGTCAAATTTAGCTTGCCATCTTTGATAACCGACATGGGTGAAACTGAAAAAAAACTAGTGATAAAATCGTAAAGTCACCTAGCATGGAATCTTGACGACCGCGGAACTTACAAAGATGAATTTCGACATGGAGGTAGTTCAATGGTAGAAGAATTAGGGGCAAGTAATTGAATCTAATAAAATTCCACCTAATATGACGCGGACAATACCTATTTATCGTTATATGATAATTACCGTAAAAGCTAAATCTAATTTAAACATCAATAACCATCAATTTCAGTCTGTCACATCTGCTGAGCATCTCTTGACGGCTATATTTTCTTTGATTAAATAACTTTTATTTGTTGAGTTTATAGAAATACTATTTTTTTACAAAAGTTTAGATTTTATATCCTCAATAGCTTAACGGTAGTAATGATGGACTGAAATCTGAAAGGTATGGTCGGCATTTGAGTCGATCGCTAAGTTAAGTTGTTCTGACTGCGACCGGGTGATAGATGGGTGACCCATTCTAGCACTGGTTTATATTTGATATCCGACCTCCTCCGTGTTTTTACTTGTAATAATATGTATTTAAAGACGTATTATATAAAATTATATACGCAACAGCTTGATTGCCCCTTTGCAGACGGCGAAGTGTTGTCTATGACACTAAAGGAGGTGACGAAAAATGAAAATATACGTTTTTCACACCTCTAGTGCCGTATACTTGCCAAAGCCACGATCACTCAAACTTCATAATGGGCCATTGTTCTTACCTGTCTTAAGAGCATGCTCACAAACTAACAGCTTTTACAAAAGACCGTAAGTCTGGTTGTTCAGGGGCTTTTAGACTATAATAACAAATTATACAAGAAAGTCACTATGGTCTTTAAAATGTTTACCTTGAAACCTATTAAAAACTTTATTGATTAGACATAAGATTCAAATTAAAAAGAAAGGGCGTTTGTATTGGACAACCACAAGTGGACATCGCATTTGCAATGAGCCACCAAACTATCATAGAAAAAAAGTTGATAAGGGTTTTTATAATATTTAATTTGATAAGTTATTCCCAACTTTATCTATTGGTCGTAAGGTATAAAATAGAAAAGCAAGAAACTGACCAAAACAGAAGCTGTTTGGAGATATTTTGTCTGCAGGGATTATGCAAGTCGCATTGCATCGGAACATCTGGGGACATTAAACAGGTTTATGGAGCTGAGACCGTTCCTGAATGTAGATTTAACTTATTATTTCAGTAGGAATAGAATTTCGGAACGTGAAATAAAATCTAAGAACATTTCCTTCGCTTCGTGTTCTTTTATTTTCTTGAAAATCTTTGAGCTATGTCTAATATCCAGTATATTAGACAGACCTCAAAGGACTTCGTAGAACTTCACATATATATTTTTAAAGGCCTACGGGGGGGGGGGGACATTGAAATTTGGATTAGAATGCATTCTTCCACCCTTAAGCAATGGAGGTTTCAAAGTCTGTGACTTAAACCAATAATATAAACCAAATGCGATGGCTATGATTCACGGTAAAACTCAAGTGAGTTTATGACTGAATCATTCAATGTAAATAAAATGGATTTTGGCTCGGAGGTTGTTTATAGTTAGTAGACATCCGCTAAGAAGAGATTTTGCGACAGTGCCAGATTAATAAAGTTGAGGGCTCTCGCAAGTTCATATAAAAGTCCAAAAATTTTCAACAATTTAATCTAATTTTACGCAGATAAAGTCGCGGGAATAGCTAGTATTTAATAGGACTATATTTGCTGCCGAGTTCCATCATAATCAGTGTGGTCCTTTCATATCAAGGGTATCACCATACCTAATACATTAAAGTATAACTTTGTACAGCAGTAAAATAGTTATAACCTCCACATTTACTGTGAGTTTTATTTCATTAACAAGATTTGTCCACAGGTTATCTATTTATAGAGCTTTTAGTAAAATAGACAGTACACACGATGATCTATTTTCAAAATTTTCAACGTACATTTGCTTCTAATTCGGAGTGAAATATTCAGGGAAGATGAAGCTAAATGCATTCGAATGTCATTTTATAAATAGTTTAGCAGCTGCCGACAGATGCTACAAAGTTTCTACGATGCATCTGAGAACTAGAACGTATAATGATAAATATATATAAGTTTTAAATCGATTTTATTCGTATTTAGTCTGACTTTTTTCAAGTAGTACTTATTTTTCTTAGTACTAATATTTGCAAAGATGCGTGAAAATGCTTATTAATAAATATAAAACCTCAAAATATACAACCTCTTTCATTTGTAAGAGATTTTCAATTAAGCGATAAAGAAAGACAAAAAAATTATAATTGTAGATTGTTGCACCGCGTGCAAAGTGAGTTATTAATACACGACTGCATTAACTATTTACTTCAATCTACTTTTCTTTCAACAGCGATATCGCTGTCTATTTTTAAACTTTTCTTACCAAATATGAAGTATCAAAGTTTTACAATTGTATAGAATACGCGATATTTGTTTTTTTTTGGGTTTCATTCAGTCGATTTTTTTTAGCCAGCCAGTATCTTTATGATCCAATGCATACTTTTTGTGTGCAATTTAATGGAAGATACGAAGTCCAAGCGATTAAAATCCATTTAGGGCTGTGCACCTTGTGAAGTGTCATCTTGTGACGTCAAAGGAGTCTCGACCCAAACAGCTCCCCGTTTTAATAAAGCAGGCTCGCCCTAATTGCGTACCATTATTTAGCGCTGTAAGGCCTAATGCGATGTAAAAGCAGTGTATTTGTATAAAATTTACTTTAACTTTACAGACTTTAAGTAAATATGTAGCATTTAGAGTAAAACAATGACTTTCCGCAAGTAATCGATTTTTTACGTGCATATATTCGAACACATTTAGTTCACGTGTCAATTTGTACGAGTCGTTGGCTCTCGTACGCCCCATTTACTATTCACTCATTCGATGCCGCTACCTACCATTGTATCCAGCTTCCAACGTACAACCTGTCAGCTGGGCCGGTAACGTCACAGGTAATTTAAATACGTAACGAGCTTGTTAATTGAGTTGCCCGAAGTGGGGACGATGGCCATTTTGTGGATTAATAAGATATGTTGAAGTTAGCTGTTAAGGGTTCGTGCATTAAATACGTAGAGTTTTAACAGCTTTTAAACCCTCTTTCCTGTCCCCTCGTATTATGTCGTAAGGCCAGCCTAAACTAACGTGTTTTTGATACTGAGTAATTAGTATATATGTATGTATATATAATGTTTAGAGTCTTTTCTCTATATGGAGTTATACTATTATTTAATTCAGACAAGAAAGTACCGTCATACAAAAAAAAATCGTACAGATATTGGGTTGGGCTTCAGACAGTCATAAAATTAATAACCAGCATGATAACAGTAATAAATAATAATAAAAATAGAAACATTTATTGTGTTTTTTTTTGTTACATATCTTATACAATGATTGAGTCCTCCCAGTAAGTATGAAAATACCTGTATAAGAAGGTCTCGCTCTTCCACAACATGATAATAGTGATTACATAATTTTCTTTATTACTAATTACAATTTTGTTTGAAGCATAAGCATTGCCAGATTCTTCCAAGTTTTACAGTCTATGCTAACACCCGGTCGCAGCCAGAGCAACTTAACTTAGCGATCGACTCAAATGCCGACCACTGATTAGGACACGACCTCCTCAAAATTCTATTAGCTAGCAGGAACATGTGACTTCGAGTGTGTGTTTAATTGTTTTGTTTATGAGGGTTTTTTTTGTGCGGAACCTGTGAAGTAGCGGCAATGCTGTCACGTGAAGTGATAGTATAGTTATCGCGTTTCGTTAGGTTTGTGTGTTTTCCCCGGTGGCCTAAACTCGTTATTAACGGCCGGCAACGCATCTGTAATATAAAAAAAACCTTAATCATTTTTTCTAAAAATTAAGTAGTCTATGTTATTAGACTTTCTTAATCAGACCTTATCAAAAAATCCGTTTCTTATGTGATGTCCACTAACTATTAACTACCTCTTTAAAATAAAATAAAAAAATAAATAAAAAAAAATAAAAATAAAATAAAAAATGAAATAAAAAATATACTAGAAACTGCCGGTTGATCGAAATTCGACCAGAATCTTTAGGTTTGCTTACCATAAGTTTATTAAAAAGTATACATGTAAAATTTTAACTACACTTTGACACCATCATCAATAAAGTACAAACATGTGTCTATATATCGTTTGGGATTTGTGAGCGTGAGATTTTATTTTAATATGTTTAAAATGCATTTTTCATAAAAATGTTTGCTTTTGCACACCATCCTTTACATTAATTATAAATGTGCCAAATTTCATATTTCTACATTGGCGCAATTTCGTTCAATGGTACCTTTTTTTTACTTCACGTATTAATATAAAGATAGCTGAAAAGAAAAGGTGAATCATCTTGTATCTTTACTGTACGAATAAAAAATGTAAAATAAATATAAAACTGTCGTTTGTTTTCACGGGATTTTAAGCTTTCGAGGCGTGCTTTTTCTCCACTGCACCAAAAATATTGACTAAAGCTACATATCACAAAATTACAAACGAAGAGTGATATAAAGTAGCAAAGCAAATGGAAAGATATCAGCGATGTAGGTTTGAAGAATCTGTAGATTCGAATTTAAATATTGTTCTTTTAATAATACATATTTTATTTTAGTGTGTATCGGCATTACTTTGCATTACGTTGAGAATACTGATTTAATCTTGTCAAGAATTAAGAAATTAATGAACTAATGAGTATAGAATTCTCCATCTATGTATAATGAAATAATCACGCAATCAATCGGTTTGGAAAATGCACCTGTTTCTTCAGTAGCGATAACAGACATTACTATGTAGAATTATATACGCTATGTAATATGCGCTACTAGCAAATTTCTACATTCTATAGACTTCACATCTCTATCACAATCTTTAGACCATAGACCTCTATTTTTCGCAAGTGTGTCACCTCCCTTAGATCGATCTGAGAGTGAATAACAACAGCTCTGTCATTTGTCAACGTCATCCACTCAACAGCGCAAAACATAATTTCATAAAACATCCTTGCTTTTGTTACGACAAGAACATTTTTTGAGGCGTTCCTGTTAAGTTTAATTTTAGATTTGCCATCATCATAAATTGGTACCATGTTTGTGGACTAACTTATCATAATATCTTTGAAAAAAATCATTCCTTAAATATTTTCATACGTTGAGGGGATAATGGGACACCATTGTCCCCTCAATGAAATTCACCAGACCTTACTTAATTTTTACCCAGAACTGTACATAGTTCTGGGTAAAATTCAGCTGCAGATATTAGCCTGAGCAATTCCTTGTAACACTTGTCTTATTAAACGTGGTAAAAATGCACAGTGGTATATCTGCCCCTATCTAGAAGAATCCATCCGATCGAAAAGAGTAGAAATAGATACAGAATTCAGAGTGGTCCATTATCTTTCCGAAAAGCTGAAGAGTCTAGTTGATCATAAAGCGCCTGGTTACCAACAATGACATAGCAAAATAATAAAACGAATAAACATTTAAATTCCGAACAGTTTCATTCTTTATGGCTTATTTGAATGGCAAACCACAGAAACCGAAGTTAGAAATCATAAAGCCCAAGCGACTCGTATATTCAATGCTGTCACGTCAAGTGATGGTATTGTTGTCGCGTTTCGTTCGGTTTGTGAGACTTCCCGGTGGCCTAAACTCGGGGGTATAAACTCGTCAGTAACGCATCTGCTAGCCTTCTGTTCGTGCAGATGTTCATGGGTGTCGGTAGGCACTTAGATGCCTGCTGTGCTCGTTTGCCCCTTGTAACATAAAAAAACAGTTCTTAGCATTTTCTAATACTAAAAAAATTCTTTAAATACCCTTCAATATTGAGGAAAGATAAGCAAGTATTATATATTCTAGGCACTTGTCTGAACGATTCATCCCTTCCAAATAATAGACTTGTCATCAATTAACTCTGTTTGAAGGACCTGGTAAATAGCTTTAGGGCTATCATCGAGCTATGTCCATATTGACTAATGTTTGCCGCGAAGTTCAACGTCCGCCAAAAGGTCTAAAATTATGTTCGAAACTTTATTAAAACTTGCCCCTTAAAAGCCTATAGTAAAGAAATTTCATTTGAACGTAAATATGCACTAGATTTTAACAGGATTTGTCTATAGTAATATATAGAGGTAAAGAGTTCATTTGTTTGTTTGCTTGAACGAGCTAATCTCAGGAACTACTGGTCCGATTTGAATAATTATTTCAGTGTTAGTAAGCCCATTTATCGAGGAAGGCTATAGGCTATATATCATCAGGCTAAAATGGAATCAATTATTTTTAACTAGTTTTACGCGTTCCTTTTATAAATAAAACACAACTCTGTATTATATAGAAATCACAAAAAGATAAAGGGACAAACGTATTAGCGATTTTCAAGAAACTTCTTACCTCGCATAATTCATCTGTGGAATCAATTACCAGCGTCTGTATTTTCGAATATCGATACGATAATATCGATACGACTTAGGGACCTTCAAAAAAAAGAGCATACTCATTTGTCAAAGGCCGGCAACGCTTTTACGATCCCCCTGGTGTTGCAGTTGTCCATGGGCGTCGGTAGTCACTTAAGAGTACCGCCTGCTCGTTTGCTCCTTGAGCAGTATTGGCCCCCAAACTAGGATTCCCTGTATCTTGAGGGCCGCCTTCCAATAAGAATTATTCTATATTTGTATAATTAAGCTCTTGAACGTTACAAATTTTCAAACTATAGCTAAAATTATATAATATACAGATGTGTTTGTGTGTGTACGTGTGTATGGGAAATTGTTTCTTAAATTTAATTTTGAATCCCGTACGCGTTTGCCCCACAGGCCTGAGCCGGCACGCCATGTCGCACCAAGGCCGGCAGTTCACGTGCGCGCGCTGCGGCCGCCAGTTCGTGGACAAGAGCTCGCTGCGGCGGCACGCGCGCCTCAAGCACGCGCCGGACCGGCTCGCCTGACGGGCGGCGCCGGCCGTACTCCAATAGCGCGAATCCGGTTGACGCTTTCGGGTGCACCCCGCTTTTCGTAGGATCTAACCGTGCCGTCACACATTGGTGAACCCGCTACGAGGGCTGCGGACATTGTGGGTCGCTGGCGTCGAAGTTACTATTCCAACTTTTGTTTAGGTATAACGAACAATTAGAGGAGTGTTGATAAGCCATTGTAGGACAGTTAGATGTTGACACATATTGTAACTATTTATTGTGTGTATATATAGGAATATATAAGTTATGAAATGACTGTTGTTTTATTACATACGTTGTACGTAATTGAAGCGAAATCCTTAGCTAGCTATGTTAACAAACTAAAGACATAGCTTAGTGTTTGTAAATTTTTGTCCTTGAAGTCTACAAAGTTCTACAAAACTGTGCAGTTACACAAAGTCCCCGACCACACTCATTCAAATGAAGCTATGTCTGGCTCAGGTATAATACTTAGAGGATACGCACAAGTAAAACGCAACTCAGTTTACTTAAACATTTTATTGGAAAAAAATTTCATCCTAGATTGAAAGGCAACGTGGTATTGTATATTTTAGAAGTACTGAGACGAATCATTCAATATAGCTGAATTATACCGGCGAAGGGCGCGGGCGGCGACGGGGACGATCCCGGCATCCCGCGGGATGCAAGAAATTCGTCTCTCTCTAGAGACTTCGCTAGCGTGAGTTGGTTTTGTATGGTACGCGACAGCGTTTGTACCGTGTCCGTCAACCTGCCCGTACAGCGCCATCTAGTTTGCTTTGGTATATCTTTTCACTCGACATCATCGCCATATAGCGGCGGCAACAGATATTTAAGTCTGTAGCATGCTCGTAATTGGGGAAAATTTCGTAAAGTTTTGCATGCAAAATTTAGGACATTATATATTTTGGACTAAATTGAAATATATCACGAAACGTTAAAATATGGTGCAATAAAAACAAATCCAATGAATTATCAACTTACCATACTTAATTTCTAATTGAGGATTATATTTACAGCCGTACACAATCGCATAATTCGTATAATCAGTCTTTATTATTGACAGCGGAATTCCGTGTGGATCTGAAATAACAGAATGGCTTTGTTAACGTGTATATCGTGTTAACTACCATCTATAGCAATACCATGGTCAAATATACAATCTACAAATTCTTCTTCTTCATAGCGTTATCCCGGTTAAATACCTGCGTCCGCTTAGATTGTAGAATATGTGGCTGTGGGGCGAGTTAGGATAACCGATTGCCATCTTACGTCATCCTCGGAACCCCCACGATCTCTACAACCTTACGATTAATATCACAAAGCGACATTAATCGGGTCCCACGGTTTTACGTGCCTTCCGAAACACGGAGGACGTCGGATATTAAATATAAACCAGTGCTAGAATGGGTCACCCATCTATAACCCGGTCGCAGCCAGAGCAACTTAACTTCGCGATCGACTCAAATGCCGACCACTGATTACGACACGACGTCCTCAACAAAGTTTATTTTAATTTTATATTTATTTTTCTATTATGCTGTTTTATCTTAGATTGGTTTGAGCGATTTTCAGTTTCCTCTCTTCATTTCACATGTTATAATTTCCTATTTTACTGCACTTACAGTGCAGATTAGGTCTTATTAAAAAAGTAGAGGCATACTAGTTAAGTAATTCTGCAATATTAATTAAAAGCTTGTATTAGGAGTGGGTACGACAATACCCCAACGGCGTTGGGTTTTGAACCGGGTACCTTGCGGATTTCAGTCCATACCTTAAACCGTTGAGCTATTGAAGCTCTAAACGGTTTGATGAATGAAAGACAAAAAAAAAACTTCCATGTCCAAAAATAGTCCTTCTTTCACGGGTATGATCAACAACCGCTGGATCAATTTTGATGGGGCTCATTGTCAAATACGTAATATTATAAGTAATGCAATACGTCAATTTAACATTAACAATACTCCAACGCGGATGAAATGGCAGCTAGTTATTTAATGTTTCTCGCAATTAGTAAATTCAAGAATTTTATTTCCTAAGTCTATTTTCCTAAAAAGAGACGGTAACTCAATTAAAAATGTATCACTTACTTTTCCAAGCCCTTAAAAGCCTCGCCGTCGACGACAGATATTTTGTTTTCGTACAAAGTGAGAATTTCCAAAGTGTCCAATCCGAAAAAGGCTCTGTTGTGTATCGCCGTCACCTTAAAATAAAACACTGCTATTACCTACGCATTCATTATTATTACGCATTTCATGTATATACAGACTAAATGCAAGGCTGCTAAACTTTATAGCACAGGTTTTACCCATTTTAAGTATCAGCGACACAACTTAGAGATAATATACACATGCAAAGTAATGTCTCAGTGATGTACGTGTAATTTTTCAGAAATAAAATTATCTTATCTTACCTAATTTTATTTTCATTAAGAGATATAATAACAAAATAAAGAAGAAAAATATTCGTGTCGTCCGTCATAGCCTACCTACCCTTTAAAGTCTGACATAATTTATGAATAAATAAATAAATATGTACAGGGCTATATGAGCCACGGACGTCTGTTCCTAAGGTAGACAACTTAATACCTGTGTTATAGGTAACAGACGCCTGTTATACACTAATTTTTTTTTAGAAATATATAAATACATACATATAGATAATACACCCAGACTCGAGGTAGGAATCGAACCCACGACCCCTGGTCATCGATAACGTCACACGATAAAATGGTATGCCATCACTAAAATATCCCAATCCAGTTTTATCAAATTAAAAAATTATGAAACAGCTATCTTTTAATTCCTTAGCCTAAAATTGAAAAATATTAGATTGAAGGAAGGTTAGAAAATGTGACGATCTGTGACAAGGATGGAGAGGGGGGGAAGTTAAAAAATTAACTAACTAAAGGTGGCCCTGATTGAGGGATGATTTCATCTGTAGGCAAGTATTTGTTAACATCTATAACTGAATTATATGTACACATGAATATTGTACATATCGCACGCTTAATTATACACTCGATCGATTAGGTTTTAGGTCTAAAGTGAGTTACTGATACAGGCAGCATCGTAATATCCTCTAAAATCTTAATTTACTTAAAAAGACAAACAAATAATAAGATATCGTTAAAATAACATTTCAATAGTATTAATCGCTTCGTTAACTATACTACTATTATTAAAATACATAATTTGTTACTATAATGCCGATTTTATCGAATTATATTATATTAAATACCAAAATATGTATATGTATGTACATTATATTTTCATCGCATTTGTGCTACTTTAAAGTACGCGTTAGTATAGTACATATGTTAATGGCCGGAAATGGAAATAGGTTTAAAAATTTGTTTCTTACACTTCCACCTTTTCGCAACACACCTATAAAGCTAAACAGAGATGAATAATTAATTCGCTCCAAATGTCTCAATATTGAAATTCTATATTATATGTATTGTATTACAATCCAATTTAAAATTTATGTACTTTTAATTTGATACTTAAAATTACCTAAATTTTAGCATTTTCCACAAAACCCGTATTATATTTCGTAAACGTATACGAAATTGACTGCAGTTTTGTGCATACGGCGCGCAATCAATTCACTGCATTGTGCGGCGTAACGTTATTTATGCTTATCGCCTTTGCGGACTTCCGTCGATTGATTATACTTTACTAATTTTTTGTAAGAACTATTTTTAAAAGAATGGCTAACGAGTTTCTTCTCGAGGCTCGACTTTTGCGAATCAAGGGTACCTTATAAAATATTTGACGATTCGAAACTGCCTAAAAAGTCTACTTTTATAAGACATAATTTGATGAATTAAGCATTTAATATTTATATTAGATGAACTACAGAACAGAGCATAGGTCCTGTTATATACCTTTACTTTAATCCTCGCAATTGAAGTGAAAAGAAAATAATCACGAATTTAAATAAATTCATGATTAATCGTATATATATTGGTTTCATATTGTTAACCAAACACAGCTGGCGGTTACTAAATGCAATTAATAAAATAAACATTTAAGTGTGTTTACAACGTCGAAATACGATAAAAAAATTAAAACATTTTCATCAGTCTGTTAGGTTGTTACGGTTACAACAGTTTCGCCATTAGTATGTGTAGAAATCCTTACATACTTGTACATATTGATTTCTGATGTGAATTTTTGTTTCCAGGTAAAGTACTACCAGGAGTTGCAGCTTTATCTGACGCCTAAATATTAATAAATATATCATAAATAACAACAAATTATAAAGCCTAATATATTTAAAGTGTCTTTTAGTACATGAAAAGCCGAGTGAGCTTTTGTAACTGCCATCAATTTCCTATTATTTATGAAGGGTTTTTTTTTATAAAATTAAACAAACTAAGGTTTTTTCACTATAAATATGTGATAACTCATAACAAAACCTAATCCCAATATATTAGTGAATTCGAATTGCTTATTACGTTCAAAAATATTGTAATGTGCGTTTTATAGTAAAGAAAATTTAGGAACTTCTTTATGTTTGTATAAGAAAAGTGTCATGTGAATAATCATAATTTATCATGTTAAGAATAAATGTTATGAAACTTATTTTTGTTTTTCTTACAAGTTTCTTATTGCCATAATTGAATATTTCAAGATAGAAAGGTAAGATTGAACCAAGAAAAAAAAATTATTATTTATTGAGAATTTAAAAAAAATATCAAGGAAATGGTTAAGTTTTTAGCATCGAGGACGCTTTCGATACCTACTTTTGATTCTTTATTATTCTGGGGTGGGTGGGTTAACACACATAAAAAGACAAAATAAAAGCATGAGTGATTTATTTTTCTAATGTTCTGTTACCTACATTTCAACTCGCAAGTTCTAATTATTTCCATTCCATATTGATTATTACGTGGAAAAATAGGTTTAGGATCATATTGAACTATAGAATCTACTATAGTTCATAACATCCTGAAACCTAGTTTCCACTTCATGATCAAGTAACGCAATTGATTACAAATTAAATAAGTCCGTTCATAGAAATAATGTTAAAGTAACCAAACAAAAAATCAAGTTTATATTGTTCCGTACGCAAATTCCAGGAAAAATTTTAAATCTTTCTTTCCTTTGTGCCAGTTTCATATTGTGTAATAAAATATATTTTGGTAGTATCATTTTATTGTTGCGTCTGTTGTAAATCTTTATATTAGTCTCTCTTATTAGCTTGACTTTAGGATAAAAACTTCGGTATCCCTTTGGTGCCCTACCTGTTACCTACATTTCAATTAAAAGTGTGACCTGTATCGATTCATACGACGCGCACGCGTGCGAACTAAAACCCCCGGGTCACTAAGTTATCAGACTATATTTTTGGTATAAAATTTCTAGCTCATGTCAAATTTATTATACAAAAATAGAATAATAATTGGAACAAGGTAAATAAGTAAAAGTGATAATGTAAATATAGGGTAGTGAATAAAATAGTGGCCTAGTAAGCAACTAACCATATTTCATAAACGTTACTTCAATTGGCCGGTATTGACGCATGCTCAAAGCGCCTTACATACACCACAAAATTACTTTACACCATAATGTCAGTGACGCAAAAAGTGTCGATTGCTGCCGGTTAGGCGGCAGGCGTTGAAATGAACTCTTTATTATTACCTAAATAATATTTTCTCAAAGCATATGTTTAAAGTAAATGAGGAAAGTTAATGTCAATTGTTGTTTAGTGTATAAAATGTATTAATATATAAAAGTTCTTTTACACAAATCTTCATTAAAGGTAAGTTTTTACACCGAGCGTTTATTTTCTTGTAGCATAACGTACTCTCAAATGCCATATTTCCGATTCAGTGAACTGTTTTCAACCTTATAGTAATCGTGAAAGTGCCTTTTTTTCTGTGACAATAATTACGAAAATATCATATGCATGATGTGCATGTTATTAGGGTAGATGAGGAAGTGAATCATAAAACCATTACCTAATGATAATCAAAAGTTACGTAAGTGTTTAAATTAAAAAAACTTACGTATATTTTGTGCATTTACTTTGAATTAAGTTTTAATGAAAAAGTTGAATATTTACTTTTTCTCTTAAATACAGATTTTTTACTTATACTAGGTAGGTAGATCATTATTACTCGATGTACAAGAGAAACTATATTTCATTTAATGATGAAACGAACGACTTCCTTGCGAATATTTTTCTAACTTTGAATATTAATGTAATCAATACGAATGGAGTGGCTATATGAAGTAATAATGTAGATAATTTCATATGTAGGTAGTCTATAATGCGCCTTATATTATAATTTTACTTATTACACACCCTAAATAAATTAGGTCCAAAATATTTATTTTTCTATTATACATATAATATAGAAATTTCAATGCATCAAATTTAAATTTTTAGTCTATCTAATTTCATACATTACTTCACTAAATCAGTCGATTACTTTTTTTTCGCATTGATCGTCGGAGCTTTCACTAGAACATAAAGGAATATTGAACATTTCACATAGAGTTTTTATACTAAATATATTAAGAGATTCTGTGTAAAAAGTGAATTATCATCACAAATGGGTCAAAAATTGATTCTACACAAAATTGTATATATACATGTATCTATTTAGTCACAAAGTTGTGGATGAGATTGGCCCAGAAAAGAGGAAATTGGACCGAGAAGGGAAAGGCCTTTGGGACACAATTGCCTAATTTAAAAAAAAACCCTTGATGGCACTAGCTTGTAAACTCTACAGTTTGTAGTGGTTAATATACAAAGATGACAAAAAATAACACTGACTAATATATTTTTTACTATCTTAGACTAGTTGTTACCCGCGACTTTGTGCGCGTAAACCTAGATAAAGAGCGCGATGATATATATCTTAAAGCCCTACTCGATAAATGGGCTATCTAACACTAAGAATTTTTCAAATCGGACCCGAAGCTCCTGAGATTAGTGCGTTCAAGTAAACAAACTCTTCAGCTTTATACATTAGTATAGAGTATAGATACTGTCAAGTAAGATGTTTTTTTCACAAAAGTTAATACAGTAATCACGGTGTTTGTGCTCACTTCAAAGTAAATATTGTTTTGATGTCACTCGTGAATAATATCGTCTGATTGGTTCATTTTGTACGATTCATTATGTTGTTTTTCAACTGTTATTGAAAAAACACTCAGTTTTATACGCAAAGAAAAAATAGCTTTCTTTGTAACGCTTGCAGTGTGCCGCTTGCAGCAGCGAACACTATTAAGTGTTCACTGTTTCAAATCTAAAAAAACCGGTGCAACAGCTTTACAACTTTATTATTTTAAATAGCAGATTTACTTTGTGATTACCTACATAAAACCGTGTACATATCTATACTGCTCTTTCCGTGGATAATTGTGATATATGAAGCCATTTTGGCTTCTTGTCGATTCTTTAATCGGTGTAATATTGAAGTCTTCCTCCGCTTTTATGATTATCATGAAAGGTTGAATTGATCTGACCTGAATTTTATTTTCAGTCATTTAGACTTGGGACAAAACGAAGCATGTTGAAAGATAACTCTTTTCGGTTCATTGGTTCGAAAATATGTTCGTGACGTGGGTCGGATCAGTTCAGACCTCCTATACATTGTCAATACGTATCTATCCATCTGCAAAAATAGCTTTTAATTTAAGCTTAGTAGGAGGAGAAAAAGGGAATATTAGACATACCTAAAAAGTATTCCTAATATTCTTTTAAAGAAAAACAAAAGGATTGAAATTTTTTATACAGCTTTAAAGAAGCATATAGAACGCAAATCTAAAAATCTGTAGCCGAATTTCGACTACCAGGCGATCCTTAGTTGTTCTAAAACTGTAAAAAGTGTTGGTTGTGGTTTTTAGGGTTAAAGTTTGGTCGCTTCTCGGCTTTTAGTCTACAATCAAAGCAAAAAAGTTTTGATTCTTCGTCTTCTTAACGTTTCGTTGTGCAAGCACTCAATAATAATATATATTTGTCATCAATAAGTTGATCCTTATTGACAAATGCGTGTTAGTATCAGCGCGTGGAGTGCATTATATTTTTACCGCGTTATAACATAGATCGAAGTCCTGGTGCAAAGTTCATGCTGTTAAGTAAATTTAATACTTTACACCGCGGACATCTCTTTGTGGTCCGCGACTGTTCTGTAAATGGCAATCTAATTCTTATAAAAAAAATAATAATTACGTTACACGAGCGCAAAGTTTGGTTTTGATGTACTCAGATTTAGCATTTTTAATATGTTCTATAACTTCTTCTACACAAATAGATAACTAGACACTTATATCCAAATAATTATTTTGCATGTGTGTCCCGCCTACATCTAATTTCTTAGCGATGTGGCCCGCCGGCATGTCATTTTTAAACGATATGGCCCTTGCCTGCCAAAAGGTTGCCAACCTCTGCCTTACACCTATCTTTTTATCAAGAAACCATCTTATATATACATGTTCTTCATCTTATATTTAAAATTCCATCTTAAATAATAATAATAAATAAATAAATATATACAGGACTATATGACACACGGACGCCTGTTTCTAAGGTAGACAACTTAATGCCTGTGTTATAGGTAACAGAGGCCTGTTATACACAAATATATTTTTTTTTTAGAAATATATAAATACATACATATGGATAATACACCCAGACTCGAGGAAAAAAAATATCTATGACTACATGTGGCAGTGAAAATGTATGTAATACCGTGCCGCGAGTATTATGTGTGCATCGCCAGTGTTTGATTAGCAACCGAACGGCTAGTACGTTTGGTGCGTTTCTAATGTTTATTTGAAATGTATATTTTAATTGCAAGTTTTAATTCATATTACTTATTTTAACTATAAAATATGTCACAATACAATTTGGAGACAATAACTAGATCGCTGTTTTTACTACTTATACACTATCTGCAGGAGAAACTACAAAAGTCACCTCACCTCACGAGCCATTACAGATTTAGTAAGTATATTTCCGTGCTCTAATTGCAGACTCGGCAAATTGGACTATCAATACCAATATAGGGGTAAACTTCCACCTAGAACCCAGTGTTATATATACCTGAAATTGAAAATTCAACTTAACCAAAAACTTTGTTCGATTTTACCCCAAACATTTCTGTTAACGCGAACAACTTTTAAGCGGGGACAAAAACAATCACCTCAACACCTTTGAGGGGTAAAAATTTCACCGGCTCGTTAGCCTCACATCCGGTGTCAACTTTAAGGTGAATAGCTGTTAAAACAATTTCCTTTACCTTTTCTCCTAATCTGGAGGTCAAATAAGTAAGTTCCTGGTGTATAGGATCAGGAAGATAATGCGCAATTAATAATAAATTGTGTACCCGAAAGTCAGACATATTTAACGGTTCCGCAGAAGTTACGTCTTTGGAAGTTAGTAGAAAGTTACTTGATAATATTAAATAATTCAATATATATTAAAATTTATTGCTTTTTGTTTCATTTGTTTATTTATAAGTATTTTAAGAGTTTCTGATGGAGCAAATATTATGTTATTTTAATTGACTATTTTATCTGTTAAAGTGTGCTGTGGAGGTCGTGGCTTAATCAGTGGTCGGCATTTGAGTCGATCGCTAAGTTAAGTTGCTCTGGCTGCGACCGGTCGATAGATGGGTGACCCATTCTAGCACTGGTTTATATTCGATATCCGACCTCCTCTGTCAAGACATGTTTATATAGAAGGGTTCCGTATATGATACGCGATAAAGATATTTATTAAATAACTTCAAAAGTTGTTGTCTGATTTCAGTCAAATTAATTTTCCTAACAACTTTTTAGCATGTAATATCAATATGGGGAATTTCAAGTCTCTACATTTAATACTTTCGAAGCCTTAGGGGAGGATAGGCGGACGGACAGACGGACAGAGCGAAACTATAAGGGTTCCTCGTAGGACTACGGAATCCTAAAAAGCTTTTAAGGATCGTAACTAGAATATTAAACATAAGTCAAATTCGATTTCAAAACGTTTTCTTCAAGGTGATTTTTACCAGCTCTGTTAAATTGTCAAATACTGCAAATGCTACCGCTGATCCGCAAAATTGAGCCAACGAGAAGAACCAGCAACTAAGTTGTTAGCGGCTGATTTCATATTCTAGCGAAGAGGAATTCTGTACATTTCAATATTGAAAGCCTCATCGCTCAACTCCAAGCACTTTTATCTTTAACTAACCATTCGCCCCGGTTTCGCACGGTTGCATTTGATATGTAGTAATTAAAATAAAAAGTAGCCTATAACACTCAGGGATAATATGTCTTACTAAAAGTAAAGGAGTTATCAAAATTGGTTCAGTGAAATTGCAGATTTCCCGGAACTTACAAACTAGCAAACTCTTTATAATGTTATATCTCTATCATGGAAGACGAACGTCTAAGACAGAGGCTCGGCCTAGTTTAGATGCTTGTATCACTAACTTTTGTACACTTGTATGGCAATAAATAAAATTTCATGTAGCTTGGCCGTTTCGTTACTACAATAATTGTGTAACTCAAAATTAATGAACACTATGAATAAAGTGTAGAGCTTGTAAAATTATGACTTGTAAAGTGATGGCGTGTAGAGCTGAAGCTTGGCTATACATGCGATCGGATGACTTTAACACTTGCTGAATGCATTTTTTATTTTACTATATATTTTTTTAGATACAAGACGAAGATTTTCATAATTTTGATTACAAAAAAAATTACAACGGTGCGGCGGCACGTGCTATGATATAATTTCTCTGTTAAAAAAGTTTTAATTACCGACACCGAGCGTCGCAACGCACGACTGGTTGTCGCGGTGTCGCGTATCCGGTTTATCGATGATATTTTTTACGATACGGTACCAACACAGAAGTGTTGCGTGTTATGGAATAATAACGATTATCCAAGCATTTATCGATAGACTACTGTCAAGTGATAATCGATAATTTATTAATAGCTTCGTTGGTATCGTATTCGTATTGTATTGTATACTCATTAGATGGAATGTATTTTTTCTACACAATTGATAAACAGGGCTTTTCTTGCCGGGGCACGCGGGGGCATGCAGTGCCCCCAAAGCAATTTTAACACTATCAAAAAATCACTATAAGAACAGAAAAAAAACGAATGAATTTAAAAATCTGATGGGTGTAAATCCTGTCCACTCGGTTGAAGTTATGTTTACATATAAACACAGTCGCAAGGATGGGGGGAGGGGGTACAAAAAATATGGACTTTTGAGAATAAGAGCCCTACCTCGCTGAGACGCCCTTCTAATTTGGCGACGTCACCGAACCGTCGCCAAGTTACCTATACTAAATTTTAATATGAATTGTTTGGATACTTAGCGACAACGTCGCCAAGGCGACTCGGTGAGGTAGAATCCTTAGCGTACCCCCGTAATGAAGTGACAATAAAAGGCCTGATTGAAATTCTATTTACCTAAAGAAGACGGGAAGTATCTACTAATACCAGTAATCAAAGACGCCCCCCAGTTAACTTTTATTTCCATCAAATAGCAGATAGGACGACACCAAGAACCATTTTAATATAGTCCACGTCTTAGTGTGCAATGATTTATGAACATTTGGTATGAACCACATTATCACGTGGGATGTGGGTCCAATGCAAACAATGCTCGCCTACATCGTTTTGTAACACCATACGATTTATTACAGACTATTTACACTTTAATAGACACTATAAGAAGACGATGTTTTAAATAGAGCAAACTGTAATAACAAGGGCACCTTTACACGTTCGTGATAAATCCTTATTGTGTGGTACAAGTGATAAGCGATATATCGCCGCGGAATTATTTCTGCTGGTTCAAAATTACACATATTGTTGCGATGCTTCAAAAAACCGCAAAACTAAACCGCTTTGTGGATTTCACTGAGTCATTCTCGAGCGTTCGTCGAAATTCAAAATCTTTCCATGTTTCAATATTAAGTTTGTAGTCAAAGTGGGAAAGCGTTCAAGAAAATAACAGATTTTGTTTCAATAAAATATTAAATTTTAGAATTTTAAGAATGAGATATCCTTTGAATTGGACCAAATATAAAACCATATAATTCACTAATATATACTCTATACTTCTATATACTAATATATAAAAGTGAAGTTTATTTGTTTGTTTACTTGTAAGCGCTAATCTCAGGAACTGCTGGGCCGATTTGAAAAATTATTTCAGTGTTAGGTAGCATATATATCGAGGCTGTAGACTTTATACTATCACGCTAAAAAAATACACATAATTTTACGCGGACGAAGTCGCGGGTGACTACAAGTCTAATTTACATTATAAGAATATTGTATTAACGCTTAGAATTACATAATTTGGACTAAATTTACAGACTCGAATTCAACTGGGCTCTCATATAAAATGAACGTTTAAAAAAAAAACAAGAAACTTCATATCTCGCACAATTCCTCTGTGAAATCAATTACCAGCGTCTGTATTTCCGAACGGGTACGACTTAGGGAATTTCAAGAAAAGAGCATACTCATTTCTCAAAGGCCGGCAACGCATCTGCTATCCCCCTGGTGTTACAGTTGTCCATGGTCGTCGGTAGTCACTTAAGAGTACCGCCTGTTCATTTGCCCCTTGTTATATTAAAAAAAAAAGAATAACAAAAAACGTCACATTTCTCATGAATTGGACCGGACTCATTACAGGTTTGAAGACAATGGAAATCTTATACAAAGTATCTCGACTTTGTAGCAATAAAGTGTATTGAGTGAACTATATAAATTACGCGTCACGATATTTGTCCGCGATGGACTCCTAAACCACTTAACCAATTTTAATCAAATTTGCACACCGTATGCAGTTTAATCCAACTTGAAAGATAGAATAGCTTACAACTCACTTTATAATCACAAATAAAAATTATTCGCTGAAATGTATACACGTGCGTAACTTCCTAACGACTGCACCTAATTGGATAAAATCTTTTTTGTTGTGTTCGTTATAGTTAGGACAAGGTTTGTATAATAAAAAAGGAATAGCAAAGCGTAAGCGAAAAGGAAATGGAACGGAATCGGGAACGGAACGGAAATAGGAACGGGGACGGGAACGGTAACGGAAAATAATATTATAGGATAATAGAATGTAGTAAATAGTAAGTTACCTTACGTTTGGGCAGGACAACGTCTGCCGGGTTCGCTTGTTTATTTTTAATGGACAGGTGGTTCGCCTAAGTAATACCGTCGTCCATTGCACTGCACTACCGGAAGGCTTACAGATGCCTTGCCGAGCTTTGAGCAATGATGTCTGCTTTTACATATGACACGAGCCTTTCAAAGCCTTCAATAAATTGCCTTTGAACATGTAGCTGATATATGTTATTAAAAGGCAGTATCTATGTGTTAGTTCTGGATTAACGACCCCCAATGTAGAGATTTAGTGCTGAAGGCTTAGCAGTGGATTTACGCGTTATCTCACAAGGCTTAGTCTCTAAAGTAGAGCCCAAAAAGGTCAAAGGAAACGATAGAGCTTTAGGTATTAACTTTTATCTTGTTTATAGGCGATTTGTAATGTTTTTGTACACAAAATGCGGCAGACACCCTAATTGATATTATAAAGTAATTTTGGCTGACACAGCCGGAGAACCCAAAAAAGATAAATTTGACTTAAAACTAATTCGTTTCTTCTTCTATCTAGCGTTAGTCTGGTTTAGTACCCCAATGATAACTTAAACTATTCAAAATTAAAACACTAAAATACCGCTATAATATTCAGAAACGGGTCAGCGGGTAATACGGAGCAAAACCAATATTTGTAATATCTTAATTGCGCCATATCTTAACAAACGTATCTCTCGGTGAATCCGCGAAATTAAATTCCGGAAATGTTAAAAACAAATAATTTATTGCCACTTATTAAATTACAGACTCGAGTTGCGTCATATAACCTTTTGATTATTAACTTTTAATTTTGTATAACTATCTCTTCCGAATTTGATAATTTTCTTATCGACAGATCTAAATGTAAAATTTTTATATAAAAAAATGAGAGACAAAATCGATCCAATTGTAGTACCATCTACCAAGTCTACTCTATCGCATCTTAATTTATTAAGGGAGCTGGATGAGATCGTCTATGTTATACCAAAGTTAAACTTAAACCGTGTTACCAACTATATTTAAAATATGTATACAAATAAATATTAAACAAACTCCAAATCCAAAACAGGGTCGCATGAAGCCCGTATAGATGACAAAAACACTTTCAATTAATACGAATTATCCCATCTTTATTAGGAGAGCTGGGCGAAAGCATCAAACTTTCGACTGGCGAAAGGTTAAATGGTGATTAATTGTTGGGACCTTTCAGAGATAAGCCGGGAGGGGGGGCCTGGAGCGAGGAGCAAGAGGAGGAACTTCGGAAACTCTATATGGAAAATCAAACCAACCCTGAAACGGATCAAGGTGAGACCGTGCTCGTATTAATCATTACTTTTATGAAGCATATAATATGTAATTAAAATAATTATGTACTCATTTATCAAGTCAACAGTCATAAAAGTTCGTATTTATGTGTAATTTGGTCCAACTCGAGGGATAAGATTTGATTAATAAGTCGCGAGTTACAGCTAGTCTTAATATAAATATATACAAGACTATATGACACACGGACGTCTGTCCTTAATGTAGACAACTTAATGCCTGTGTTATAGGTAACAGCCGACTGTTATACACAATTTTTTTTTTTTTTTTAGAAATATATAAATACATACATATGGATAATACACCCAGACTCGAGGTGGGAATCGAACCCTCAGACATCCGTTTTACGTTACTGGCGTGGCAAATCCTTTTGCCTAAAGATTTTCCATCCGAAACTAAGCACATTGTCTTATATCGGACATGCTCGATCGACGGCTAAGATTTGGCAAAAATTTAGATGATAAATTCATGCTTTTAAACGCGTGTGTTATTTCTGGAAAAAAGTCCGTAGTCTGTATAATACAGGGCATAGATGATCGAAAAGACTCAGCTAGTGCATCGTTAGACCGTTTTACCGAACCGGAAGATTGATTTAAATTTTGAAAAGGTTGTGTGTAACGAAAAAAAAATACATTTTAAGAAATTCGAACTCTAGTAAAACCAGATTAGGTATTAATTGATGTAGTGACCCATAAGATAATGCAGCGCGGACAATGTCGCACCAATAACCCCAAACCAAGCTTTAGATGTGACGTGTAATAATTTTAAAGATAAAACAGAATACAACAATGTCCTAAGCCTTTTATTAAATGCGAGGAATGTAAACGCTTTGGTCAGGATAGTAACGAATGCTACTTTCAAAAAAAAAAGAAAAAAAAATGTGTGAAACTCATTGTTTTTTTGATAGTTAAAATCTGAATGATCATAAGTAGATATTATAAACAAGGTGTAACTAATAACAGTAAATCAGTTCAGTGTTTTGTCGATTTAGGGAGTTATTGCACTCTTATAAGAAATCATCGATACATTGAAATTAGGATTGTCAAAAGAATATTTACCCTCTATACGCGATGTGGCTGATGTGATTATCTAATTGTAAAAAAAAAGACACTTTCTACCTTCTAATTGTTAAAGTTACAGCGCGCTTATGGAATTTATAAGCAATATTTACATGTATCCTTGTAATTTAATTAAAATTAAACGGAACTTCCTGAAGTTGTTATTGCTAACACTTATAAGTCAGTAAATATTTGATCACATAATTTGACGGAGGGGACCCGAGGCAAACTTACAGTGACACTGTGCCAATTCATTTCAAACTCTATGCCGCAGTACATAAAGATCACTACCTACCTCTAATTAGAAAGACAGGAGAAGGGGAAAGGGATGGAGAAAAAGGATATAAAGGTAGATGGGGAGGAGAGAACTGGCGGCAATGCTGTCACGTCAAGTGATGGTACTGTTGTCGCGTTTCGTTCGGTTTCTGAGACTTTCCGGTGGCCTAAACTCGTCATTCGTATCGCCATATCATCACGCTAAAATTTAATCTCGTTTTTTACCTAATTTTACGTGAACGAAGTCGCAGGCACAGCTAGTCCTCTATACACATAAAAATAAAACCCTATTTTCCTTGGTCATGGCATCACTTGCGAACGGCTAGACCGATTTTGCTAATTCTTTTTTTGTTGTGTTTGTTATACTTAGTAGGAGGTTTTATGAAAGAAAGCATTAAGAAAATTGCGCGGAAAATTAGAAAATTTAACGATACTCGAGGACCATATAAATTTGTTAGGAAAGGGAACGGGAACGAGAAGGGAAAAGGGAACGGGAACGGGGGTAATATTATAGAATAATATATTGTATTAAATAGTCAGTAACCCACCGTTTGGGCAGGACAACGTCTGCCGGGTCCGCTAGTTTGCACACTTTATTCCGCTCTCTGGCGCTTTATTACATCATCATTTCAGCAAATAATTATCCTCTACCGATAATAATTTCTGCTCATGAATTTGCAATATAAAATGAATGGGGCATGGACACGGAATATTGAATTTTCATATTCAAATACAAGTCCAATGCAATTATGAAGTAATGGATGGACGTCGACTTTGATTGAACGTGCTGTTTTGTTGTAAAATATTTTATATTTTTATATATTTCACGATAAAGGGGCATTTAGGCAAGCGGATTACCTGAGTTACTTACCTAGTAGGTACCTAATAGCTGGATGCGGATAGTGGAGGATCGTTTAAGATGGCGTTAGAAGAGGCCTATATCCAGCAGTGGATGGTATTATGAAAACTCATCAGTGGGTTCGGGGAAATTTTAAATTTGGCGAACATTTTCGATTTTTTTTTTTCATTATTTGATGTGCCTCAACGCACGTTTCGCTTCGTCACCGAAGCATCATCAGGAGATAGACTCTACAAAGGTTATTCGTAAAGTAACCTTTGTAGAGTCTATCTCCTGATAGAATGAATTTGTTAATATGAAATGCATAAACGGTTATTGCATATAATTTTAAAGAGCTTGAAGGTGTTAGTAAAATGATTTTCTCAGTATAACTTTATATATTTTTCATGAAAATTTGTATAGCATTTTCTCAGGGAAACAAGGACAAAAAGAATTATAATATACTAGCGGGGCCAGCAGACGCTATCCTACTCGAACTTTGGGTTACTTACTATTTACAACTTCCTATGGATCCTATAATACTATTGCAGTTCCCGTTCCGTTCCGTTCCCATTTCTATCCCCGTTCTCGTTCATGAAATCAAATCAATGTTATGTCAAACGACATAAGGTTATATTGAAAATAATTTTATACAGTGGTTAAGCATTCTATTTTTTTCTTATTTTCAGCGCAATTTTCTTATCTTTTTCTTTCATAAGCACCATCTCCTGGCAATAACGAACGCTACCAAAAAAGAATTAGCGAAATCGGTTCAACCGTTCACGCATAATTCCGCGACCAAAGGAAATTTGGATTCATTTTTATACATATGGATATATCTCACGAAATTTATATTAGGTACTTATAATGATATTATTATAGACAGTTATTATATTATTCTTCTACTACGAATGTATTGTTTTCGCAGTACTTATTTGCAAACGAAACCGCGGGTGAAAGCTAATATAATTTGTAACGTACATATGTAGGTTAAACATTGATTTACTTATTGTATGCCAATAACTCATTACAAATTAAATTTTGACCCATTATCGTTGCGCAATCACCTTGAGATTATTTACAAAATGATTAATCACCGATGCCCTCTTCTGAACAATAATTAATGATGTTTTATACCCATTGATTTTGACTATAAATTATACTCTTAAACCTACACCTACACGAGTCGCGGGTACTGCTATGGTTCCTTCCTCTGCAACGCGATGGACCTGGCGTCCGCAAGATGAATCCATGGAATGCTAAGAAATTCGGCTCTCTCTCTCTGCTTGTCAGTTTGTTTATAATATACAACAGTACCTAGTTTATTATATCGACAAAAATATTATTATTTCTTTATCTGCTTTGTATATTAAAATCGACCGTGCAAGCCTTTTTCACCCTAGTCCTCCTAAATATCTGGACCGATTTGTATGAAATTTGTGATGGTTTGCAGAGGAACCGGAATCAGGTGTTTCTCGCTATAATTCAAAAAAGTTTAGGCCTATTTGACTCCTATCTGTTTTGTTCTATTCACATTACTTTTTGGAAAGGTTTAAAAAAGAAAGAAAGGAAAGGAAAACTGAAAATTTTAAAAATACTAAAAATATGAGTTGATGGCAACTTCAGAATGCCTAGTATAATGGCCTTAGTAATCGATCTTTGGTCTGACCTTAAATTGGACAGGACAACGTCTGCCTTGTCCAATTTAAGGTCAGACCAAAGATCTTAATACGTGACTGTTGTCACGTATCAAGAAGTAAAATAAAAAGTAAGCTCATCTGATGAAAGAAAACGCAACTGAAATATCAGTAGCGTCCTATTTCATCAGAAGAGCTTAGTTTTTATTTTAATCTGTCTCCTATTCAGTCTTCAAACATAAACAATAACAATAAAGTGCAAAGTAACAATTGAGACTCCAATGTGACACTTAAATTTGACACTGCGATGCGATACTTTTTGACTTGGGACCTAAGTTAAATGGCGAGTAATGCACCTGCCTTTTAAACTATTTTAAAATACAAGTCATTGAAACATTCCGCTTTGTTAATATAAACAACTAGCTGTTTCGCGTGACTTTGTCCGCTTAAACTTGCGAGAGCTTTTGAAAATCCTTCATCTGGCCCTTTCGAAAAATCCGGGTTTAGTTGATGTCTATTGACTAACTCTAAACTACCTCCTTGTCAAAATTAATTTTTGTACGTCTAGCGGTTTTAGAGATTTCGTGTTAAGCGACTTTACGCTTTTATTTAAATAGGCACCTTAAACTAACAGGTAAAGCGCATTTAGGTGTTTAACTTAGTTTAGTACCTATCAATTGTTGACATGGCTCCATTTTCGTGCGCGTTAAAACGTGCGATTACACACCTTACGAAACCCAACGTATATTGACATGGGCAGAACATGTGAGACCACCAAAATAAACAGTTGTAATTCGCAAGGGCGTCGAACTAGAACGAGTAAATTGGCATCGCTGAAGCTGCAAATTGAATTACAGAGCCTGGTTGCGTCAACGGATTTGTAATTGATTCTTTTATTCAACAAACCAAAGTCCGATGGGAAGGCGTTGTCGCATGGCGTCCTCGTAACTGAAAATATAGTAGCGTTCGCGGGGAGCCACTGAATGGCACTAATAGCAGTGAGGCAACTTGGGTCTCGGTTGAAGTCAATGACAGAGGCATAAGTCAAGCAGATGACGTCACGTGGCAAAGGGAAGGAAGTAAGACTGTATAAAAATAGTCATTTTATTTTAAATAAAGAATAAGGAATATTTTTATCTATGAGAAGGTCGCAGATTATTCAGTCGCCGGCATTTGGGTTGATCGCTAGTTTGAGTAACTTTTACCGCAGCCGGATTTTTATTATTATCTTTACCAGTTTTAGCTGGAGCTATTACTATATTATTAACTGATCGAAATTTAAATACTTCTTTTTTTTTCCTGCTGGTGGTGGAGATCCAATTCTTTATCAACGTTTATTTTGATTTTTTGGTCATCCAGAAGTTTATATTTTAATTTTACCAGGATTTGGAATAACTTTACCAATTCTAACACTGGTTTTTAAATATCTATTCCCTCCGTGTTTAAGAAGGAACATGATTAAGTTTGAGCATGATTCAGTACATGATTCTGGACTCCCCGGTGGTGAAATTTTTCGTATGGCTTTTTCTTGAAATGTAAAATTTCTTTTACCATATTTTAACTGAATACTGTATAATATCATTATTACTATCTGTCCCAATGCAATTTTAAGATCTGAAACAAAATTCATAAATATTTTTACATCAAACGGCGATGTAAATGAAAGTTAACAGTAAGTAACAGGGGTAGCGCGGCGCGGGGCGTTGATTTGTTTTGCGCGTCAACATTTTGTTGACGATTGCTTCCCAATGTTCACGATACATTGCGCGCTCAATAATGGGATGAGGATGGCAATATCTGTAATCGCTCATTTCCGAGATGAAGCATTTTTGTGATTTTATTTAGGACATTAAATGTAGCCTTATCACAAAGTTTGCGCTACGATGTATTTTACACCCTGTATGATTTAAATGTAAGTTATTGAATTTTTTAGCACTTAGAAGGGGCGAATATGGAATTAAAGCTTCAAATATAACTTCAAACTCCTTATTTACCCCTCTTTGTATAAGTATACAATTTAGTTGGTAGGTATTCATGAGATTACACGGGGCGATCCCAAGGAATTCATACAAATGTCATATCTGGATATCGTCTGCCAACGCAACGTCTTATTTTATTATAGCAAAGATATTTTGGTAGTCGTTAATTTATATATTACACCTGCTGCTCTTAAACTATGTGATACGATGATAAATCTTTTCCAAAGAAGTAAATTATAATGGGTATTACCTTTTTGCGCACTCACTGATAAAGTACCTGATAGTGTGTCTGTAATATTTATGGTGAATATAAAAATTTATGTGCACAGATGCCTGAAATGGTTATCTAGCCTTTAGCTGTTTTATAAGTTTCGTTTCTGGCTAACGGAAGCCGTCTTTTCCAAGATTAAGGGTTTAATAGACGGTTTACTTGGAAGCATGAAATTGCAATTGCCAAATAGATAAAACCGAAGCGTCTGTCGAAATTCTTTTATTAAATGAATACGACAGTAAATCGTACTCATAATATTAAAAATTGTGATCCTTAAAACTACTAATTCGATTGGCCCGTTGGCGCAGTGGGCAGTAACCCTGCCTTCCGCTCCGGGGGTCGTGGGTTCGATTCCCGCCTCGAGTCTGCGTGTATTATCTATATATATATATATATATATATATGTATTTATATACTTCAACAAAAACAAAATATTTGTGTATAACAGGCGTCTGTTACCTATAACAAAAGCATTAAGTAACCTTAGGAAGAGACGTCCGTGTGTCAAATAGTCCTATGTGTTTATTTACTGATTTTAAATAGCTGACTTTGTAAGGAATATCATTGGTTACTATACTAATAATAAAAAATTTGAGTTTCACATGAATAAATTGAAAGTCTAAATTTGTGAACATTGTTTTAATGTATGTATATATGTAATTGTGACATTGTGACATCGTGGACGGTGTGCTTACGTGAGCTATATGTAAACGTACGTTTAAATCCAGAATAGGATATGTGAGCTACTGGCAAGCACACCAAAGACCAGAACATCATAGGTCTCCAGACCATTAGTGTCCCGAAGCAGTCGCTGCAGCCGAACACGGCCAGAAGAAGGCTTATATATTCGTAATTGTGTAAATATATCATTTAATCTATTCAAATGACGTCGATGACGCATAATCTGGAATGCATGTTTATACCCACCCAACGTCTACTCGAAAATGCAGTTCATAAATTTCCGTATATTTGCCATAATTTGCAATTCAAAGTTATGCATTTAGATGCCAATATTGAGTCTTATTTACACTTCACTTCGATTCAGTGTAATAAAACCACTATCGTATTGTTTTCTAGTGCTTATTGCATCAATTTACATACATGCCAGACCCTAATAGAATTCCTGAAATCATTTACATATTTAAAAATGTGCAAACTAGAATAAAATCTTGAAGTAAATAATGAAGAAAAAATAGATTATATTTTTTTACGAAAAGACACAAAAATGCATGCTGTGATGGGTCACTACATTTAAAAACAGATTTTTCATCTAAGTTAGACTGACTACTGAGATCTAAGGACACGGTAATAATCCACACGATGAGGTTTTATTGGATATCAATAAAATCTTAACTTTGAGAGCTATGCAATTAAAACTTTTTATGGTTAATAAGTTGACTAATAGCAACATATCCAGAGAATTTCGATTATCTGGCATAATCCAATCCAAAAGTTACAAAGGTTCTTAAAAACGTAGAAGCGTTTCGAAAAAATGTAGTTACGTAGTGCCCTCGCGTTTCGCTTGCCTCGTCGTGGGGTTCACTGCGGTGGCCCCAGATTTATATTCACTATAGTTTAGATAGAAATTAATTTTATAATACAGAAATATCATGACCAAAACGTGTTTTGCAGCGCTCGTGCGCCTAAAATATTGACTTTATGAAAATAAAGGTACATATTTATATAAATTGTAGGTACTTGTCTCTAGTTACATTTTGTATATAACTTTTTTTTTGTGTTACAAGGGGCAAACTAACAGGCCGTTTATATAAGTGACGATCGACGCCTATTAACATCAGGACACACAGAAGGGTAGCAGATGCGTTGCCGGCCTTTAATGATGAGGATTAGGACATAACTATATCGTTTATCATTTTTATTGTGAAATGAGTCGGAAATATATTGTCAAAATACTACTTTTAGACACCATTTTTGAATATGGCGGCCAATATGGAGGCGTGAAGTCAGAATTTGGAAAAATCACATCAAAATCTATAAAATTGCTAATTTTCAAAATTTCCAGATAATTTTTCAGTTTACCGCTGCTTTTCGAACCAAATAATTGGACTGTTCCTTCAAAATTATTTTTAACGTAGCAAATGCAAAAATATTGACAAAATATTCCGAAAACCTTTTCCAACAAACAAACAAACAAACAAATTCGGCTGGCCCGTTGGCACAGTGGACAGTGAGCCTTCTGCTCCGGGGGTCGTGGGTTCGATTCCCACCTCGAGTCTGGGTGTATTATCCATATGTATGTATTTATAACGTCAGCGATGTCTTCGTTACAAGCAACGTCGGCCGCGACCCATTCTGCGCTCCAAATCGGATATATCCGACAGGTTTGTTGTATAGCCTATCTATATATATCTAAGCGAAAGGTCCCGTATCCCAAAATCTCGAATAACGCGGGAGCTACAAAAATGTAGTTGGACGAAGTGTTTTATTAGTAGACATCCGTTAAGGACAGATTTTTCGATAGGGCCAGATTAAGGTGTTAATTATAAGCAGACAAAGTCACACTACAACTAGTAGTAAAATCCTATAATTTTTAAATTTTTTTAATTAAGAATATGAGGAATACTTTTTGGGCATGTCTAATATTCCCTTTTTTCCTCCTACTAAGCTTAAATTAGAAAGCTTGTAAGGAGTGGGTGCGACAATACCCCAACGGCGGTGGGGTTTGAACCGGGTGACTTGCGGATTTCAGTCCAAACTTTATACCGTTGAGCCTTAAAGAGAGTTTTAAAGCCTCAATAAGGCTTTAAAACTATATAAAACACTGTGGATATATTAGCAATCTTTGCATTTTCCAAAAGTCTCTATACTAGGGCTAGTTTTTGCCAGCATCTACACTAATTAATCAAAAAAATGACGATGCAAAAGTTCCCTAAAAACCTATTGAACATGTTATACATTTTGGCTGTTTAGTATCAAATATCTTAGCTTGGACTATTGGCAATTTGCCAAAAAAGAACTATTGACATTTTATCAAAAATATGCTATTGGCAATTTCCCATACATAGGCTAATGTGGCATTTAACCAAAGATAGACTATTGGCAATTTGTCAAAAATTGACTATTGGCAATTTGTCAAAAATTGACTATTGGCAATTTGTCAAAAATAGACTATTGGTAATTTGTCAAAAATAGACTAGGCAATTTGACAATAGTCTAAGCTAGGCTATATTTGATTCTATTTGTGTCCTTTATAGATACAGACGCACAGACGGCCGCAGCCCGGCGTCAGCGCCGTGCGAGGGCGAAATTTCAAATTTTCCATGTAACAATACCATCACTCGACGTGACAGCATTGCCGTCACTTCACGCCGATCCCATGTGAGAAAGAGGTACTGGTACCCCGACACGCCAGCCCAATTCGGCTACAAGCGTGGTGCTACATCTAATTTCTACTACTATAAGGACTACGGAACGTAAAAAGGACAATAATATAAGAAAAAAATAGATAAAAATAATATTAATATAAAGATTGTTTCGGATAGTATTTCCATATTCATTGTCATCAGGTTCACGCAGCTGTACAGCAGACGGGATTCAAACGTGTAAAGCGTGGGTTTCGTCCGCTTCGCCTGCCCGAAACTGAGCCCGCAGCCGAGCCTCGTGATCCTTACTTTCCCCTGCAATGGTATTTGAAGAACACTGGTCAGAACGGAGGAAAGCCGAAACTGGATCTAAATGTCGAAGCAGCCTGGGCTCAAGGATACACAGGAGTGAATGTGACCACTGCTATTATGGATGATGGTTAGCATACATTAGTATTGTTGTTTTGTACATATTTTACAATTGTCTCACCTGCCTTATAACTATATAAGAGTAAAGTCGAAGTTTAATTGGATTATATTTTGTATTCAATTTAATATTAATGGAATATTGTGCTGTGTGTTTCCCAAAAAAGAAAAGAAATGAAATGAAATTTTGTATAGTTGGCCAAGAAATTGGTTTTCCACGCTAAGGTCGAATGTCAATTATACGTCAATTAGTTAAAAGGCTTATTTTTGCTTGGTATACATTACGTTAATTTCTAACAATAACACTCAGCAAAATTTTCTTTAACTAGGAGCTGTCATCCAAAATGGTAAAGCACTATCTTGGTCAACTATAGTTTTGCACGCCATACCATGGCACAATGTATATAAGTTCTTAAACCTACGTCATCGTGCCTTCTAGCCGTGATGGTCTACAGCGACTGCTCATGGGCTCTATCAGGAGGCTGAGCCGCAATGCTCGGCTCTTTGATGTGCCTTTCGGTGGTTCACGTAGCCTACTTTATTCTTAAACCTACGACTTTTCCTTATTAAATGGGTTAATAGGAAGAGAGCTTTAAAATTGGGCTACGGGTGCCGAAATAAAGTTTGTTTGACACAAAAGAAAGCACATGCACTTCCTGATTAAATCGTAGTTTTGATGAAAATTATTTTATTTAATACTAGTTGTTACTCGCGACTCCGTGCGTCTAAAATTAGATAAAAAAATAGATTCAGTTATAGCGTAGTGGTAAATAAACCTATAGCATTTCTAGATAAATATATTATCCAAAACTGTAAGCACTTTTCAGTCAAACCAGTAGTTCCTGAGATCAGCGCGTTCAAATAAACACACAAACTCTTCAGCTTTATATGTTAGTAAGATGATAAACGAAGACAGAGTCTGTATACTGCATAATATTATTATTTAAATGTATAGAGACAATTTCAAAACTAAGGCTGAAGAGAAAAGCAAAAAAACTGAATTGTTTGCAAACAAATACCCTTAAATAACAGAATTTGTGAAGTTCATATATTGATAGAGGAGGTCGTAGCCCTAATCAGTAGACATTTGAGTCGATCGCTAGGCTAAGTACTTCTTACCACGGACGGGTGATAGATGGGTGACCAATTTTGACACTGGTTTTCAAATATCCGACCTCCGCTGTGCGTCGGAAGGCTCGTAAAACAGGGCTTTCTAATTAATGTCACTGAGTGTTTTTTTTCTGAACGTGCAGTGCTTTTGGTCAGAATGACCTTCAAAAACGTCAAACGTCAAAAGACGGGGTCACTGAGGGATGTTAGTCGTGAGATAACGTCAGATAGGTCATCTTAACTCTGCATGCAGCGAAATCCTCTAGAACTTAAGCAGACCCCGGTAGTAGAACGGGATAAAGAAGTAAATATAATATATATAAATAAATATATACAGGACTATATGACAGGCGGACGTCTGTTCCTAAGGTAGACAACTTAATGCTTCCTTAAACGATTAATTATATTGCGCAATATTACGTATTGTGCACTATAATTGACCGTATAGGGTATTGAGCGCCAGCTGTCACGTCAAGTGATGGTATTGTTGTCGCGTTTCGTTCGGTTTGTGAGACTTCCCGGTGGCCTAAACTCGTCTTCAAAGACCGGTAACGCATCTGCTAGCCTTCTGGTCGTGCAGATGTCTATGGGCGTCGGTAGGCAATTAGGTGCCCGCTGCCTGGTCGTCTGTCCCTTGTACGTTACAAGGGGCAAACGGGCATAAAAGAAAAAAAGTATTCACCTCTACTATGTAGACTATAACAAAAAAATTAACCAACTTAGTATGTTGCAGGCTCTTCTCAGTGTGCATTGGAACCCTTGTAAACTTAGCTTTTAAATCGTAAAATTTATCATCAAATGATATAATAAAGATTAAATAATAATAATTATTATAGACATGACGTTTATAAGTACTATAAAGTGTATATGAATAAAACATTTTTGTCTTTGACTTAGTACAAGAAATATTAATATAGTTTTTCTCATACAACTTCATCTACTTATTAATACTTTAGGGGTGGTTGTGATGGTATTCCAGTAATGCCGGGATTCGAACCAGGCGCCTTACGGCTTTGTAAGTTAAGCTATTGAGACTTTATGGATGTAATAAATAACAAAACAAAGGATATATATATATATATATATATATTGTTGCCTGTAATAAAAATTACCTCATTCTCCTCAGAGTCATATTCCACAATTCTCCCTTCCTCATTCTCTACGTCCGACTCGAATTCCTCCTCTTCTGCTATTTCTTCGCCTTCTTCTTCCTCATCATCTAAAAATTCAATTGAACAAGTTATTATTGCATAGTCTACATTCTACATTAATTGTCTTACGTGTATGACGACGTCCATTTCTGAGAGTCTTTCGATGAGGGAAGGGGTGTATTCGGGAGCGGAGGTGTGAGGTAGCAGAGGCTTGAGGTAGCAGAGGCGTAAGGTAGTGGGTGTATGAGAAGGGGCCCACGACTGAAAGGCGAGCACCATCAGCACGTCTTGTCGCCTGCGCACGACGAATACGAGAAGCCAAATTTTTAGTGACCATACAAAACACCACTACAAAAATGGCACTCTATCATACTACATCTTTTTTTTCTAGTTTAGCAATTTGCACCACAGGCTAAGAGTCCGTGCTATTTGTCCGTACTCTGTTGTATTGATTGTTGTCTTGGGCGGATTAGTAAAACGCTGCGACGACACATGTTATAAACATAAACATTGAAAAAAAATAATCTTATATTTTCTTTTAATTATTTTTCATATATGTATGCATAAAATTTAAAAGCGTCAAACCTAGGGGGAGGGGCTTTCGAAAATGTGACAACCTGTGACAAGGTTGAGGGGGTAAAAAATAGTAAAATACTTGTGACATAAGTTATGGATGACTCCTTCAGTTTCATCACTGGTTCTTTTGTAATCAGAAGATCTGCCTATAATTTTTAGTTGTGTGCTTGTTTGCAATTGTACAGTTAATATTAAACTTGTAAGTTAAGAATATTCTCAATATATTTACAAGCAGCAAACACATATAATGGACAAACAGGATCAAGAACATAGTATTTTTGTATGGGTGAGTATCAGAGTTTAGAGCGAGAGTGCATATCCAGTGCTTTTTTCAATGGACTATGTAATATGCCCAAAAAATATAGCAAAAGTTACTTAATGGTCATTTGCATGAAAAACTATTATACATAGCACATTTTGTTAAGTATGTCAGTAACATTCGCAATGCTTATTCTATAAAAATATAATTTTAAAGTGAAAATATATAAAGATAAATTTTTTTATAGAATAATATAATTTTAAAGCTATCATTTTTGCTTAGTACTACATTTAGTGTTGCTTTTCTGACATGTTATGCTTTTGTGCTTTTCACAATACACAGAAGATAAGATGCATGATATATAACATTTTAAATGATATGATTTGAAGTAAATTTATTTGTAACACACAAATCAATGATTATACAGATTTCTCTAAGTAAACTAAAATACCTGTATATTAATTGATAGAATCAGGCGTTACTTTGCGGAAATCCATGACATGCATGAGAAGAGCAGGAATTAAAACTGTATCAAAAGTGGGTTCGAAACCAAATAATAGAATAACCATTAACGAATCCCCAAAACAGCATCTGAAGATGTATTTATAATGGTTTTATAATTTAACGGCTATAATCAGAAGATTATGGTTTGGTCTTTTTTTCAGTGCTGTATTCATTAATGTAATGCTTAGCGCAAACGTATAATCAACGCTAGGGTTAAATGCGTTAGACATTTTTGTAAATACGTAATTACGGGTTTAACCGATTGGGCTGGCTGTTTTTTGTGACATTTGTAAAGCCATCAGTTGCGATTAAATTAAATGAAAAGATATACTAATGGTAGACTAGTTTTCTTCTAATCTATAACGTACCTTTTACCATGAGCAGAGAACAGATATGGTGAGATTTAGGTCCAGATTTTAGTGTCCAAATGTCCACAAGCTTACGATTTCCTAGGAGTTTCTGAACTGAAATATCTTTTATTGATTATGATATTAATAAAAAAACACACTTTGTTTAAAGGCCGTCAAAGTATCTGACAGAGCAATTATCCATAAGCAGTAGTAATACAGGCAAACGTTTTTAACTTTAGAACAAAGACGGAATTCGCTTAACCACATTTCAGATGTTTTACTTCCTTTAAGAATAATGAAATATTTTTTGGATGGATAAATGCAAGAGGGTTTGCAGTAGATTTGCTTGAAGCCCTGATGATGATGAGATATGATTTTTTTTGTATTTTATAAAGAGCAGGTGGTTCACGTAAGCAAGTACCGAGCTTCATAGAGATCTGCACAGGCTAGCAAAAGCGTTGCCGCTAGCGACGCTCATGGACATCTACACAGCCAAGAGGCTAGCAGGTGCGTTGCCAGCCTTAAATGATGAGATCAGACCACTGGGAAGTCTCACAAACCGAACGAAAACAATACCATCACCTGACATAACAGAATTGCCGCACAAAAAGTTTTAACTTCCGAAATTGCATCAAATACTTGTACACAAGCCAAGTCGCGGACAACAGCTAGTAATTTAGTTTTTTTTTGTATTAAAGGTGACTTATGTGCGAGTGTTCTTAGACATGTTTGATGAAAATCGGTTGAGCCGTTTACGCGGTGAAATTGGGGTACTCAAATAAACGATAGAAAGCGAATATATAAAAGTGGGGTATCAAATGAAAAAGTTTGATTTGTGTATTACAAAATTGGGTATTTGAAGAGGGGAAAGGGGGTTTTAATGGCGCAGGGGATAAATTTACTGAATTCAATGAACATACCCGAGTGGAGTATCGGGGGCTTTTTAAATTTCGAATTTAATGTTATGTATAAAGGAGTTACAATAAAAAAAAAACGAAGTACATAGCGCTATATATCCCACTGGATCTCGTATATAACAGCTATCCCCCTTAATTGGTATCCACGCACCGTCGCGCTGCAATGCTAAGTCAATTTGCAACATGGCTTTGCCGGTAGGTGGATAATTGGATGACTGACGCCCACCGTATAAAATCCGGAATGAAAATCGGATGTTACAAACGTCTCTATACAAACTCTTTAATACAAAACAACGTATAAAACATATGCGACAAATTCTAACGATGGATTTAAGCTCGCGAAGGACTACTACTAATTCTTTATTTCTGTCGTACTTAAATTCTGCATGTAAACTCAATTACAAGAATATTAAGAGACACCTTGTAATACAGAAGTCCTCTGAGGGTAATACAGTCCGTATAGCACTCGCTTGTAATTACGGTACATGTGCCGGTCGCGTTATTGCCCATCAAATTATAATATTTAGCTTTGTAATCCAAGAGGCGACCGCGGTAATGCTATTTTTGAAAACTCTTATTTTTGTTATGCCGGAGCCAGTCATAGCTCGAATTGTTTGTAATTTTTTTTCTTCGAAGGCGACAAAGTTCTACAAAGCTTTGCGCAGCTTCACAAAGTCCCGGGCCATTCAAATGATCATTCAAATGAAGCTATGTCTGGCGCCGGCATAATAGAGAAGTCTAGAAGTTGTACAGTCTAAAAAGTTTGGTATTGATCCTAATAAATAGGTTGTTGGGCATAACTAGATTTAGTAAATAAAGTCAGACGAAACAGAAAACCACAGTCTTGTTTGCATGTGGTGTGTGCTATTCGCGAGTTGTATTTCAGCTAACGACTAAGTTTATTTGTATTTCTGTTAACGCCTTCGGACAACACTAGAGAACTAAAAATAAAAAATAAAAACGAGTACGCCTTAGACCACACGAATGAAGAAATACATCTTTAGCTCCATCTATGTATATAATATGTACTATAATACTTGAGCTTTAAAGTAAACTTAAAATTTTATTCACATCTTTATTTCTTTATTTCCTTAACTTAAATCTAATTTACAATATATGGGTGTGAGGCCCTCTTTTAAGTACGTAGGCACCTGTGTTAGAGGGTTCGCTCTTCCATGGTAAGTACATGATCAGATCACCTTTATTTGTATGTACATGTATCTATGTTTGAGTATGTGTGTGTGCGTGCGTGCGTGCGAGTGTGTGTGTGTGTGTGTGTGGTCTCTCTCTCTCTCTGTGTGTATGTATGTGTTTGTGTGTATGTAACCTTTTATACAAATTACTTTATACATACATCTAACGTAGAACATTTAATGTATTGATCAAATTTTTCATGAAATAAAATCGCCCCGCGCGCTTACAATTTTCCTAACGCTCTCGTCACGTATTCACCAACTTACCCAAGTCAAGCGTGCGTATAGAAGTTTTCCTTCAATAAGTTACACTTACATACTTTTTAATATACATTTATTACTAAATTCCCATCACAGCAGCTATGTTATATATATATTACGTAAGAACAATTTTTTAAAGGAATTCGTCTCTCTGTTTGGCTAACTAGTTTCTTACTGCTTCTTCTCGTGGCTAGACTTTTCCGAATCAGAGGTAGTTTTAATAATATTTGACGATTCAAAGGAGCTTGTGTTAAGGAGTGCTCATTATACCAGCACGCTCCGTAGTCAAAAAAATGTAACACAGATAAATGCATGTTAGTATAAACATGTAATATATACTACCTTAAATGATGACATTAAGTTTATTTTAAGTAAACCAGTGCAAGGCAGCGCCCATGACCAAATAAATACTCGAACATAAAGGTCAACGCTTTGTATACGAAAAGTGCACCAATTGTATACGATCTGTTAAAAAATCATTTTAAAACTATGAATGCTTACAAAAATAGCTTGAAGTTCATTTTTAGAACTTAGACTTTCGTGAACGGACCTCATGAAAAGACCTCAGGAAGGACCCCGGCCGGGTTCGAAACTAGTTGGGCAATCCCGATATAACATACGCGTGAGTTTTAAAGCAGTTTTTATAATTAGTATTGAATTTCACGGCCATGAAAAAAGATTTTTTTACCACTTTACTTTATACTACCTGCATATTAAGCGTTAATTAAATTAAATAATCTACTTGTTCTGACATTCAATTTTATTTTTATTATTAATTTCCACTTATCTTTAAAATTGTTTTAACATAAGCATGTTGTGATGATCTATTAAATAAATTAGAATATAATATTATATTATTAGTAGGATAATTATGTAATCGTTTGCTTTTTTGTAAATCGCATTTTTTGTAAGAATTATTGTATCTACTGATGGTTATTCTGTAATAAAAATAAATAATACAAAACACTACCGAAAGCTGTACTAGTACGACCGTGCTAGTAGGCTAGTACAGGGAATATTGGCAGCTAAAATTTGGAATACATGATCCAGAGATATACTAAAATGCGAAATGCATGTTCCAGAGATATACATGTTACTAAATGTTTCCGGCAACTTCGTTCGCGTAAAATTACACTTGATTAAACCCTTAAACCTTCTTATAGGTAAATCCGTTCTTAGCGGATGTCTACGAACTATAAACTTTGTACGTCCCGCAGCTTTCGAGATTTCGCCATAGATAATCTTCCGCTTTTACATCACAGGTATCGATATACCTCCTACTTAAGTTGTTGTAACCCCAATTCCCGGCTTTACCGTAGAGCTTTACAAACAACTAAATTGTAATATAACCGTCACTTTCTTGCATTATGGTCTACTAACAAGATAATCTGTTTATTTCGTTTCCTTAGACGCTGTGTGAATGGGCTCTTATAATGATGCGTTCGGATCGATTCATTCGTTCGGCTTCATCGGTGGGATTGTATGGAAATAAATATTTACTTTTGACCGCACATTGTTAGCGAAAGGTTAATATCTTTGTAAATAGGCGCACGTGGTGCTCGCGGCCGCTGATTGACGCATCTGTTTATAGAGCATCGAACAATTAAGCTTTGCCGTTTGACGCCAGCTCTGAATATTCCGTTCCGTTGTTTGTTATTACAATTCTAATATTCTGCCTGATTGAGTGAAAGGATGGGCAGTTCTTACGGTTTTTATAATCTAAACAAGATGACATATAAGTATGAAGCTATGTTTTGTGAGGTTTTAGTGAGTGACTTTTATGTTTGTGCACAAAAACATGGCGTCGATTTTTAAGGGCGTATGTATGTAGGCCGCTGATTTTTATTATTCTTATGTCTGTATGGTACATACTTTCGGTGGGCCGTTGTAAATGTTACCAATTTATCTGCAAGCTCTTACTGCGGCCGACGACAGATGCCTCTCCGTCCGTCCGTTCGTCTGTATCGACACCTATCAATCTGCTATATTTCATACTCATCCTCGCGTTGTTTACATAACATTCTAATAGATTCGTTGATAGACAATGATTGCTTATACTAAATAAATCTTATGTATGTGTTATATATTTACTTAAGATTAGGTACAGTTATGTAAAGTTTCTCGTACCTTAGTTACATATATAGAGCCTTTTGGTAGTGCTGGTGAACATTGGCTTAGGTAGCCAGTCAGATGAACAGCCAGCCAGTTTGCATTACAAAATAGGCAAACGGGCAAACTATTGTATTTTAACAAAAATATATATAAAAGAAGGTATTTCGAATTCCACCTGATTTCTTAATGTAAATAATCAATTTCACAAATTTAATTTTCCATTATTTTATGACTCTAACTGGAATACGCTCTCAACACGATCTTTATAGATTTTATCATATCTGAGAAAACCTGATTATAATCGGCTAATCAAAGTTTCTAACAGAATCAGTAATAAAATCGTAGGTTTTATTGATTTCTCGTTTAATTAGTTTAATGACCATTTTATTAGGCTTTAAAATAAATACCTGTAATTAATAAAATCGAATGGTACATGGCGACCTTATATAGAAAGTAGAGCCTAGAGCCGAGAGACTTTGTGGTGACAGGTTGCTTTCAGAGTAAAAATAGAACCTCATTTGTTAAAAGTTTATTCTCTATTACTTTCAGTTCAAACAAACTGCAACGCCCGTAGGTATTTTCATAGCCTGCATATACTATTCATCATCATATCATCATATTTAAAAAGTAATTTACACGAAATAATATTTGAATTAAAAGCAAAACTACATAATAGACATTACCTTTATATAATAGATAATATCTACTTGAGAGAATCAAACAGATTTGTTCCGGATATACCAGAGGATAGGAAGCTAAAAATTAAAAAGTTACTTTCCAGACAGTTTGAGTCGGTGTAATTGAAGAGACTCGAGCTAACCGGCCGGATGAGGGTAACGGGCGAGTTATCCGGGTAACAAGTATCCGGGTAACAAGCAGGTTATACCCGGCTCTGCTGGAGCTGCATCCGGATAACGAGGAGCCTAAGACGTAACGATGTGCAGCCGAGCGAGGGATACGCTTTTGTGATTTTTGCTTTGCATTTCTCGTGTTAGGGAATAGCACGGTTTTGAAATATGGCCACTTGAACATTTTGTACTTAGCTACCGTAATATGTTATTCGTAAATAATAAATTACTTCTATACTGGAATATATTTAACAATTTTCTTTATTTAATTCCCTGGAAAATAAGTTCATATGGAATATGAATAAGAAATCTCATCCAAACTATTTTCAACTGACTTCTGGAAAAAATGAAGGATCTCAATTCTACTGTATTTTATATATTTGTCACCTCAGAACTTTCGGCGGGGTGAAACGATTTTGACGATCCTTTCTTTTTATTTGAAAGCAAGTGCAGCCCCATTACAATTTGAGTTCTGCTAATTTAAAGTCGGTTTTTGTTTAAAAGAAATTGAAATAGGCTATAGGATGGGCAATTCGCGACCGAACATTTAAGATATTTACAAACCGCTATAAGTTACAGTGACCTCTTACCATAAGATGAAATTGTAAGAGGAACGCTTATTTGTTACTTTACTCGCATTAAAAAACGAATATGCTTTCGACCCCACGGCTGAAGTAAAACTTCTTTAGGTCCATCTATAATTATGTATAATTAAACATTAAACTGATTTTACAACTTTATCCACTTTGAACGTAAAATATTTAATGTCTGGAAGAAAGTATTGACATTGTTCAAGAACATAAGAAATCGCCTAGCATGATCACTCTTTTCGTAACACTCTCGTCACTCATTCACCAGTTTACTCCCCAAGTCCCAGTGCGTAAAGAAGTTTTACTTCAAAAAAGTCGTAAGTTACAACTAGTCAACAGTAAAAACAAATAACTAGTGGCTTTAAGGTAAAACCTTTTATGACACTATTTCACCCCTGTTACGGTTCCCTGGGAGATTAAGGTGGGCGTCCATTAGCGACAAAGGAAAGGTGTTGCGTCGGTGGGCGCTAAGCTTTATTAATCTTTTCTTTTAGAGGTTTCGCACTTTTGTGGCATCCATTGATGTGGACAAAGCGAAAATCTTTGTACCTTTGAGCTTTATTGAAGGTAATGCGTGTCAAAAATAGTAGAGCTTTAGCAAACGTTTAGAATGTAAGCTATAAGGTTTTTCGTTCGAACATAACGTAAATGGAACGAAATAGGTATACAACCGTAATCTGTATTAATCGTAAATTTTCATTAAAAAAAATTGCTCATAGATTAATTTTTAAGTTTCAAATTTTCTGCCTAAATGTTTTACGTCTATAATAAGTATACCATATTTCAGACGTAAAAATACTAACTACGGACTTTTTTTATTGTTACGTATGTTACTAAATTGAGTTTTAAAAGACTTACAAATTTTGATAAAAAGCTTTTAACATGTTTAAGCAATTACTATCTGGTGTCTTCCAGTTTCCTGGAAGTACGGGCCCCGAGGCTCTCTGGTTTAAGGAAGGCCTTGAATAGTTAGATTTATATTTGGATCCGACAGGTGGCGTTATGATCAAAGTCGAGGAATTTTGCTCACATCTTTCCATGCATACATACATATATGAAGGCGAATGAGGCTAAATAAGCTATAAATTATCAAAAATCCGTAAAAATATGCGACAACAAACTAAATATCTAATATGTATTTAGTTATTGGGTATATTTAAAGTTCCAGAGTTATATTCTTGTCAACACATTCCAACACGCCTTTCACTGCTGTAATATATAATTATAAGATCAAAGCGATATAAAACATTAATATAATATGTAATAAATACAAAACATAATTTAATATAAAACATTTTTAGTTGAAGAACGAGTATTTTCGTTATAAAATTTAGCATTAAAAACGGCGTCAAAAAATTCCCACAACACTGAAATACTATTTTGACATTGGATCATAAATCAAACATCAACATTTTTCAGAAAAATCATGAATCATCTACTCTTACCCACTTTTACATTTTAACCAAACTCTAAAAAAAGTGGCCAAGAGCGTGTCAAGACAAACTTGTATAGAAGGGTTCCGTATATGGTACACGATAAACGTATTTGTTAATAACTTCAAAAGTGTTGTCCAATAACGTTCCAAATAATTTTTCTAGTGAGTTTTTAGCTTCTTCTATCAACATGGAAAATTTCTAGGGGGATCTTGCGGGTGTACAGACTGACGGACGGACGGACAAACACACCGAAACTTTAAGAGTTCCTTGTAATAATAGGGAACCCTTAAAAGATTTATTGAAATGAATTGCTATTGGTGCTTTATTTATAGAATTCTCGTTATTTCTACCTCAAAACTTAAGTGATTTTTAAATGACATTTACTTCACATTTTGCCCAGAGATAATATTCGCTGTACCAAATAATATAAAGAGCAATTGTAACTTTTGTCTACGAGATCTACTTAATTAAGAAACCGCCGCACCCGAAGTGCCACCAAAATATCCCCCTACAAATATAATGGTACGGCGCTGGAATAGCGCGTTTATTGCCGGGCTATTTATAATTAAAAACACAAGTGTGTATTCTTGATTCGCGGTGCCATTATGCGGGCGTATCCAGGTTTGTTTAAAACGGGGCAAATTGTAAGATTGAATGCAGACCACGTAACGACTCTTCACTGACTATCGCCCACAAATCTTGAAACCGTAAGAATTTTGTGGATACACCTTTTACTTTTCAGGTATAATCACTTCCGATTGCTTGCAATACGTTGATATAATAATACTCGACTGAGTGTGTTTTGAGCTCTTTATAATTTAAAATATTGCAAAAACTGACATTCATAAATGCTTGAACAACAATTAATAAATTTTTCTTAACTAGCCATTACTAATTACCGAAAAGTTATTAGATATCATCTAATTAGCTAAAAAGATTAAATAGAATTTAGAAGTAAAGAATTATTATTATTTCTATAAGTTCTAGAATAATTCTAATTATCCTCCTAAAATACTTTACTTTTAAATTAATGCAGTTAAAAGAACTGTTCAAATTCGTTTAGAAAACGTAAAAAGTTAACATGTTAATAATGTGGCTTACGGTACGAAGTTATGAATATATTCAACGATACAGATTTATCTGTTGTATCAACTTTATAATAAAAGGAAGTAAATCCTATCAATGTCATAACTGCATATTTATGCTAAACGATACTTAAAACAAGTCCATAAATAATATATCCATGTAAATGCATATGTAAAACACTTAATATATATAATTTAACACGATTTAAACGATAACATTAGATAATGAACTGGGTTATTCAGTTTTATTCCTTTTATATATATTGAGTAATTCAATTCAATAATTGAATTATAAAAACTGAAAGGTAGGAACTGTTTTTTGCATGTAAACTTGTTTTTAGGACTACCTAGATACCTCTCAAGGAAAAAAGGGACCCTTATAATGATCACTTTGTTGTCTGTCTTTCTGTTTGTCAAGGCTCATTTTATGGGGAACAAGTACAACTATAAAGTTGAAATTAATACCAAGGTCTGCGGGTCCTTGAAGCTGTGAAAAATTCAATCCTCGAAGTGTGTGCAATAAAAAATATGGCTATTTATGTCACAATTCCTATCCATTTTCAAGGAAAAAGTAAAACCTACAGGGCACTTTTCGTCGATCTAGAGTCATGAAATTTGGCAAGAAGCTAAATTAAAGCAAAGGAAAAAATCCGAAAAATGTGAATTAGTTGTTGTAACAGTATCTGTTTGTCGATTTGTCTGTCTGCCCTTCAAGACATTTTTTCTGAGTAACTCGTACAGGTATTTGAAGTTAATACCAAATATTGATTGAGCTTTGAAAAGATTAACCCTCTAAGTCTACACAATAAAAAGCCATTTATGTCATATTTCCCATACATTGAAAAATTAATCAAAACCTGTTTATATATATTAACAAAAGTTCATCTAAGTCAGTCCAGCGGTTTAAGACTAATAGGGTGGCAAAGGCTTGTATAGTTAATTTTTATATATACCTCTATCCCTAAATACAAATGGATCAAAAAAAGGAATTTTTATAAAATAACCCCTTTTCCCAGTTAGAAATTTTAGTTTTATTCTTACATTCCATATTTAATGTAATATATGTAATCATTTTTTTTTAGTATTAGTTTTGAAGAGATAGTACTAATTTTAAATAAAACCTTTCCAGACAACCTGATATACCTTATGCATTGGGTGGCTGTATCATAGAAGATACCATGTTTGAGGAATCTGCACTCAACCTGTCCAAAATAAGACAGGGATTTTTTAATTTAAGAAAATTTGTGTGTCAGGACAACCTTATACAGAAGGTTTCGCATCTGATACGCAAAAAAGGTATTTGTTAAGGAACGTTAAAAGTCGGGCCCATTTCGCTAAAAATAATTTTGCTATTGAGTTTTTAGCACATCTAATAGTTTTGAAACCCTAAAGGGAAGGGACCTTACGAGCGAATGGACTGACCGAATCTGTAGGACTTCGGAACCCTAAAAACAATGATGGTTAATTAGAGGTAGTGTCATGGTTGCAATCCGTTTGGTCTGCAGTCGGTCGGTCTGCATTTGGCGAGTCCGGATACCAGTACCTCTTTCTCACATAAGATCGGCGTAAAGTTGCGGCAACACTTTCAATTCAAGTGATGGTATTGTTGTCGCGTTTCATTCGGTTTATGAGAGTTCCCAGTGGTCTAAATCATTATTTAAAGGCCAGCCACGCATCTGCGAGCCTTCTGGTGGTGCAGATGTCTATGGGCGTCGGTAGTTACTTAGACAATGAACCGCCTCTTGTTATGTAAAAGAAAAGAAACTAATTTAAAAGTGAACCATGACGAAAAGTTCGCTAAGAAACAAGCAAGCCTGTTTGTTTTATAAAACTTATAATTTAAAAGGCACCTCTTGTTCATACTTGCTTAGCTGGAGTGTAAGATAACATCTTTAGAATGTTGCCCTAATGTAAAATATATTTCACCCTAAATTATTTTAAGACCACCACGTTATTTACGATGCACTTTGCAAAATGTTTCTACAGAGTTCACCTACTAATATTATAAAGTTAGAAGTTTTGCACGTTAAGATTTAAGGCGTTTCTCGCTAGACACAGACTTTTGGTGTTGAGCTTTATTAAATTTTCTCTTATTAGTTGCTCTAGTAATAACAATATTTTGTATTATATTAAAAAGTCAGCAAAGCTCAAGTGGGAATGGGCTGGGCGTGTGGCACGAATGGACCCCTATTAATTTGATAAATTCACCCCAATTTTTTTTTTATGGTGTAACTACAAGTTTCAGGTATTAGATCAACGGAAAGTAGAATCAGGCGTTATTTTGCGGAAATCCATGACATGCATGAGAAGCTAAACTACTTTGCTTTAATCCGCGAATGAAATTTGCTTTCATTTTTAGCTTCTCATGCACGATTATATTTTATATGAGGAAGTGTGTGCGAATGCTAATATTTTTATAAAATATGTATTATAAATATAATAAATATTAAAATAAAATCCCACGCACAACAATGCCAAACGATTTACACACACATCAAAGCGTAATCGACACAACCGTGTGTTATATTAATTGTCAAAAGAATATACTACACATGTACTGAGCTAATACAAAGCTTATGCTATATAAAAGATATGTGGCCGAATTTAAAACAGCCTGCGACCTCTAGTATATAAAAGCGAAAGGTCACCTAACACGAAATCTCGAAAACCGCGGGACGTACAAATATGACATTTGGCAAGGATGTAGTTTATAGTTAATAGACATCCGCTGAGAAAAAAAATCCATAGAACCAAATATAAGAGGCGTAAGGGCTCCCGTGAGTTTAATTTTACGGGGACGAAGTGGCGAGAAACAGCTAGTTTGATCATATAAATGGTAGCTATAACAAACTATTAGTAAGCTAAGGTTTGTCTGTTTGATGGGTAATCTACGTAAAGTCTGGACCATTTAAGAAGTACTTTCGTCGGTACATAGCTGATAATGAACAACAAGACATATAATTTTACAAAATAATAACTTCCACACACAAAAGTGTCAACTCTCTCAAATTCAACGCGGACAAAGTCGCCAGTCACAGGTCGTTTGTGAATAAGACGATCGACAGGTCCTAATGCTACCAACTGAGTCAAGGCGAGGCAACGTAACACCTACCGCAGTGACATTTTATATGTTAAGATCCACTAGCAGCAACCACAGAGAAGGTAAGCAAGTAAACAAACAAATATGCACAACTGCGCTGCGCGACCAACTGAGGCTTCTTCAACCTAGCGTTAAGGCGGTCTAGTAAGAGGGTTCGCTCAAATTGCAGAGGATGTGGCTGTTTTTTACCACCAGCCGCTGCCGGTAGACGTTATGTACTCTTAGTTTGTTTATCTGTCATTTTTCTACCCGCTTTTTAGGGTTCCGTAGTACTACAAGGAACCCTTATAATTTCGCTCTTTCTGTATGCTCGTAAGGTGGTTCCCCCCCCCCCCAGCATTTCCAAACTATTAGACGTAGAGACTTGAAATTTTCCATGTTGATAGAACATGCTAGTAACTCATTACGAAAATTGTTCTGAACGAAATCGGGCAACAACTTTTGAAGTTACTTAACAAATACGTTTATAGCGTATCACATACGGAACCCTTCTAGCTAGGCCAAAAGCGTGTCAAGACTCTATGTGTCTCTATTACCGGTGGAATTTGAAAAATACTTGTCTGTTTACGATAAAAATTTAATAACGTCATCTTCAATAAAATCGGGGTTCGCTCAGCTATATACAGTTTCCATAAGGTCGATTTATAACCAGTTGTTTGTTTCACAAGAAGGCTGCCGCAAAATGATACCAGTCCTTATTAATCTTACTGCGAATATGAGTTATTACCCTCATTTAATATCTTGGAGATCAGTTCAACGTGAATTCCGTCAAAGGAATGAGCCGAATTAACGTTTACAATATATAAATGTTGATTCTTTCATCTATATGTAAATGGGCAAAGAAAAATCGTATTCAGTAAGTTTTTCTCTAACCAATTTTATTTTTATTTGGTTGCTACTTAAGATCTATGGATTCCTCTTCTTCCTAGCGTTATCCTGGTCTAGAACCAGGGTCCGCTTAGATTGCAGAGGATGTGAGATTGGTTAAGATGACCGACTGCCGTCTGAAGTCCTCCCAGGAATCTCTACAATCTCACGACTAATAGAGCGGGTAATGTCTGTTATAGAATTGCTTTTAATTTTTGCGAAATTCATAACTCATCTTCCACCTTCGTTATTCCTGTCTAGTAACAGGACGTTATGATGACCGACTGCCAGCTGACGTCATCCCTGGAATCCCCACAACCTCACGACTAATATATGTCATCACTTGACGGCAATGCTTTCACATTGTCGCCACTTCACACCGATCTTCTTCTTCTTCTTCTTCGCGGGCTGCGTTTTTCGCATTTGGTCACTGTAAGGTGACCATTGACACGCCGATCTTATGTAAAAGTGGTACTGGTACCCGGACGCGCCGGCCCATTTTGCCTGCAGACCAGAAGGACTGCAAGCGTGGCGATACCTCTAATTAGAAAGACAGGAGTACAGGAAAAGGATATAAAGGCAGATGGACAAGAGAGAAAGAATGCGGATAATATTGTCACGGATGATGTAGAGGTATTCCGGGGTCGAGTACCAGCAGCGAATTTGATAAGTTAACGGACAAATATAAAGGAAGATCCACCCCAAGGATTCTTTTCTAACTCTATTGTTGTCAAAACGATATTTTGATATGTTTTTTTATTAATCGCATATGATTATATTTACGATACCTATAAAACGCCGTTTCGAAGATTACCTGAAACAAACAGACACCCAGACAATCATGTTTAAATTTGTTTTTTTTTATTGGTATCCCATATAACAGTCATATTATGTGTTTACGTAAAGTAATTTAATTTCGACGTTACATAGAGACACTTCTATATATAGAAAGCATGTCTAAACTTTTTTATTAAAATTGGTAAACACGTTAATACTGGAAAATAGACCACAAAGGTTCAACACTCGTGGGAAATCTGGGGGAAATTTAATTACATTTTACAGTACTGTATGCATTTTGCTGCAATCTTGTGATTGCAAAACCTATTTAATAATGTCTGAATGGTGAAAGAGACTATGAACTTTTAATTTAGACATTTGTTGCTAACAATTTATTCAATAGATTTAATGACATTCATTGCATAAATACAGTCAGATTTATTTTAATTTGAGACGCAATTTAATTAGAGGTAGCGGTACCAGTACCTCTTTCTCAGATAAGATCGACGTGAAGTGGCGGCAATGCTGTCACGTCAAGTGATGGTGTTGTTGTCGCGTTTCGTTCGGTTTGTGACTTGTTCAGTAACAATTTGTGTGGTTTCTAATTGGGGACCGCGTTTCTTTTTGATAATGCGTTTTGTGATTGTTTTGGGAGTAAAGATTATCAGCAAGATTGGCGATATGAGTGGTATGTCTTGGCCCGTCACATCATATTCAAGCGACTTCTTTATCAGTCTAAGCTCGTCATCTATTCAACTGTCATATATTGCTCTGCAATTATATCTATTGAACTGTCATATGTTGGCACATAGTGCTCTCATCTATTGAATATGACTACTACACACAGCGTGAATTTGTTTTTAGCTCAAGCCATATACATATACAAAAATATCTTTATAGTTATTAATTGAAAATATTGATATGGGTTTTAACTATATCGATTAGGAGTCTCTAAAAGAAAATCTTTTCCGTCTGTTTCTCAGTCGATCTATAAAATGAGTCATTAAAAGGTTGAGCCACAGTTGGCATACATTTGCAAGGTTAAAAGATCTCGTTCGCCGGTAATGTTCGCGGGATGCAAAACAATGAGCCGCACAATCGTTCCGCAGTCAATGGGGCTTGCGGTAGAGGCTATTTATATAACGCTAGATGCATAGATGTTGTAATGCACTTATTCGCAAGTAAACGACTCTGCATAATGGATGCACGGTCAAGGCCTCCCGCCACGTGGCCGATTGTTTCACCCTGCGTCGGTTCCGTGAGATAAACAGACAAATTAAACGCCCATGTAATTCTGTTACCAGTTTAACGCTGCAATAACGTTAGACGGCCGGCCCTCTGAGGGCTATCTCGAGTGGATTAATGTGTTGAATACACGTCGCTAATCCGCGCCGAATTGCACACAAGTTGCGTTCATGCGTTGTGATGAAGTACGCCTTAGTAGGGTCTGGCTCAGTAGAGTTAGGACCTGATGTATGAAGTTAGGAATTGTTGATTCTTATAATTGATAGAATGAGGCGTTACTTTGCGGATATCCATGACATGCATGAGAAACTAAACTACTTTGCTTTAATCCGCGAATGAATACGAGGATAAAAGTGAATTTGGCTAGTCAGGTGGGGGAACAGTGGCAGTGCAGCGCCTGTGGCTGGCTTGAAGAGTTCTCTCAAACCAATAGATTTTTTTGCGAGACATATAGATTATTGATGTTAAAACGTCTTCCATCTGGATTATTGAAGTTAAAACGTCTTCCACCTGGATTATTGAAGTTAAAACGTCTTCCACCTGAATTATTGAAGTTAAAACGTCTTCCACCTGGATTATTGAAGTTAAAACGTCTTCCACCTGGATTATTGAAGTTAAAACGTCTTTAGGCGCGTCAGGCATTTTGATTGAGATGGGAAATACCATTGAATTCACGTCATTGTCACCGAACGCTTTCCACCAAGGGCGCAGTTAAAAATTTAATCAGCCGTTTAATCAAATGGCTAGCTAACCTCCTTACTTTCGATTTTAGACTTTATCGATCGACTAGTTTCGTTTGGACCAGATTCGACTAGTATCGACCAGTTTCGACTACATTGGACTAATTTCAACTACATTGACTGGTTTTGATAAGTTTGGACTAGATTCGATTAGGTCGACTAGTTTCGACTAGATTCGACTTTTCTTTTTATTTATTATCACTTCACTCTTTCATTGTACTATTTTTCATTGAACAGGCTGAGTAAATATTAATTAAACGTCATCGATCGATCCAAATCATTTACCAAGTTAATCAAATGGCTGAATATCCCTCATTCGGGAGGACAGTTGGACGGCGTCGTTTATTGATGAGGCTGTTAAATTAACCGCTAATTAATCTATCTACCAGCAACATAATTATTTTCATACATAATATGTATGAAAGATGGAACTAAAGAGGTTTTACGTCAGTCGTGTGGTCTAAAGCACGCTCGTTTTTTTTTTTTCTTTTCATTCCGCTTTTCGTCAGAATTGCAACCACCGTGGGCATAAGGAAACTGGAGACTGCGACGTCTTCGACTGCGGTTTGTATTGTGTGCGTCCGTCCACCCTCACTTTTAAGTTGTCACTGTTACGCAACCTACCGAAAATGTTTCGCTAATGCGAAGTTATGAGCCGTCAGCATAATGAGAAATAACGAAGGCAGCCTTCTGGAATGCAAGCTTAGCGTAATAAAAAATGCAATTCAACAAAGGAAGTATTGCAGTTTTCTGCTGGGATTTGCTAATGTTATTCTTTTCAATTACAGAATAAAATAAATTGAAAGCAATCAGCATTTTATCTTAAATGAATAAGTTCCGAGCTAAACTCCCTTCCAGAGTCGGTATTATCTTAAACTTCTCTAATTAGTACAAAAGGAATTTAATTCGAATCGCTCAGAAAACGTTTAAAGGAATGCAGCTTACTGTAAATAAATTTGCGTCTTTATCTTCCTATACTTAAAAAAATACAGGACACGTGCGATAGCTTAAAAATATTTTTTAGTTTTATATTTTGAACACTTCTGAAATTATTGAAATAGTAGTGATATGTACTCAGTACGTGTGTTAATACTTTTATTTAAAATTTTGATGACTGTCTATAAAAGCGAAATTTTATATGAAAAAATGTCTATTTTATTTGGCATCTTAGCGCTTTTTCAGGCTCTGCACAGTAGTGAAGTGGTGAAACTGATTGCCAAAATGAACGTTGAAGCACGTGGTACAAGGAATTTACTCATTTCCTTTTTACTTACGTGGTGAAAGATATCTAGTTCGTAGACCTATTCTTGAACACGTCTGGGGTCTCGCTACGAAGCGGTCTCCAAAGAGAGCTCGCTACAACGCGGTCTACTGAGAGAGCTCGCTACGAAGCAGTTCACTAAGACAGCTCGCTACGAAGCGTTTAGCGTCAGAACGGGAAAATCAACTTAGGACTTAGTCAGTAAAAATACCTTTGGCATATACGGAGTGTTGTTGCAAAGCTTGTACGGTGACGCTGGTGGTATGCAGCTCGTCAGGCCGTAGCCTGAAGTGGAAGCCGTTTCATATTTTTATTATGACATCCCAATCTTCCCATCACTAGATTTGTCCCGGAAATGATACAGCTATACCTGGCAAACCTACAAATAAACTACAATCTTACTTTATTATGCGATGAGTGAGGCCGAACAACACAGATAAGAAACATAGACAAAATCCCTCCTTTCAGAAAACACGAAATATCCGGCTTTGGTCCACTTTCCAGAATTGAAATTTAGTCTGTGACAGACATGGATTTGTGGTTCAAAGTCAGCATTACGTACTTATAATCTTGAACTTTATACCTCTATATCCTTCAATTCCAGCTTAACGACCTATCGAAGTTGCGCACAAAAGGGATGTTCGTGGGCAGCGGTTTTCATCTACTATCAAAAGCTACGTTGCTCGTTTCAATCAAAAATTAGGGATAGTATTTCTTAAATATACAACAAACATTATACTCCCGCAATTTGCTTATAATTTATGCCTCCAAAAACGGGGTCAATTTTATCTCCACGCCTAAATTAATTTTCATGTGGGCCAAGCGGATTCTGGGTGGTGCTCAATTACCCTGGAACAGGATATTAGGAGTGGTTAATTTATCGAACATAATTTGCTACACTCCAATTATATGTACATACACCAAAGGACCTGGCTGACGATATACTGCACGAACGCTGGGTTACTTACTATTTACTGCGTTCTATTATCCTATATCATCCCCGTCCCCGTCGTTGTTGTAATTTAAAATGGTTAATTTTTTAATTTAATTTTTCAAATTTTCCGTGCAATTTTCTAATTTTTTCTTTCTTTCTTAAGAACCTTCTCCCTACATAACAAATGCAACAAAAATAATTTACCGTAACCGAGGGAAATTGGCATTAATTTTTAAATATACAGGTATCACAAATTTTGTGAGTTATATTCTCATTAAAAACAAAAGTTTTTAAATAGCTGAGTTATTTTTAGTAAAGATTTTTCTTTTCTTTTTCTTGTTTACCTAAAAAATTCTACGTATTTTTCTTTTTATATATGTATTTCTTGGACAAGCACAGCGCTAAACGGCACGGTGTACCACTCATGTTTTATTTATCGAGCGAGCCCTCATATATCTGTGTCATGACAATGCATTTTTATTCGCAAACGTGAGAATCCGTAAGATTGTTTATCTCAAAGCGCCTGATGTAATACAAAGAGCAAGCCAACACCGGTAAGTCAAATCTATATTTACATTGCTGTCTCGTTAGATCGTATAAACGGATTTCATTGAGCAAACGACGAAATTCTGCATTCACCACGTTGATAAAATCATGTTGAATACCATAAAACTTACACAAGGATAGATTCTATTCATAATGCCGGAGCCAGACATAGCTTCATTTGAATGATCATGTAGTGTAGCAGGGGACTTTGTATAGTTGCGCAGTTTTGTAGTACTTTGCACTTTCAAGGACAAACATGTATAAATACTTTGAGCTGTCTGGCTTCGGCATAAGAGGAAATATTTAAGCATCTTATCCGTGTAGGTATGATCACGTAGTGTGGCGGAGGACTTTCTGCAGTTGCGCAAAGTTTTACTTAGCGCAACTGCAGAAAAAAGTACTTTGTAGTATTCAAGGACAAATACTTTGAGCTACGTCTGGCTCCGGCATAAGAGGAAATATTTAAGTATCTTATCGGTGTATTTAATTCTGTAGTGTCGCAAACGTGAGAATTCGGAAGTTGGTTTTCTAAATCTACCAACACGAAGCGCCTGACATAATAGTAAAAGCAATCCAACGGCGTTGAGCAAGGAGAATCATGTTTACATTTCTGTCACGTCAGACGTATGCAATCGAATTTCGATGGACAAGAGGTGGAATTCTGACTATAACCTATTCGATAAAATTAAGTCGAACAGGGTATTGACATTCCCTTGCCTGGAAAGGCAAACTAAGTTAAGATTGTTCAATACTAATTGTTTAAAAATCTTGTTTTTATAAATGTGAAATTACTACGCGGTAATTAAATAAATTAGAGGTAGCGCCATGCTTGTAACCGAATTGGACTGGCGCATTCGGTTGCCAGTACCTCTTTCTTACATAAGATCGACGTGAAGTGGCGGCAATGCTGTCACGTCAAGTGATGGTATTGTTGTCGCTGAAGCATAACATAGAAACAATAGGTAATAATTTACTTGTTATATGCACCGTTGCACATTCGTTTCCCAATGATCTTAGTTCTGTATCTATTTTGTTTTGATCCTAGATCTTTGCGAAGCGAACTAAACTTCTAGATAAGTTAAATCACTGTTCTGTACCTTCACATTCGTAAATTCTAAAACTATCATTATATCATATTCTGAACTTCTACATACTTTTAATCAACTTTGGTAAAATGTTTATCTTACACACAGAATTTAAGGTAACCGAAGACCTTTCTAATTAATAAAGTTCAAAATTCGATCAAGAGAGTTTCCTTCAGAAGTTTTGTCAAATTTGGGCGAATATATAAACATATTATGTGAACATACTGAAAAATCATAGTATTCTATGCAAAATTTGTTTAATAAATATCGATATAAGTATATTTTAGCTCATAATCGGCTTTGAACATGACATGTTCATAATTTTTGCAAAAAAATAAGTTTTGTTGTTCTTAATATTTGTAGTTACGAATTCATGGACCGAAATTTATGATTTATTATTTATAAATATTAAAGAATATTGCATTGCAAGAAAGGGAACAAACGTAAAAAAAATTAAACTTAACAATTAATTAAAGCTAGCCCATCGAACTTAAAATACATGTTAAAGTTATGGATCATTATTAATGTTAAGTCATTGTAATTTAATTTGCTTCAAGAAAGATCATAACGAGAACTGACTGACATTAGTCAAAAAAAGGACAATGGTCACATTAAGAAAGTGAATAACTTCCTTGTCATCGGTTAAGTTCTGAGAACGTGTGCATCATGTGTATTAATTACGCGCCGACGATTCGGTGCCATTAGACATAAACAGGAAAAAATAAATGTGGCACGTCTGGGATGATAGGCCTCTTATGCTTCCCATATAACTGTTTATTAACTGTGTTTACGGATACATCAGGATATAACGTATATGTGGGGCGGAGTTGGCCATTTGTTAAGTTGTTTTGATTTGTTAACGTTCTCGTCTCCTCTTATTTAATTGTTTGAGAAAATAAATCTGGCTATTATATTTGAAATATAAAATTCCAATGTATCAATTTATCTTCATCAATGTTTTGAGATTTAAGTAAAACTTTAAATTGTAATGCATTTCTTAAGCTACTCTACCATCAAACCCCGCTACTTTACTGTTTTTTTGTATGCACTAAACGCACGTTTCGCTCCGAAAAAGAAGCCTTACAAGGAGAAACTGCCAACTTTTTTCGACTTCGTTCTTTTTACGAAGATCGAATAACATTTCAGGAAAAAACGAGTTAAGTATAATTACAGAAAAAAAATAAGGTGGATTAAAAATCAAAGACAAGTTGCTCATATTTGAAATTGTAAGAATCATAAGTTTTAAAGCGTCATAAAATGTAGAAAGGTGAATTGAAATCACCTGCTTAGTATGTAAAGCGACACCTGCACGTCGACAGATGTTGGACAAAAAACCAACGACCCTTGCGTCCGGAAACTGACATGCGAGAGGCGAAACTATCAACCCTACCAGATTTTTAATATGGCTAATTTGTATAATTTGATCTCTGCAACAAATTTCAACAAAAAGCCTGAATAATAAAATATTACATTTTATTCATTAAGAATTTACAAAGTGGCAATAGTTTAACGGTTGAAGGGTGGATTGAAATAATAATTGATAATTGTTTTTTTTTTTTTTTTATAATTTGCGCACGCTCTAGCTATCTGTAAATAGAGTTACGTATATTTTAAAGCTCTCAAACATATATTTTTGATGTTTTTAACTTGTACTTGTACCTTTGTAGATAGTTCGTACATAAGTAAATAAATATAGATATACAAAATAAAGCCGTTCAAACTCATTTGAACTGTCTAACTTATGCTCTGATATTATAGACTTTAAAATAAATTCAGCCAGTTTTCTGTATAATTATGGAATATACCAAATCTACAAGAGCTGAATTTATCACCGTTTATCCGATTTCAATATAATAAGCAGTGGAAAACAGAATCTTTTAAAGTTCAACCTGTAAAAATATTCTCGTATCACCGTATGCCGGCTATAAAGAGTTGTCAAAGAAAAAAAGGGGCAACATGAGTCGCGGAGCTCTAGGTCCGGTTTGGTCCACCGCACGTCGCACGGGTGAGCCTGGAATGTGACCCGCACAGATGGGACCCGAGTGACTCACATGAACTTTTTTAAATATCGCCCAATGCTTGTACTTGGCTAGCTTTAGAAAGTCCGCTGCTCGTGGGGGTGCTTACGAAAAATAGTATGAGTATGAATGCATGTAGGCGACTCTACTTTTATATGTACCTACGTCCCACTCTAAGTAACAAGGATTTACGCGTCAAAGCGAGCAGGTTAGATTAATGCAGAAGACCTTGCAATGTTACAACAGTTTTTTATATAAAGGGCAAATCAAATAATATTATTTTTTAATAAACAGAGTCATACAACTATCATAACTGTTTTAACATATATACGTAACGTAAGCATATACTAAAAATAATATAAATGTTTGTGTTTTTCAAACGCACTAATCTGAAATTAATGGTGAATAATAGTAGCTTCAAAGATTTTCCGCGAAGTTTTTAGTCAGTTCACTGTTAATAAACTTTTAATCAATTCTGTGAAATAATTAAACAGTTTCCAACAAAATCGCAAGTATTTGCTAGTTGAAAATTAACTTGACTCACGTAAATAAGAACCCTTGTATTGTTGTAATTAGAATTTAACATAAAATTCACGCAAAAGTAAAATACCTAACTCATTAAGACTGTCAAATTCAGCGCTGTAGAAGTGTTATATTTTTTGCAGCGAAACTTCCGCATTCTTTACAGGTAACTTTGTATTTAACAAAAATAGTCCAAGATTTGGGTATTTCATTACGGGTATTTTATTATAATATGAATATATTTTCGATAGAAATTTCGTAGAAAGAATTAAAAGGCGATCTCTGAAGGAAAAACAGTCGCAAACATACTTTTTTTTTTGTTTTTATTACCAAGTTGACATCTAGTCAACGTGAATTAATGTCTATATTGCGCATTGTTTATATTTAATTATTTCCTATTTATTTATGATACATTACAATGGTTTTCAAAATTATTATCTGGACGAAACGGGCTATTGTTGAACTCTCATAGAAACGGTGACTATTGTTATAGTTAACAAATGTTCACCAGTCAAGTCTCAAGTAAGTTTTAACACGTGCAAGGAAACGAAATGAAACTTATCGCAAGTGGGTCGGGTTACTTATGCATTTTAGAATTAAATCTGTTTTTTCAAATTCAAACTTACATCTAGAATCTTTCTTAGTCTTCAGTCTCTAATATACTCTTTACACAAAATGTTACATGCTTTGGAAAGAGATTTTTCACTTTGATAATTACATATTTTTGTATGAGGGTTCACTTAAAATTTACTCGAAATTTCTTTTTAAAATCTATATTAATTCGCGGAGTACTGGGTCTTGTAATATTCTTCTGGCGAAAATGAAAATTTACGTACTTTTTCACCACATAACACAAAAATCAGTCTGTTTAAAAGCTCTTTGTTTTGATTTTTGATTTGATATATAGTTTTTTGGGAAAATTATATGCTTTGCCAGTGGTGGGCAAACTTTTTTAATGGGGGGCACAAAGTTTAAGAAATTCTAGAGGAGGGCCAGAATTATAGAAAAAATGCATTTCGTTTCAAAGCTTTTATTCATAATTTTATATAAAATTACACACAAGTGTGTAATGCTGTATATATCATCTATTATTCTACTAAGTAGAATCTACTTTATACTTTTCGACCGTCAAAACGTAACTATAGTGGGTCATAGACCGTCATTTCGATGGAACTTCGGCGGGCCAGAGTTAGCGCGCGGGCCGTACTTTGCCCATCGCTATGCTTTGCGTTCCTGAGATGGCATTTTATGAAGGGGAGGTGTCGGCTATTACTGCATAATTTTCGTTAATTTTAGAAAAGCGTTTATTTCTACTTATTTATCTCAAATAGAATGAGTTAAAACAAAGAACTTATTAAATTGATAACCTTATTTAGAATCAAAGCTATATACTATAAAAAAATAATTCGTTAATTTCGACCTAATTTCTGAAATCATATAATATGTACTAACGGCTACACTTACACTAATAAAGGATTTGAACAAAACCTTATAAAACCTCTTTATTAACTAAGCAAGACCACATTTGTTTACTAGACGTAAATTTACTATGAAAAGTGTTCTATTAACTATTATCATTCTGAACAAATAAATAAACTAAATACACCAACTTCCATTCCTCAACTATTGAAAAATTTCATTTGATGATTAGAATCAAGTAGTATAAACATTTGTAAAATTGAAAGCAAGAGTAAAAACACATTACAGATTATTATCCATGGGCGAGAAATATTCCAACAGACGTAAACCACTTTGTTATAAAAATAAGAAAACACGAATTAAAATCACTGCACAAGAACCACTCACTTTCACAAAAAGTAAATAAGAACTTTTACTCAAAATACAACTGAATAAAGTAAATCTCGTAAATTGAATATGCAGGACGCGAATACGCGCGGCAAGCGAGCCGAAGTAGACTCGAGTAACTTTGTTGACAAGCGGCGAGCGCACCCGCTGCCATGTTTGAAAACTTCGGTCGTCTTCGGCTAAACTCGGAAATATTGGGTAAGCACTACGAGAGGTTCTTGATAGAGATGCTGCGCAAATATAGATACAATTTTTTTATTTTTATGATTACGCTTTATGATTATACTTTTTACGTTATTATTCTTGAAAGTTTAGTATATGTTTTGAAGTCTTGATTCAGTTTTAATAATAATGTCAAGAGATGTCAAGAGATACAGAAGGCGGTATTGCTTGAGACGGCACGTATTGTGAGGAAGTTTCTCAATCTGGAGCCCTAACCACCGGTTGCTTTATAGTCAAAATTAACCAGATATCATTCTATAGTGTTCAACGCAAGCCCCCATTTCATAACTTATGTACATACCAATTAAGACGGAACGAGAATAAAAGTATAGATTACTTCTATACTTAATATATAAAGCTGAACAGTTTGTTTATTTACAGGAACGCGCTAATCTCAGGAAGTACAGGACCTATTTGAAATATTCTTTCAGTGTTAGATAGCCTATTTATCGAGGAAGGCTATATATCATCACGTTAAGACCAATGGGAGCGGAGCGCTAATGAAGAATTTTTCAAAATCGGGTTTTTTTTTCCTTTTGAGAGCTTCCTCTGCGTGCACTGCGTAAACGGTTAAAGTTTCGCAAAATCATGTATGATAGAGTTGTTCCCTTAAAAAGTTTTCAATAAAAGTCCACGACAGCATATGTCTAAATTTTAAGGTTGGCTCACTATAACCGAATTCTATGCGAATCAAATTTGTTCTAAAATAATGCATTATTTGTGAGCATTTTTACAAACATGATATTAATTCTTATCCAAAAATGATTTTTTAAACCCCTAAGTCATATCAGTAGCCCACGTGGACGAAGTCGCGGGATACAGCTAGTTTCTCTAATAAATTCTGCTTTTTAATATTACTTTCGGAGAGTCATTGTTTTAAAGTTTTCAAGCATGTACCTATATTTTAAAGATATATAATATTTTCGGGATAAAACATTCGACTTAACACATTTAGATGACATTTTGATGATATGGCAGAGTACCATATTTTTCACGGGCTTTGAAATATTTAAATGGTACTTTAAATTCGCTGTACAAGCAACATTTGTAACACTTTGTTTTCATGACTCCGTCTACGAGCTTTAAACACAACTGCTCGAAACCACCGCGTTATTTATCCCGAGTGCTGCCGTTTTACAAACAACAATGTGAAAACGTTTGCAATTAAATGAGCAGGTTGTTTACCTGATTAGTAATTACAAACGCGCATAGACACCTGGGTTCATTGGTCATAATTCTCAACTGAGCCATTCGCGGTATCGCCTTAATACGGCTTGCACTGAGACATGCATGGCTTAATCTTTGAGACAAGCATATAACGTGACGTCAGATGGCAATCGGTTATCTTAACTCGCCCCACAGCCAAGTCCTCTGCAATCTAAGCGGAACCTGGTACTACTACACCGGCATAACGCTAGGACGAAGGACGAACAAGAGTTCCTATAACATGTGGGGTCATTCGAAGGTAATTCAATAACATGATGGACACTTGCGTCTTTATTTTTTATTGCTCGAGGTCACTTTTCTACTATACTCAGGGCCGGATTTGGAGGAGGGCACCGCGGTTATAGCCCCGGGGCCTCCACAAGTGAGTTGCCCCACAACGAGAATTTTACCACTAAGTACTACTTACTACTATCACTACTGACTCCTACCTCCGACTCTTCTACTAAGAATAATTATATTATTATTAAATATTTAAAAATAATTTAACCATATTAGTTCAAATCAATCCGTATATGATCAATGAAGAACGAACGATTGTTCGTCAAAAATAATATCGGAATATCAGAATATTTCATTTCTTAACGCGATACTTTACTTTCGCATAACTTTTGCACTTGACTATACCCACATATTATGTTATTTAATCAAATTTACTTTGTCTCCCAATAAAATATTGTAAGACTTTAATTTTTTTTTTAAATATTGTTCTGTATGGAAAATAATTACGTGCCTCCACTCCTTTGTTGCCCCAGGGCCTCTAGACCTCTAAATCCGGCCCTGACTATGCTCATAGCAAGTGTTGTCATGGAAACAGTAGGAGAATATCATCTTAGTTACGATTAGGAAACGCAACAAGGTTGTCTTTGTATCAGTTCCATATCTTAATCAATCACAGTCTCATTTAATCCGATGCTGGATCAAAGGTCAGGTCAGGTCACTTTTTTTTTCTTTTTTTTTTTGGATATAGGCAAGCGCTTGACCGCAGTCACACTTGATAAAGTGTAGATGCGGTCTATGGTGGAGCGCGCTTGCCTGTGGACAACATTCGCATGGTGGAGTGCTTACCCGAGCCGCCGGTGTTTAACGGCGAATGCCAGGCCGGACAGCTCAAGTGCAGAATTATGAACGTAAGACTTTATCACCACACCTCTACGATGCAAGCTGTTAGTATACCTACCGTTCGTACCAAAGACGTCCCTGTCCGCTGTTCCTTAGATCTTCGATTTTTAAAAGTTCGCTAATAAAAATTATCTTTCTAGTAAAAATATAATAATAAGTAAACTAATTTCAAATTAAACTGAAAAACATGACAGGAAGAAAGGAGCATGTTAAAAATATATATAAAAAAAGAAAAAACACTAAAACAGCGGATCCACGTCGGAGTAGGTGGGGTAGGTTCCCAAAAGACTGGCTGCGTTACCTCGTTGGATACCATTGCTATGCTAATGTGCTTCGGCCGAGGTCCGAGTCAGGCTTTGGATGCCTCGTTACCTCTATGAGGCCCGACGACATTTCTCTAGATGACGCGACGGCCTCAGGACCCCAAGGCCCCATGGTTTCCACGGCAAACGACGGAAATATGTAACCATCACCGAGTGCTTCATATTATGACTATATATTACTACATTAATTCAAATCTAGAGAACCATTTACAAGAATATTCAAGACTTCATTTAATGATTGTTGTACTAAGGAATGTGTCTTCTCTGCAGAAAGAGTCGTGTATAAAACTGCAACAAGTGTGCGATCTGGTCAAGGACTGCGACGACGGCATCGACGAACGACAGAATTGTGGTGAGTGGCCCTCCCACACAGGACACGCTGTGGTTATTGAATTTGAAAACTTACACAAATCACACTATTGCTTTAGAACGCAGGAAATCAAGAGTTTTGATTCTTTTAACAAGAGAAGTAACCAGTTTGTACTTTTATTTTCAGATAAAATGCCCTACGGGTCGTACTGTAGCTTTGAAGGATGAAAAGTCTTTCTCAAGAAATGGGCTGTCCAACACTGAAATAATTTTCCAAACCGGACCAGTAGTTCCTGAGATTCGACCGCGACCGTGGTGACGAGCGCACCGACCACGGCTGCGATCCGGGCGCCCGCGCCGCTAGCACGCACGAATACATGATCCAATTCGGCTACAAGCGTGGTACTACCTCTAATTTACTACACTACTTATATTTGCTACAGTTATATTCAATAACATGTCTATTATTCAGTTAACTTGCTTTATTTCTTCAAATACCGATTAGTACTTTAAAATAAACATAATATTATGAAGATATTCAAGTAACATTTACTCAGTATGTCATACCTACGTACATATTTTCATTTATTTGGGAACATTAGCCTAGTTCATATTATAATCGGGCTCGGTAATGCTCTCTGTCGTATACGCGGCCCCCACATTAAGGTCTTAATGACTGTCGTGGTTATCTTCTGGCTAAAAGATTACGTGAGGGGAACATTTGCGAAGGTACGTATTTAATCCTTTTACCTAGTACGTTAAACATGGGAACGCTGCAGTATCTCTAGAATTGCTTTGCTACTCATTTGACTTGGAATTTTTTAAACTAAATTTTGTCAATCTAAATGAAATGCATATCTCTATACATAGAAATTAGTGTTCGATCAGTAATTAAAGTTTGAATAAATATAAATAAAAAACAGCATAAAAAAGGTATTGAAATAGTCTTTCCTCATCCCTTCTTTCAGCTCAATGACGTCCCCATCGGTTATCAAATCTTCTGGCTTCGTGACCTGTCCATTGCCACTTCAACTTACAAACTTTGAGAATAACGTCGGAAACATAGTTTTTACCTATTGTTAAGCAATTATCATGAAGTTCTGCATACTGGTAGCCAAGGAAATGACTACTGGCAACCGTGGACATCTACACAACCAGAAGGACTATATGACACACGGACGTTTGTACCTAAGGTAAACTTAATGCCTGTGTTATAGGTAACAGCCGCCTGTTATACACAAATATTTTTTGTTTTTTTTTTTTTTCCAAAAACTCCGCGAGGTAGAACGACGACCATAAATCGTTAGATCTGCTTACTGTGGTCTCCTGGGCATGAAGATACCCATGAGCGTCGTTGGTCACTTAGGTGAACTGCCTGCTCGTTTGCTCCTTGTAAAATAAAAAAAAACTTCCTTACTAGTGCTTATGATCGTCATAACATACATATACGTTTTGCTGGTCCGTTGGCGCAGTTGGCAGTGAGCCTGCCTTCCGCTCCGTGGAGTGTGGGTTCGATTCCCGCCTCGATTCTGAGTGTATTATGTACACACGTACACGTATTATGTACGAATTTATATATTTCCAAAAAAATATTAGCGTAACGGGCGTCTGTTACCTATAACACAGGCATTAAGTTGTCCACTTTAGGAACAGACGTTTGTGTGTCATGTAGTCCTATGTACTTATCTATTTATATATTTTTTTAATTACTGTTTATAATTATTGATAAAATTCATATGAATATGATAACTATGTGGCAATCTTTTTTTTAATTACCCTATTGTGTTCCACTGTTGGGCAAAGGCCTCCCCCTCTCTCTTGATCCTGTTTCCTGAGGCTCACTTAATCAAGTGAAGTCATAGATTCATTGCCGTGGTTTAAGAATTCAACTAGGTCTTTTGCTTGCAGGTCCTTGGCAGCATCAACTCGGAGATACTAGATCCAGGGTCCGCTTACATTGCAAATGATGTGGCTGTGAGGCGAGTTACGATTCCTTTCCTGGGAGTCTGACGTCATCCCAGGAAGCTCGCGATCTCTAGAATCTCACGACTGATATCACTCAGTCACATTTATCGGTACCCACTGTTTTGCGTGCCTTCCGAAAGACGGTGGACGTCGGATATTTTAGAACCAGTGTTAGAATGGATTATCTATCAACCGGCTGTGGTAACTGCTGCTTAACCTAGTGATCGACTCAAATGCCGGCCACTTTTCAGTTACAACCTCCTAGTTCCATATAGATGCAAGGAAACTTGTTCCAATATTGATTCCATATTTGGAGGAGAAATTCGGGTACCGAAAGGACCAAAGCGTTTTTTGTGATCGCCCAAAAATCTACCCACTTATTTGGGTTGTCGACGTCCGCGATCAAACACGTCGCTTTGTCGCTCTTTATGTATTATCTGTCCGCAACATTCATAGTTGCTGTAAACAACCGTTTATTCTTAATAGTATTTTTAGTACTTCTCAAAACTTTTTTATAATTTAAGATGGAGGTTGAGAGGTTCAGGGCAATCGGCCCATTAGCGTTGGTGCTACGCGTCAGTAGTGCGATGGGTCTCGCTCCACTGCGTGTTATACCCCTGGGCCATACCTATCGCATCGTCATATTACCTGCCCGTATGAAGCGTATTTATACTGTTATAACTTTTCTGAGTAAGTAATCATCATTTATTAATTTAATCAATCATACTATGTTTTTAAGTCCCTTAGAAACATAGTATATACATGTTTCCTTGCGAATTATATCGGGGTAACCCGTCGCAACATCCGCAACAAGAATTTCTGAGCACATACTCAGCGTGAGGAATATGGACATAAATGGTTCGGTAGTGGTGAGCAATATTCACAACTCGGGAGAAAACCACATCCATATCAATATAATTTTCGTGTTAATTAAAAATAGCTAGGAAAAAATGGCCGGTATGTCGAGGAAGTGGTGGCGCAACGACTTGGACGCTTTTTCAGGAAAGGAATGGATTAGGTTAGCTCTGGATAGAAGAGAGGCCGCGTGTATAAACGACCCCTGGTATTCTGCTGTGAACTGCTGCGAACACTAGTTTATGGGGTGGTCTAGACCGTACATACCAGTTGTATACGATACAGCGTAGTGTAAAATAAAGTAACAGACATTGACTAGTCTATTAACATTAATATATTTACCGTTTAATTTTTACAATATGTGTGTGTTTAATAAAAAAAATGACTTTTCTTATGAGGCTATCAAAATATATATAGTAGTCAGTGAGTCCCCTGAATTCAGTACTCAAGACAAATATATTTTATGAAACTTATTCTCAGAAGTAAAAAATAACAAATTACTTTCTAAAACCATATCCGTCAGGGCCCCGGGGCGAGAAGTTTATGACAAGTTGGTGTATTATTGATCCCTATCAATGTAACCCCGGAAAAGACACCAACGTGTCCGTTACAATTATAAATAAACTTTATATAATAAAAACAATTAATTTGACTGAAAATTATTAAATCTAACACTGGGATTTGTAATATGAATTTCATTTTTGTGGAAAGGCACACATGGTAGAAAGTTTCGGCGAGGAATAAAAGGTGGAAGCGAAGGTCGATATGCTCAACCAGCGCAAAGGAAGATCTTTCTGTCCGGGCCAGTTGGAGGTGCCCTGAGCTGCTATATATAGTAATCGTAAGTAGAAACTTCGCTATCGTAACTTTGCTTTGTATGGAAATTTTCAGTGTTTGCACTGCGGTCGTCGTCATCCCTACAGCGCCATCTAGTTTGCTTTGGTGTAACCTTTTTTCCATTCGACCTCATTGCTATATCGTTATGTAGCGGCAACAACATTTTAATAGATTTAAAGGTAACTAGTAGTTTAAGCAAAGGAAGGCCTAAGCCCAGCAGTGGGTTATCAAAGGCTGACAATGATGTTGATGATGACAGGAAACTTACTTATTTAAGTTACTGTTACTTATAATTATACTGAAAATTATAAAAGAATTGATTTATCTTAAGTATGTAATGTGTGTTAAATATCTGTTACCACCGTGATAAACATGACTTAAGGCGAATGTTATTGCTCGGTTCGTAATGGCGGCATTAATGAAATGTCTTTATTGCAATGCTACCATAACTGAAAATTGTATTAACAAATTCTTCTTCTTCCTTGCGTTATCCCGGTCAAGCACCAGGGTCCGCTTAGATTGCAAAGGATTTGGCTGTGGGGCGAGTTAAGGTGACCGATTGCCATCTGAGGTCATCCTCGGAACCGCCACGGTTTCTACTACCTTACAACTAATATCACAAAGTGACATTAATCGGGTCACACCTCATTCAAATTTTCAAAATGACATGTAAAATCACATTGACCTTTGTATAAACTGGTACATGACAACAAGTGCCCCCCCCCCCCCCCCCCCCCTCCACGGCCATCACCCTTCTGCTCCTCTGTCTACGCAAACACGCCATTATAGTCTCCTATATAATTTTTAATGGTTTTTAATCTGTTTTTCTTTTCTTTCTGATTCATTTTCTGTTATAATAACAATAATAAACGATTAAGTTATTAACGGAGCTTTAGTAGCATGCACTTTACTAGCTTTAGTAGCATGAACTTTAGTAGCACGCACCGTTATGAAAGTAATTGATTTTTATTTGGTAACGTTTTTGTCAGTAACATGACTCAATTTTACAGTCTAGTTTATTATTATTATTTTTTATATATATTATTTTAATAGTATTAGTATTAGCAGTATTTATGTAAGTCGGTCTAATATTCCTAAAACTTCCGAATTTCATTTCACCTTTAGGACTGATGATTACATTTGGCTAGAAAGAAAGAAATAACGGCAGGAAGGAGGAGGATGCAAAGACGCGTACGTATCGAAACGGGCAAATGGTCTTGAAAGTTTTGTGGCCCTGAAAAGGGCCTTTTAATTTTATTATTATTATTAGTATAAATGCTATAACAAACCGATTAAGGTTTGAAGCATTATATACTATTAAAGAATCGAGCAATTAAGCACGTTCTCCTCGGATTCTACGCGCAAGCTGTATATCCTTAGGCATGATGGTCACACGCTTGGCGTGAATCGCGCACAAGTTTGTATCTTCGAAAAGTCCGACCAGGTACGCCTCGCTCGCCTCCTGCAGAGCCATGACCGCCGAGCTCTGGAAGCGAAGGTCGGTCTTGAAGTCTTGTGCGATCTCGCGCACTAGACGCTGGAACGGCAACTTGCGAATTAGAAGCTCCGTGCTCTTTTGGTAGCGACGAATCTCACGAAGGGCCACCGTGCCGGGCCTGTAGCGATGAGGCTTCTTGACGCCTCCCGTGGCTGGCGCACTCTTGCGAGCCGCTTTGGTGGCGAGTTGCTTCCGGGGCGCTTTGCCTCCGGTAGACTTGCGAGCGGTCTGCTTC
>JANCMC010004810.1:0-11064 GCA_024363005.1 Charaxes varanes
TTTTTATTTACCCAGGCAAACGACGCGTATACGAGAGACCAGTGGTATTACTCCATCATATGGAGGGTAAATATTGACTTTATTATTGTGAAATAGTTATCTACAGTTAACACAGTCAACAGTTATCTTTTCCTTTCTTTTACAGAGGAACATGATAAGATACCGCAATTTCTTAACTAAGTCTGTGAGGAAAGAAGTCGTGCTGAAGGAACTTAAGGTTTGTATTACCTAGATCTAATTTACACGTGTATAACCGTTTGTACTTTTTAGTTTTACTTGTTCGTTTTAGTTTTGCCTGTTCCTTTTGGGGGATACGTGTCCCTTTTAGTATGAATTATACCTTTTAGTTTTACCTGTTCTTTGTAGATTTAAGTGTTCTTTTTTAATTCCGGAGCCAGATATAGCTTCATTTGAATGATCATGTAGTGTGGCCGGGGACTTTGTGTAGCTGCGCAGTTTTTTAGAACTTTTTAGTCTTCAAGTACCAAAATGTATGCGGCATAATGTAAATATATTTAAATTGATTTCGAACTTGGCGTATTTGAGTTTCACATAAATGTATGAGTCTCTAAAAAGGCTTTCCTAAACTTTTATTTCGAGGTTTTTGGCGAATGGCAATTTTCAATTATTGAAGAGAATTCAAATATGAATACAACATATCAAAGTCAAACATTTAGCAAATTTTTGACTTAAACAGTCACTTCGCTTCATCATTCGAACACAAAGTTATATTACCATCGATGTGACGTGATTTTCTTTATTGCGTAGTCAAATATTAAGAGTGGGAAATCCCGTACTTTGAGAATATACTTCGAAGGTTATCTTTTCGAATAGATAACATATGGACTGTCCCATCGTCATTGGACGACATCAATCGTTACTATGCAGAAATTCCTGGTAACTAAGCAAAGTCTAGAAATATGATTATAACAGGAAAGTTTGTTTAACCTATCGACATTACTTACGATCGTATTAAATGAGACAGATATTTGAAATCGATAATTTAAAGATAATTGTCAAAGTATAGTTTTTTTATAAGCCTTTTAAATTGGATTATTTTTTTAACTATTCTATATACTTGCTAGCAGTGTGTAGAGTGAAAATTCAATATAGATAGAAATAGTGCTGTGAAATAATGAATTGTTGCAAGACATAAAATTAAGCAAATCAGTCTTATATATGTTCAGATTATATTAAAATGTTTTTATTTGTCAAAACATACATTTTTTATGATTTTTTTTTTTCTTATTTTAATGTGTTGCCATAAAAAAATCCTTTGATATGGATAGATAGCAAGTATATAGTAATGAAATATGTTAAAATAGTCCTATTTCTTAAATTAACTTTCTTTTTAAAAAGTAAATGCATGACTGACATAATTACAATGCAACAATTCCATTGTAACAATTTTAAATAACTTTGCAAATAGCAACAAAGGATACTAGTAGGATACATAAGGTTTAACAACCATAACATTTGTGACATACTGTATAAACATCAGACTCTGCATCATGTTTCCCTTTATAATGACAAACTATGTGAACTAGCTTTAAATTTTCTCTAGTGAAAATCTGTAAATAGTATCTGTCAGTTTCAATATAACCCTGATTATTAATTTTGTCACATGAAATACATTTGACATTTCCTTTGACAAGTTTATCTACAGCTTTTAAAATATTTGGGGCAATCGATCGTGACAACTCAATTTTATGATCCAAATTCCAAGTTTGAAAAATAATTCGCTCTTCACGACTCCTATATGGGTTAATCACATGATCAACATTGTAATTACATTTACTTTTATTCCAAAGCCCACCGCACTCAAATAACCCATGTTCATTACATATACGCAATACTTTATCTTTTCTATTAAAGTAACCTTCATTATATTTATTGCTTTCTAGTAGTTTTCGTAAATCTAATAGAAAGGCATCTATTAGTTTCTTACCATAACCATTTTTTGAAAGAATGTATAGTTCAGATGATTGTAGGGCAGTCTTTGTTTTGTAATAGTAGCCTCTCATACGGTCTTTCACACGCTTTGACATTGACTGTTCTTTCGTTTTCTCTGATGGGTCAAGTCCTAAAAAACATAATTACATATTAATTGAGAAGGTATGTTAGTGAAAATATATTAAAGGAACAGAATTGAGCAACAATATAATCAATTTAAATATGTTTACATGACTCTTTAGTCACGCTTTGCATTTAACTATATAAATTAATAGTTGTTTGTTAGTGTATGCACAAACCGGCTGAACTGTTTTGAATTCTGTTAGTTTTGGTTCCCCTTATTTCTGGGAGGGATGAAAAGAAAAAAAGGAAAAGTCAAAAGATTATTAACAAATACTAAAAAATGCAGAATTACTTTGGAATAGATGGCATTAGATTTAGATCTTTCCTCTGACTTGCCATGTAAAATTTTTATTTTGTAAGAGATTCAGCCAGTATCACATTTTATGGAAAAGAAATAAAGTAGATTGGTTAATTGTCTTATAAGAGACAAGCTTAAATTTGGGCAAGACAACGTCTGTTGGTTCCTTTATTGTATTCATGTATTATAATTATGTCTTACCGCAAAACCAATCAGGATCATGTGTTCTTTCACTAAGTAGTGTCTTAGCATCATTAGCTGCATTGATGTACCTCTGAAATACTTTAAACGTCTCTTTGATGTTATCAGTAAGAAAATTTTTTGCAGCCATTCCTGTATCAATATATTGTTTTTTATGAGAGCGGATCATACTATAGTAGAAGTCAAAATCTAGAAAGAACAAATATTTATCGTTATTTTATAAACATTAAGAATAATAAAAAAGGTATATATATCTGAAACAAGATTCAAAACATGGGAAAACAAGCATGTGTTGTCCATGTATAAACATATACATATAATACCTTTATACAAGTAATTCTTGTATATATATGTAAAGAATATCTTAGCATTCCACAAATTCTCCATGCGGGTCACAGGTCCAGTGTGTTGCAGAGGATGGAACTTAACCGTGCTCGGAGCTTGTGACCAGGTGTAGGTTTAAGAACACTCTTTCTAGTAGTCACTGACACTAACCTTCACTGCTAGTGTTCCCTCTCCTGACTCCAAATCTGGTATTGATGTCCTTTCTAATAATTTCTAATAAAGAACTTATGAGAGTTCCTGACAAGTCATGGATGATCTTCTGTATATGATTCTTGTTAATCTAACTATGTACATGTTTCTTCTTTTTCTATGTCTATGTCTTTATATTTATTTATATGTTCTTTACATATAAATATATATATTTCTTAAAATTATCCATATCATTACACAATCTATTTTTATAAATATAATATTCTTCGTACATTCATCTACACTTTATATAACCCACAACATCTACACACATTCATGTACTAAATCATCCATATTAATTTTAAGGTAGTAGAAGGCAAGGCGTATACTGCTAGCGCCGCGCCTTCTATTGATCATTTTCATTTGGTCTTAATGAAACAAAAAAAACATGTCATGGTTTTGGAACTGTTTTTAGTGAGCTCATATGTTAGGTCAAAATACTTGTCAGTTTTAATCACATGGTCTTTAGGGATGTTGGTGTCCCATTGGAACTCAACCAGTACTACTTGTTTTAGTATCTTTGAGTAAAGGAATAAGTTGCTACTCGATTTCATACTTGAACTTTTTTTAATAAAACCAATTATCTATACATTCATATGTGTATATCTGAATCTCAGAAACTGCTCCATCTATTTATCTGAATTTCATTGCAAGGGATTTTTGGGGAGGGTGAGTAATCAATCTAGCTAAGTCGCAGTTTTATCAAAGCAAGGCTCAGTGATTCAGGTACTATTTCTTTAAAAGTAAAACAATTTGAGTTATAATAGGTGATGTGCTTCTTTGTTAATAATTAGGGGTTATTATTTCTATAACTTAGATACTTGTGATAAAATATTTTACTTTGAATTTTATTTAATTGTAAATTGTTGTTTAGATAAAAACATACCAGTTACCATTTTTTCTTTATTCTGTACTAAAATAAAAAGAGTTTGTGGCGGCAGTGTGTTAAGGTAGTCATCATCGTCCACCTGTGTCCCATCCTCCGCTACGTAAAGCCGGCACTCTGCGCAGCTGACATTGAACTACAAATCGAGCACATGAATTAGGTCACGGCTGCCGAATCGGGTCAAGGTAGATAGTCTTGACCTATTTTAAATCGTTAATTTGTGTCGACTAACTATATATATAGATATAAAAAATATAAATACAATTAGCCATTGATATTAAATTAACTCTTTAAATTAAAATCATGAAGATGAAAATAAATAAAACTTACACCCAACTTTTTGCGCGATTTCTCTATTAATTCTGTTAAACTTTCAGCGGCGACCCCAATTTTTTTTGCTCTCTGGACATCAGTCACTTTATATCCTACTTTCATGATTTTTTTTTAAATCTTCCAAAAAATTTGTATTGTCGAAATAATAAAAACAAAGAAACTCGCAGAAAACCTACAGCTGCTACTTTCCTACTTGTAACTTGTAAGCCTACTTCCGGTCTTATGTCAATTTTTGCGCGATATGTGACATTACTTTTCTCATATTTAGATGGCTGTGGATACTAAGTTTTGTAGATATCTGGTATCTGCTTATCAATATTTTACAACAATTTAATATGTATACAAAAATGTGTTAATTTTTAGTACATTATATTGGTAAGAGGTAATTTAAAAGTCAGCAAGTCCGTTATTTCAAAGGATAGGTATTTGTACTGAAAATAAACTTTTGACAATCTAAGTATTTTTCCCATTACCTTCGTCATATTATTATTGTTGTTAAACGTTTAGTCAGCATTCGGTAAATGTATACAAGTAAGAAATATGTACTTGTGTTAACATTCTCTTTCATATGCGAAAAATGATCTATGGCGCTTAATTGGTATTGACATTTGACACCTGTAGCTACAAAACTACAGATTTTTGTTGTAGTCTTATATAAATTATGGAGTAACATCTCTTATGGGAGTGAGTTAAAAGTGTAGATAGTAAATGTAGATAATAGTTCAAAAAGCAATCAAGCTGGCGCTAGTGTAGGCAAATAATACGGTATGAGTGTAACAATAGTGGATGAATCGATCAATAATAAAATAATTTAAAATTTACTATAATCCTGATGTGTGACTCTTTATGTAATTTAACGGACATTTAATTATACAGAGTTGTTACCCCTTTATATAGTCTCCACGATGTAAATCACGCTTTGGTTGGCGGCAAATGATTGATTGTCAGTAGTCAGTACTCAGTTGTCACTAGAAGTTAAACATTTTAAGTTTTATACTTTAATTTTAATATTACACGAATTTAATTCGATGATTGAAAGTTACAATACACAGAAAAGAGTTCTATATTTTATTTATCTAAAATAAATCCTTGTTCGCTCATGATTGCTACTAAAGTTGCTTACGGTTTAGATACTTATATTTTCTTTTTAAAATTTAATAACACTTGAACTTTGTGTACAAGCCGGCAATAGTGATGAAACGAGGTGCGTTAATCGTAATTGAAGGCGTGGATAGAAGTGGTAAAACAACGCAATGCAAGAAATTAGGTATGACACAAACTTTGAAATTCAAAAATATTAGTAATAACATTTGAAAAACGATTAATTACGTACGTAATCAGAATATATACTGTTCTGAAGTACTGTTGATAAGGGTTTCATGAGTTGATTATTTAAAAGTTCCAGGGATGATGTCACACAACAGTGTCTTAACTTAATTCGCCCCACAGTCATATCCTCTGTGAACAATGTTAACAATTTTTTGGACAATTATTTCTTTAAATACATTGTGTACTTTATATAGGAATATTTTCATACATAATAAAGTTTTATTATAATACACAGGAAATAACATTAAAACTGAAAAATATATGATAAAATTAAAACATAACTTTTTTTAGTTGAAAGTCTCTGCAATAGCAAAGTTCCAGCAGAATATACAAACTTTCCTAATAGAACATCTGAAATTGGCAAAGTTATAAATAGCTACTTGACATCAAAAGTAAGTACTAAATGAAATTTTTATACATATAAGCAATCACCTTTTCGTCTGCAGCCGTAATGGGCTGGCGTTTGCAGCAACAGTGCCTCTTTCTCTCATAAGGTTGTGATGTAGCGGCATTGCTGTCTCATTAAATGATGGTATTATTGTGGCGTTCCATACAGCTTAGGAGAGTTTGCAGTGACCTAAATTTCTATTTAAAGACTTCTGGTATTGCAGATGACTATGGGCGTTACTAGTAACTTACCATTTGCTTGGATGCCCCTTGTAACATTCAAAGAAATCAAATGACTTAATTTGTACTACGTTTGAGAGACATTGTTGGAAATATGGATAAGTTTTCTTATTATATTTGAATTAACGTCAATTATAACGCAATTAGAATATAAACCAATCCTAAAGTTTTATGTGCTATACTCATGTTAGTTATATAAAATTTTAAATTTCAGAAAGAATTATCAGATGAAACAATTCACTTACTATTCTCTGCAAATCGCTGGGAAAAAGCAAACTGCTTAATAAAAATGCTAGAAAGTGGTACCACAGTTGTAGTTGATAGATATTGTTACTCAGGAGTTGCCTACTCTGCTGCTAAAGGTAAATTTAATCTTTATGAATTTGAGATATGAGGGTTTTAAGGTTCTGTAGTGAAGGAACCCTTACAGTTTCTCTCTGTCTTGTTTGTTCATCTGCAAGGTGGTCCACCCAATAGGATTTCCAACTATTCCCTCTGTTCCTACGATGCTTCAGTTAAATTGGGGATCATGTTAGTATTGGGTGGGTTGGAACATAATTGTTAAGTTTTGAGATCGTAAATTTCTGCCAACAGTCATTATTTTAAAGTTTTTGATTAAAAGCTAGTAGGTAATCAATTTTATTCTGCAGTTTTAATTTTAATGAATTAATATAATACAGGTCTGGACCTTAATTGGTGTAAAGCACCAGATGCAGGACTACCAAAGCCAGATAAAGTTTTCTTCTTAAATATGACATTAGAAAATGTTAAAAAGAGAAATGGTTTTGGAGATGAAAGGTAATTATCAATAAAATATCTAATTTGGTAGTATGGATAAGAAGGGTCTTTGAGAATACACTCTTTAACTGGAGTCACAGTTATTGTTGCAAGTATAATATTCTAATATATTAAAATATTTATTACCATTTTTAAACTTTACATTATTTGCAGGTATGAAGTTCAGGACTTTCAGAAGAAAGTAGCAGATACATACATGAAAATCAAAGATGACACTTGGGATATTTTAGATGCCAGCAGGTAAGTTATTTATAAAAAGTTATTGTATATATAATTTATTGTGTATATACCTATAATGTAAACTACTACCCCAAATAATCCTATTAACATAACTAGGAAAAGTATCAAAATGTACTTGGTTAGCCCTAAAAAGAAAATTTTTCCTAATATTTTTTAAATAAATAAAATGGTTGGACCAGTATATATTTTCAAAATTCTTAATGCTGTATAAAATTTTGGATACTTAAAGAATTTTTTTTTTTGTACTCTCTCACGTCAACCCTGTAGCTAGGGACCCTATCATTATCTTATCCTAATATATATGAATAATAATAGCTGAAGACTATGTATGTAGGCTTGAACATGCTATCACAGGAACTTCAGTCATTCAAAAAATAATCTTTCAATGTTAGATGGCCTATTTATCGAGGAAAGCTTTAGACTTTATGTCATCACACTTAAATTGAATCTATTTCTATTACCAAATTTTATGCAGACAAAGTCGTGGGCACAGCTAGTCATTGATATGGCAATAGTACACAATAATATTTATTTTGGTGATTTACCATTTTAATACTATATATTACAGGTCAATGGAAGAAGTTCAACAAGAGCTATGTGAAAAGACTTTGTCAGTTATAAATTGTGTAGGAGTTAAGTCAATTGAGAAAATATGGATTTAAGAAATTGCTTAAGGTATGAGTCAAAGGCCAAAAATAGGAAAAAATTTAAAACAAAATGCTTTAAATATTTAAGCTGACAACTGTTTAGTATGAAATTTATAAGTGTCTAAATAATTGGAAAGGTGCCTTATGTCTTAAATCAAATGTTAAATATGTGTATAACAGATCATTTCATAATTTTCTATTATTTAATTTAAAATATTATAATAATGAATGAAATAAAAAGAAATAATAAATTTCATAAGATGTTTTATTTCTGAATACATTGTAATAAGAGTTTTGCACCTTCTGATGTTTGTTGTTTTAAAATATTGATGTGGAGCTTTATCTTTTTCTTGAATGTCTTTGCAATATCTTCAGAATTATTTTCAATCAACTTCAAAACAAAGAAACATCCTCTATTTGTTGGTAGCCAAGCTTTTAGCTGAAAAATTAAATATAAAAACATTTACATTTGGACAACAGGTGATTTAGTTTTATTTCCTTTGTTGAAAAAATGAGAAAATTGTGTACAATCTGAACAATAAACATTTTGGACTTACAGTTTCTTCAGAAATTATTTCGCTGATAGCCTGACCAAGTGTTTCTGATGCTGTTTTGTCAAGAATGGCAAGCTTCTTCAAACACATGTGTATTCCTGCATCTTCTATTGCTAAAATAGAAGTCTCTTCATTTTCCTTGGTCATAACCCAATTTGGATTGCATATTTCTTTTGCTAGTGCATCCAACAAAGACTTTGAAGTTTCTAAAAGATAGAATAGCATATTATATAATAACCTTGTATAACATATTAAATAGTAACCATGTGTTATATAGCAACAAATATGTTTTTTTTAATATTTCAAGGGACGAACAAACAGGGTGTACATGATTACTGACGCCCATGGAGATCAGCACCACCAGAAGGCTTGCAGATGAGTTGTTGACCCTTAAAGAATGGTTTAGCTTATTGGGACAAGAGAACATAATTATTACCTATAGATACAACAGCAACTACAAGTAACATTCGCGTTTTATCGGCAATCCAAAATCCAGGTTCTGACTCAATGTTGCTCTTCAACTCTGGCAATATTGCCTCTCGTAGTTCAGCAACACGAACCTCTGCATCTTTCTTTGATGTTCCACTTGAGAGACCTTCTTTTAAGAACTTAGTGAAGCTAGGGTGAAAGGCAGCTGGATCCTTTGGGATAATGAGCCAATGCAGGACCTACAAATATTATAATCAACATAAAAGAAAGTCTAAATCCTTTTACAACTATTTAATTAATAAAAATAACCATTTAATTTATTCCATATATATAAATAATAAATCTCATAATTTTAAGTAGATTTACTGTCTGAAACAAAACTAGGATGATTTTGGTTTCTAGTATGTAATTGGTGTTCTGACAAGTCACTTGTTTTTATCAAAACAAAATATAACAAGTCAGTCTATTAAAATATTGTCCTAAAAGTGAAGGTCCTGAAAAAATTTATATATCTTTGCTACTTGATGCTCATCATCTAAAGAGATTTATACATAAATTTGCTTACACATATGAAGCACACTCAGGAATAATAAGCTAATGTTAATTGCAAATGAAAAAAATAAAATAAATGTCTAACAAAGTAAATATTAGGATTAATATAAAGAAGAGTAAATCAAATTAGAATACATTAAAATTATAAATTTCTAACAAGTAAAGTCATTTGAAATATTGGAAATTTAATAGGTCACTGAATAATTCCTCAAAAATATATAGAACTAAAATGAACTTACCATATTACCCCAGTGGTCCTTAGCAACATTCTGAATATTACTAACAAGTGTGGATACAATTGTCTTTTTAACCAGAACTGTGTCATCAACAGAATCAAAGATTGCAATAAGCAACCTGTATCCAGTTTTGTGTTTGCTAAGAGGCACAATGTGTTCCTTTACCACTTTTAGTATAGTCTGCAAATGAATGAACCAATAATAATTTTTCTTTCTTTAAAAAAAACTGACCTTAAATCAGAACTGGGTCAAATTGAAATACGATAAATATTTAAAAAAAGTACAGTCAAAGTGAGAACCTCCTCTGTCTCCGCTTTTGAAGTTTTTATAGGTTTCATTATTAAGATTATTGCATGTCTCATAACACAGAGCGTTATGTAAATTGCTCTAGTCTCACTTAAAAAAAAGTCTAGCAAATTCGTGAACTAAAAATCACCTTATTCCTTTGGTATGGCACTTATTGATAAATATAAATGCACACAGTTAAGATGAACCTTATAATATAGAAAATATGCTGTGTCAACTTTGGATTTTCCAAACTATTTTTTTTATAATTATTTAAGCCAAACAATTTACTTGTAAAGGACATACACAAGAACATTACCTTCTTATCTTTATTTGTTCCTTGCCAGACGCACATGCAAGCAGCATTTACACCCGGTAAAGAATTACTTAGGGGCACAATCAGTGGACTTAAAGTGGAAATCAATTCCACTTTGTCTTCAGAGCTGCATTCTCTTATATAGTCATATAACACAGAATGAAAAAGTCTGAAAGAAAATAACATCTGCAGGTACATAACATACATACATACAAGTAAATATATTTGAAGTGTCTATTTGTACCTTCAAAATAAATTCTTTTACCAAATGCATCTACATAGTTATCCCATGTTAGAATTAAATTCAATAACTATAATTTTTAAATTTTATTTACACAAAATTAATAGTTGAAGAATCTAAAAAGCTAAGAATACAGGTGACAGTGTTAAAACAAGAAAGCACACTAACAATACTAATTATAAAGCCCTGGGCTCTGAGCATTATAAATAGATATGTAATACAGAAAATACATACTCGCCATCATGTAAATTTTTATCTAGAATGCGCTGTATATTTGCCTTGCAGGATTGTAGAATAGCTGACTTCATTTCAGGGCTGTCTTTGTAGGCATCACTTAATGTCTTCACTTTGTCATCTTTTGTCTAAAATATTTTGAAGTATTGGTTACATCAACTCGATCTATATTAAATATATAAAGCTAAACAGTTTGTTTTACTGGTCCGATTTGAAAAATTCTTTTGGTGTTAGATAGTCCATTTAAC